>CAXKVY010018456.1:0-371260 GCA_964058915.1 Tetropium fuscum | reverse complement strand
TGCCTGTCATAAATTGGCGAAACGGAACGGCACAGGACACGTGAAATGCGGAATGGCTGAATCATTTCTTCGACTGGAGCGCGTGCTATTATATGGAGTAGGGCTCCGCCGGTGGTGTAGTCAGTGCTGTGCATCAAGTTGCCTTGGAAAGACGCGGTGCTACAAATGCGGTGCGCCCACTGGATCAGGTCTAGTCGCGCGCGGTTGTTTCCCGAGATTTTTCTCAACTGATTCGAGTTTTCATGAAAGACTGGGTGTTACGGGTTTTTGGTGGATTATCTGTTGTTGGTTGTGATAAGTAAGAACAGTGCTTCTGGATAATTTCAGAATACGAAAAGCGCTATTTTTGTTACATACTTTGTAATCTAGTAGATTGTTTTAATGTTTATATATTTACGATTTTTTTTTTAATAATATGAAATCATAAAACAATGGAAATAGTTACGAAATGAATACAGAATTTATATCAGATTGCTATTTTATCCCGTTTTATCTGATTGATTGATATCTGTGTACATAAGACTTAACGCTGATATGATCTTTTATCGTGACAAAATATTATGTCAAAATATTGAAGATAATTATTTATATATTTTGCAAGCTTCCCCTCACACCTTGTTAAGCCACATAATTATTGTTACTAAAATATTACGCAAATTAGTGTAAATGTGGTAAATTTATCATATAATATAATATATGGAATAAAAAAACTTCTTGAAATATCAGACATCATGTTAACATACAAGTTGCCTCAGACTATACTAATAGGACTTCGCCAATCGATAGAGGAACTTTTTTTTTATCGTAAAATGGTCCATTTAACATGTACCTAAAAGTCTTTGTTTTCAAGATAGAAGGTGTTAAAATTTAAAGGTCTATAAAGTTCTTCGGCAGTTACTAAGAAACCACACAAGCTTTTGACTTGACATTTTGCAGGTGTTTTTTACTTTAATGTCTCGATTTTATAGTGAGAGGCAAATAAATGCAGTTCTCCCAAAATGGTTTTGCAATGAACATATATACATTTTTATTTTTAAAATCATATTATTTTCATTGCAACACCACAGCACAGGCTTATAAGAAAATTAGGACAAAAAACATATTATAATCATCGCTATAATAATAGCTAGTCCCTGAGACTAATTTGAATATTCTTATGTTACTTTTTAACTACACTGCTGGCCAATAGGTTGGAATAATTCAAATTTTTAGGGTAAGTTTCGATACATATATCTTCTGAACGATATGGAATATCAAAATACGGATTTCAGGACGTTTTTGGAAATTTCATCGACAAAAACTGGTCTGAATATCAATTTTCCATTATGCTCAAAAAAGGAATATACGGGGGTGTAAACTAAACCCCTAAAAAAATCAAAATTTCATTCTTACCGAGAATTTAGGAAAACCAAAATCGAGTTAAATTTTTTATACCGGGGTAATCTATGGACCAATTCGAAAAAACAAATTTGGCCGATTTTTGATATCTCGCTTATTTTTGAATATACGACGTTTTTATTGAAATTAGGACAATTTTTTGGAAATGTATCTCTTACTTTTTAAAAACAAAGTAAGTAATGGATTTTTTTCTTATTTTCAAGTAAGCTTACATGCCTCTAGTTGCCTCAGTAGCTAGAATTGACATTTCTTATACAGGGTGCCTGCGAAAACATTTAATATGTGTCACGAAAAATCTGTATATTTAAATAAACTGTGTGCAGAACCCTGTATGATTAAAATGAACGATAATTTTAAAATTTTAAAACTGTGAAGGGAAACCTTAGAAAAATATCTCGAAACGGTTTTTTATTTTTCTTGATCGGATGAGTATTATCATAATTTACAGTTTCGTTGTAATTACACGGTAAATCCCTATATAAAACATTTAAAAAACTTGCGGTAGTAACGATTAGCTGGTGGGCTAAGTATTGTTATATTGGTGGGCTAAGTATTCGAGATATTTTTCTAAGGTTTCCCTTCACAGTTTTAAAATTTTAAAATTATCGTTCATTTTAATCATACAGGGTTCTGCACACAGTTTATTTAAATATACAGATTTTTCGTGACACATGCTTATTAAATGTTTTCGCAGGCACCCTGTATAAGAAATGTCAATTCTAGCTACTGAGGCAGCTAGAGGCATGTAAGCTTACTTGAAAATAAGAAAAAAATCCATTACTTACTTTGTTTTTAAAAAGTAAGAGATACATTTCCAAAAAATTGTCCTAATTTCAATAAAAACGCCGTATATTCAAAAATAAGCGAGATATCAAAAATCGGCCAAATTTGTTTTTTCGAATTGGTCCATAGATTACCCCGGTATAAAAAATTTAACTCGATTTTGGTTTTCCTAAATTCTCGGTAAGAATGAAATTTTGATTTTTTTAGGGGTTTAGTTTACACCCCCGTATATTCCTTTTTTGAGCATAATGGAAAATTGATATTCAGACCAGTTTTTGTCGATGAAATTTCCAAAAACGTCCTGAAATCCGTATTTTGATATTCCATATCGTTCAGAAGATATATGTATCGAAACTTACCCTAAAAATTTGAATTATTCCAACCTATTGGCCAGCAGTGTAGTTGTATGTAGTTAACCAAAAAAATGCAGCTGTTTGTCTCTCACTCTTCAAAATTCCAACCTTAAGAATAGAGGGGATTTACTTCAAGAATATTCTACACAATGTGACATATTAGTAACAATATCCAGTTCTGTAGAAACTGGGGTCTTCAACCCCTTTTCTACCTATAATTAGTACACCAATGAGGTTCTTATAAAAATTAATCAATAATTCAATTGCCAGTACTAAGTAGATGAAAAAGTAGTCCAACAATTTTTACGTACGGTGCAAGGTTTTTCAGAAAAACCACCAAGTGTAATTTTATTCAAGAACCTATATAAAAGAAGGTAGAAAAAAGTCGATTTCTCAAAAAAAAAGATATTTATTTGATTTAAATAAGATTATTTTAATTAAATCAATCGTCAAGTAATCATCATAAATAAGGATACATATTAGCTTTTTCCTATTGTGATTTTTAGTTCGTTAATCTGTTGGATAATATTTAAATGTTTCAGGTTTTTTATTTGTTTGCATATTTTCATATATTCAAGTAAAATAGTGTTTTTTTTCAAGCAAAATGTGTGTCGTTTTTTTATATTACTTTTTTTCCATAAAATAGGCGATTTATAAATTTTGTGATTTTTAATCAAATCGGTGATTAAAATAAAAAATTAAGTGATTTAAGTCGTTGCTTAAATTAAATGATGAAAATCGTTGATATTCTTCCTATAATCAGTAATGCTAAAATAAAAATATCATAATAAATAATAAATTAAATAAAAAATTATGGAACACTAAAATTGGAGTAGTTCAAAATGACTACCATTTTGTTGCATACACTAATGAGAGCCGTGTACAATTTAATACTTCACTCCCGTTAAGTTATTTCTCGTATTTCGGTGCATTCATTTTACATTCTCTGTACTAACTAGCCTCTATGTGGAAGAAGCGGTCCTCTGTCGATTAGCAAAGTCCTGCTAGTATAACTTGGGACATCTTTTTGTTAAATATATGAACGGTTTTTTTTTTCGAGTTATCTACTTCAGAGTAAACGTCGCACGTAGACAAATTTATGTGGTTTCAAGATTCACCACTTGTTTAGAAACAGGTCAATAGGTTTATTAAATTTATTAAATATTACACTGATTATTAATCATTTACAGTCCATATGACTTTTAAATTTAGAAAACTTTTGAACTAAATTTTTTTGAAAAATTACGTAATTTTCACTTCTATTACATGTTGCATTTTAAAAAATATACGGGCGGAAGTGCTTGGTTGAGGCCACGATGCTTAATAGTTCTTTTCCTATTGTGGAAAAATTTCGTTCTGCTGAGTTAAGTGTTCTGTTATAGTAAGCGAAAGGTTTATTATCTAGAGACAAAACGGAACCGAAGGCTACATTGCTCGTGTCACTTGTTAATGTAAAGGGTTTTGTAAAATCTGGATAGGGTAGTATGGGAGCATTCTAGCGTCTTTTGATATATCGAAGTCGTCTATAATTTCAGTGTCATAAATATTATTTTGATTCTGTCTTACGCAGAAATTTACTTAATGGGGTTGCGTGAGTTTCGCAAAGCTGGGTATAAGTTTTCTATAGTTTCCTATAAGTCCTAAAAATAATTTTATTTCCTTTGTAGTTTTTCGAATTGAAAATTTTTTAATTGAATTTATTTTAAAGGGGTTTGGAATTATTCAATTTTGGGTTATTACATGACCGAGAAAGGAAACTTCCTTACAGAGAAATTCACTTCTGTCTAGTAGGATTTTAAATTTATTTCTTTTAATTTTGAAGTGTTCTTTGAAGTGATTTGGAAAATATTACGATATCGTTGCCAAAATACAAAGTTATAAAACACCCTGTATCTTTAAAAGTGAGAGATATTTATAAATATAACCAAATTACTAGAATTTTAGAAGAAGAAATGTACGGTACAATGTGTTTGAAATGTTACATATTGTTTCGAGAAAGTACGTTATATTTTAAGATTTTTTTATTCAAGCATCAATAGCATTATTACAAGGTTATAAATGAGCACCATGTTGCTGCAGTCAATGGAGATATTTCTTCATATTGCGCTCATTTTAAGCTTAAAGTATTTTTATCTTGTCATTTACTTCTGAGAATAAATTTATTTTTCATTATCGAAATAATACCAAGATAAGTTTAAATAAATGCAAAACAATATCCCATGGAATTTTTTAACACAATAAATCAATTTCAAATAAAGCCAAAACTGATTTCACAGCAGTCTCAAGCAATATAGTTTTTATCTACTTTGAATTTTCAATTCGTGAAACGTGCGGAATTGTTGGCTCTTCTAGCTTGATGAAAGCGTTAAAGTGGATTATGGTTGCCAGATAATTCAGATCAAATGCCCCAGGGGATTAGCTGCTAAACTTCTAGCTTACCCGCATTACGTCGTGCGATTCCTAGGTGATTTATTTTCAATTTTTATCTGTTATGTGTTAATTCTACCCATTCCGCTTCATAAACATGTATTTCGCAACAGCAATGCCAGCGCTTTGCCAAAAATCCGAGAGATTTCATGTTTTCGGTGATTAATTGTACTACACTCGCCAATGTCGATTGGGATGTGTTTTATTGGGAATTTTGCTTATGCTACTCATATTGACATATTTAGGTCCCCAGAAGCTGGATACTAAAATACTATTAGTTGAGGGCAGGAGATCACTTCCATGATCACTGTATCTTACTTTGAGTGAATTATTACGATCAAACGACAATAAATTAATCTTGACCATGACAATGAACACGACAGCAACGTCGGAACTTATCTAGGTCGGCGAGTTATTTTCAGATTTTGATGACGAAAATTATATTCATTATTATTAGGGATTATAACCGAAAACTGATGTGCAACCTTCCTATTGTCTGTTTGGAAATGAAAGAGAGGAGTAAAAACTCACTAAAAATGCAAATCCTGAATAGATATAGTCCGGATATAAGTATTTTCTATAATTTGCAGAGAGTTATAAATTCTCTAGTTTACTACCCATACTATGGAAATGTATGCCTTGTGATGTGTCGTTGTCTAATGCTTTTTTAGCTATCGGATGAGCTCTCTCATTACCAGTCGGAATATGTTTGCTGTGACGAATTTAATTTCATAACCGGGTTTAGAGGTTTTTGTGTAGAGTAACATACATGACTTGTTGTCCACAAGGAAGCAGGAAACTGCGTATCATGAAAAGCTGTTGCGGCCTTATCTAGAGTAGCCTCGAAAATTTTTTATAACGAAATCTCGAGACGAGAGCTTTATCTCGTCTCGTCTCGTTTTGTTTCGTTTTTCTCGGCTTATTTTGGTTTATTGGTATATCTCAATTAAATTTTGAATTATCGAATAAATACAATAAAAAATATTACGGGAGTTTAAAAACGCTGGAACCCGTCGATTTTTGAATTAGTTAGTAGCTACACAATTTAAAAAATAAATTTTTAATGTATACAGGGTGGCTTAAAAAATGTGGCGACAGAAAGATAATATAATATCAGAAATGTCCATAGAAATGGACATAGAAATGTCCATACTTCAGCCAATCTACCAATTCTACCAATCTGGATACCAATCTAGAACATTTGCTATAATAATTACTTTATAAAATGCTTGAGTTGAACCAAATATCAATGTGTATCCGTATATGGTATATTATATACAGAGTGGCCCGAATTTCAGAGACCAAGCTTTACCAGGCAATAGAATTTTTTAAAATAAGAAGAAAAGTTCATATAAATATGGGTCGGGAAATGCTTAGTTTCCGTAACACAGGGTATCGAAGATTAAAGAAAAATTATAATTTTGTAATTATTGACCTTAATTTCGTAAAGATAAAAATTTCAAAATTGACAAATATTTTTTTATTTGTTTTCTTTTTGGAAAAAAATTGGAAAAAAAATGAAAAGAACCCTGTTACTGGGGGGGGGGAGAGGTCCGGCCGCTTTCTTCTTCTCTACAAATATTTTTCAACGTGCGTCAATGGTCTTGAAACTACACGTTCGTTTGATAGCAAATTTGAAGTGCAAACTTTAGTCACGGCATTTTTTGATTTAACGAATTAATTCAAGGATTTAAATCAAATTTGCTATCAAACGAATGTAGTTTCAAGACCATAGACGTACGTTGGAGCGGTGAAAGGGGCCGGACCTCCCCCCCCCCCGAATTACAAGGTTTTAAACATTTTTTTACGATTTTTTCCAAAAAACAGAATAAAGTAACAAATATTTGTGCCCATTTTCCAATTTTTATCTTTTTATTTCACCCGGTAATATTTGGTCCCTGCAATTCGGGCTACCCTGTATAAACAAAAAAAATAGGGAAGAGACACAACCTTCATAATCATAAATTCTTTTTATTGGAGGCCTATTTAAAATGCATCCAATTTCTTTCGAAACACCACAAAAATAAGTCTAACCGACCAACAATTACTATTTATATTCACGTAGGTATATTACCAGCTCATGCACTATGAAGTCAAAAAACAACTATTAAAATTTAAATACTATTATTATCATTCGTTTGAAGCGTTTTAAGTCATGAAATATTTTGAGATATCTCGTCTAGTCTCTCCTTGTCTCGAAAGATTTTATCTTGTCTCGTCTGGAAATTCGAGACAAAGTGCTCGACACGAGATAAAATGGCTATGAGACGAGACGTCTCGTGTCTCTCGGCATCTCTAGCCATATCAAAGGGGTTTCTTCTTAATATATTTATCATTTCTTCATCTTGAATCAAATTGCTTGTCCTTGCAGCTCCTTCCTCCATTATGGTACGCGAAATTCTCATCTTCTATTCAATTTAAATATGCAACTTTTGTTAACATGGAAAAGGTTGGCAATAGCACTTAAAGACCACCCAGTATTAAAATAAGTTAAGATGCGTGTCTTCTTCGCATCTGTAAGCTTCACCATGTTTAAAAATTATGAAATGGAAATAAATTTAACAAGAGGTCCATTTTGACATATCAAATTAATAAATTGACATGTATCTATCATAAAATTTAAAACCACAATTACTGACCATTCTGATTATAAGGCTTTACTACTCTATTTCATCTCCGAATACACTATAACTTGATATTATCCCATATTTCGGACAAAACGTTTCCGAATTCGTATCGCAACCTGATGATTGAGGAGCTTTTCTATACCTACTTTGCTAAATATGCTCTCACAACTCTCCTATCATCGCTCCCAGCACAATTGAGGTTCTCTTATCACTATAGCAGATGGAAGAACCACATATCATAACCATTTTAGAGCTACGTCACCTTTTAAAGTCAGTCTCATCAGGAGATATGACCTCAATATTTTATCTGATGAACTTACCGCATTAATTTTTTTAAATTACCAGACATAACAATATGATAGCTGTAAATCCGGTGAGATGTTATATATCTGAAGAGTTTTTGGTGGACAATTTAACTCATCGATTTCACCAATGTAATTCAGCCTATGCAATATCATATTACACTGACAATATTTACGCCAAATGAGAGTATTCCAGCGACAATATTTATGTCAGATAATCGTCAAAAAACTATGAATTTTATTTGAACAAAAAGAATCGAACTTGTCCCAATGACTTATGGCATCTTTTTGTATTACTTGAAGTTGAATTTGCTACTTCTTCGCGAACTGTAGGTACTTGAATTATCAAACCGGTTCATTTTGGAAATTACATGAAGCGCACTGCAAGAAATTAAATTATGTCAGGTGAACGTCAAATAAATTGTCAGCACACATGGAATTTAAATATATATTATTTGATTTTCTTTCAAAATTAACATTCATGTTTCATTGAATTGTCCTCCGAATGCCACTCGTGCTCTGTGTTGCTTCAATATTTGTCATTCATTCAATACTCGTTGCTGCTGTTTTTGGAAAATAATTACTGCCGCTTCGTCCTCGTAATTATTTTCGTCGTCACAGCAGCGGCAACTCGTATTCAGAATTACAAATATTGTCAGCAAAACCCAGAGTATTATATGTGAAAAAAATTTGGGGCAGAGAGTGTTTATATGTAAATTTGTGTTCCAATGTATAATCACATTGGAGTAGAGAATAACGAGATTATTATTTGCCTATCAGCGCAACAAGTAAAGCGAACGTTCTGTTTAAAGAACTGCTTAATAGTTCCATGTAAATTTAATTATAAACAATGTGTACACCTATCAGTTTGCATTAATATCATTGCAACAATGAAAACTGTAAACAAAATTGCAATCATTTTCAGACAGGCGCTCAGGCATTTACACTATCTGTGAATGATTTATTGCCACTTTGATTATCACTTCATTGCTAACGCTAGCAAAATAAACATGGATATCTATTTATAAACAAACAAGTAAACAAATAAAGTTGTAAAACCCTAATTTGGCACGCGAAACATTTTTTACGGAGTTGATGTGATATATTTGTAGTAATAGATAAGGCGACGCCAAATACATTTAGATTTATAAAAAATTGCCATATTAGGGAGCCTAGACAAACTCCTGGACTACATTTTTTTTAAATATAAAATTTTAAAATGCTAAAAAATCATTAAATATATTAAAGAAATTCTTCTTTTCCATGTATAAATGTGCGCGTAGCTCAGCATGAGGCCTATATGTATTAATTTTACGCTCAACATCTCAAATATACAGGGTGTCCCAAAACTCAACGTCATCAAAATAGAATTAATAATGCCATACATTTGCGAAAAATCTTGAGAACGGAACGGCGGAAGCCAAATTAAATTATTCTTTAGACTTACATCATCGGTATATCAATTTTTTCCTGTAGTTTAGGTACCCGGTACCTCCCATTGTAAACCCCCTCCGAAGGTGGGTAACATATTCAGATACGCTTGCCACAATTTCCGCCATACGAAGCTCTTTCTTGATACCCCGCTTGCTTACATCTGGCGCCACTGAGCGAGAATCAATTAATTTCCTGCTAGGACTCAAATTTTATCAAAGCAGAACATCTCCGCAATAAATCAATTTATTGAAATGATTTCTAACGCTCCTACATCCTACCGAACAAGCTGAGCGATTCTATTACACATTAATTAACTGGTAATTATTCAACGGCGCGCTGAGTATCGTCTTTCAAATAGCAGGAAGGTAACTTTAGTTGAAAATAGGGCAATAAATACCGCGATTTATGCGTCTGATAATTTCATCACGGCATGTTTTAGTGCAAATATTACCTAACACAATCAACAATAGTGAAAATATCTAGGTGAAAAAATGCATTTGTAGTGTGTGAAGCGAATGAAGACACGGCACTTTGGGTTTTTTGATGTGTCGATATTAAACTATAAACGCTAATTGACTGCTCCGCCAATTGCCCCGACATGTGGCTGTCGAATTTTATTGCCCTTATCGCTGTTTCGTTGGTAAGTAACTAGTTTTTAAGTTTTCGTTGACCTAGATCTTGTGCCGAATACACGTCAGAATGAAATCACCTTGTACGTTAACTCCGTGCTGCTTAGAGCTTTTGATTTTTATGTTTGTGTTTTGCAGTGAAGAGTGTTCATTGCTTTTACTGTTTAAACCGATTTGCCAGAACTTTCAGTAAACCATATCATAATAACACTGCACTTGAAATTTTTTTCCGAACTCGTGTTTTTTATTTTGGTAACATTTAAAAAATCATCAAGAACAATTTTATTCCGCAACTGTTTGTTACTAAGGAGTAGACATGGCAAACAAAATATTTTTTGTAAATAATGACACTGATACCCACTGATTGTTCATAACACCATTTTTTAAATTTTCCCTTGTAAGATTGGCCTGTTTTAGTATTATTTAGTATTAATTATTTACAGATAAAAATCAGCATAGGACAAAATATCTTTTTTTGTCATCTTTAAATCTTGAAAAAGCCGTTTCAAATTAAATACACAGGATACTATTTATCGGAAACAGTATTACTTAACTCTTATACTATTACTTATATTATTATTACTTACACTTATAGGTATACCCCGAACAACGTAGCTCTCAGGGTATTGTTGTATTTTGTTGTATTTTCGGTTTTGTGTTTTCAGCGGGACCGCGGCGAGCCGTCGCGAGTTCCATGTTCGCGCGTTAGACAGAGCTTATCCGCATGACAGATTGAGCTGTCATATTTTTTTTTGGAATGTCAGATTGAGATTCTGAGATTCTAATCAGAAAAAATAGCAAGAATTAACTATCTCATTTATCGTTCTTCACGTTTGTCACGTGTATCGTTTCAACAATTTAATTTATTTAGTGTTATCGGTCACACTCGAGTTCGGTTAGAAGCTCTGGTGACGCATTTTCCCTTGTTTTGTCCTCAATTCCTGGGATCGTGTAGTTAATAGTAGTTGTGTTTGACTGGTAAAAGTTGGGGCGGAGCTCTTAATACTAAGTGATACCGCGACGCGAAGTACCGCGACGGAGCCTGGACGTCTGGAAAACGCCGTAAGCCCGAATGGTAAGGCATTTTTATATTTCGTACTGTTCTTTCCACTCTTAGGAGGCCCTCGTGCCCATGCATCCGGAGAAAGAGTCCATACAGGTTCAGTAGCCTGAAATTACTGGTGGCGCCCTCTTTTATTAATTCCTAACAATATTTAGAGGTAATTTTTTTCTTTTTCAAATTGTTAATTACATATTATTTCATGGATAATTAAACTTCCCCTACAGAATTCTAGTTCCCGTGGGATAGGGGCATTTATAAAATCCTATATAGAATATTATTATCGGGCCTAGAACAGTATCCAACTATGCTAATAGGCTATGTCATATAGAAAGCAACTAAGACGTTCATGGGTTTTTATTACAGGAATCGGTCAATGGGTCATATAAGAAGAAGACACTGCGGCACGTTTAATAGCACTTCAATTACAATGTGAAAATTGGATATATCTAATATTGCACCCTTTTCTTGTTTTTTCATATATCTCGCCAATGAAGCAAAATTTCGATATACTTATGAAACTTTTTGTAGAGAATTATTTAGAAAACTTTCCTTAAAAATGCTCAGAAGACTTTTTTTGGTTAAAAATTGATCGAAATATGGCCACTCGACGTCTTTTTTCCATTTTTATTTCATTCTCTTTTCGTTGAAAAAATTGTTACTAAATAAAAAAAGGTATTTTAAGTTTATTGATTAATTATAAATAACTATTCAAACAAATTATGTAACCATGGTGTTTTTTAAACAAAGTTGTAATTAAATGTACCTGAATATTGCTTTTTTTCTTACGTATAAAACATGGACATTTGTAAAATTGCATTAGAATTTTGTAAATTTAAAGTTAAACAGTAAAATATCTTTGAAATATATTTCATTTTCGTTAATAATTCGTTACTAATACACTTAAATACCTTTTTTAATAAAATAATAATTTCTTCAACCTTCAATATCTTCAATATCTGTATACGAGGGATAAAAATTTAAACTATGATAAAACTATGTTCGTGTAGCCATGTTTCGGTAAATTTTGAACCCAAAAAAATTTTCGACACAGAATTTTAAAGAATGTTTTGTCTACTTTTGCCTATGCAATATCTTTTTGTATTAAAATAATAATTTCTTCAACCTTCAATATCTTCAATATCTATATAAGGGGATAAAAATTTAAAAAAAATATGTTCGAGTGGCCATGTTTAGGTCAATTTTGAACCCAAAAAAATTTTCGACACAGAATTTTAAAGAATGTTTTGTCTACTTTTGCCTATGCAATATCCTATGTCTATCTCTGACCCAAAAAAAGTTACAGACAAGAAGACAAAAAAAATGAAAAATTTTTGGTTTTTTTTTATATTTGTTTCAACATTTTTGGTATGACAAAAATGTTTTAAAATTTAAATAAGCCATTTCGATGGGAAATTCAATTCATAGAAAATTTGCTTCGTTCATCAGGCTTGCCACAAAATACATGTACTAGTCATAGGCGATGGGACACGTGGGCAGCTGTTACCATAACAACCATATAATTTGTTGCATTGTAGAGTATCAGTCTAATCTGTAATCTGTAATTTGTTCGGAGTGCGGATCAAAGATCCGCTGCACTTATGCCCAATTGGGCCCCTTGTGATTCTTCCGTGAGGGAAATGTCTGCCTAGGTCATCGACCAGCCTAATGTCGTAAAAAAGATGATGATGTTGCTTAGAAGCGTTTCCTTCAAATTGGCCATATAAGGCCAACGTTCCTTCAATATGGATTCTCTGGTGGATGACACAGCGGGACACTCATAATGTGTCAAAACATGCTCGACCGTTTAATCTTCTCCTTCCCATCCTCTTCAGATGGGTCTCATATTTATAACATTTCATCATTCATCATCTCATCATTTATATAGGTGCTTCCTTATCCGGCAGTGTCCGGTTAGGATTCCTTTTACAAATCGTAGGTTTCCCCCTAGATATTGCCAGATAATTCGTCGCTCTCTTCACTCAGGAGATTTCTGGCCAGCTGACAGCTACTTGTTTTATCCCACAACGTCTTAAATTTCTTATGGGTGTTTTACTTTATTATTTGAAGTTTCGCTGCAATTAGTAGTCTACTTGAAGGACCAGGCCCAAAGCTTTTCAGACTGGCTACCTTCTTGCCAGATTGTGAGTGTCCTTTGACCACTCACAAACTGCTTGGTGACATTCCCATGTTGACCTTTAGTCCCTTTAGTTATTTTATAATTTTTCAGGGCCAGTAGTGATTGTCTCCTATCTGTGCAGATTCTTATTTTTTTGCCCATTATTTATCTGCGAGTAATCTATTGTGCGGCTGTGGTTATACCAGCGAGTTCTGTTTGTACTACACTGCCATTTTTATCCATAGTCCAGTTGCATCTGAGTTGCAGATTTCTGGAATATATACCACAGCCTGCTCCATCATTTTTCTTTGATCCGTCCGTGAAAACATAGTTTACACCTTCAACGCCGGCCTCGTCTTAACCAGTAGTATGTATGGTGTAAGGTTTATCAAAGACAAGCCGAGACGGAATACCATCTGCACATGCCTGTAAAAGGGGTATCATTTTGACAGCCTCAGTCCACAGGCGGCTTCTGGTTTGGCCACAGCTTGCGTTTGGTAGTATGCAAGGGATTTGAGGCGAGTCATGGTAGTCAAAACTTCTTTTAGATATAGATCTAGCGGTGGTCTTATGATAGCAGTGTATATCCACATGACCACCCTATGTTTTATTCCCCGATTCCCTACGGTTCTGCGACACTGCTCATATGATACGTAGGCCTTATTTTTTCATCTTTCAAGGTGAAGATTCCACTTTAGTTTAGCAACGAAGGTTACACCCAATTATTTCACCTGTGGTCCAAATTCAATGCTGTGTTTAGGAGAACGGGTGCTCTCATGAGTACCAGTCTATTATAGGGATCGCGTCACATCCATTTAAACTGTGCTGTGCTGTGGTTTCTTCCCTCTCACCCACATAGTCGGCACGCCTCCACTGGAACGCTAAAAATGCCACCTTTAAGTAATAGGTGTCAATAGCATTTTTGGATTTTTTATAATTTTATATTTGTTGTCGTCCTAGCTTAGTATTTACAGTAGTTATTTTCAAGAGGGTCCCATGTTAGTTTCATTTGCATTGGACCTTGGATTCCGAAGACATATCGGGGAACTGATATACCATATACCCGAAGAAATGGCGAAGGCGCCGGTCACAGCGCAAGCAAATTAATTGAAACAATATTTTCTATCAAATGGTGAAGCTGAAACCCATTCTCGAATCAACTGAATCATCATTATAAAATATTTTTAACAAAAAAAAACAGAACCGACTTCAATCAAATCTGTTCTAAAAAAATGCACTAAAAAGTAAAAAATAAAATATTTTTAACAAAAAACAAAACCGACCAATAAATGTATTCTAAAAAATTTTTAAAAATATTACCTCATTCTACGTAATTACGTTCTTATTTTTTTATAATAGATTTTATTGGTCGGTTTATGTAATATTAATACACATAAATTCTAGAAACCAATTACTAAAAATACCTTATTGTAGTAGTTTTAGAAACATAATAAGTACATACCTAAGTCGATGTTCAATAACCGAGAAAATCGTTTCTCGGTTATCGCAAAAATGAACGTACAATGTTGTGTTAATGTTTGATTGTTCTCCTTATAAATGTTAATAATATTTATTAAACTAAATTAGTGGAAAATTGAGTCACTATTTTATATCGCTTACAGTAAGTATACGTTCGATTTGTTATTATGATAAGGAAAATGGAGACATTTATAATACTGGCTGAAACAGACTTTATACAGAGTATCCCAAACATATTTTTAATAAACGTAAGACTTAGTTCTTGATGTAGTTTGAATAAATACAGCGCACCAGGATTGATCAAAACTCTGCGCAACACAGCCTTTTTTCACCCCAATTTTTGTAATCTATAACGGAGTGCTGATCAAAATCTACTGCACCTAGGCCCCATTGGGCCCCTTGTACTTCCTCCGTGGGGAAACGTTTCAGCTAGGCCATCAACCAGCCTAATGATGCAAAAATGGTGATAATGATATTTTTTGTATAAACGATATATTTTTATATCCATTGCTTCAAATATCAACAAAAACCATTTAGAATAACTTAGATACCTTTCACATTCTTCTAGTAATTTGAGATTATCTATTTTTTTGTTTATATTAAACATATTTCATTACATGGGTATCGAGATATTGAGATTCGTCACTCTTGTGTATTGGTGACTAACTGTAACTTAATGCATCAGCAAACACGATCATATAAATGGACAAATATCTTCTAGATTATTCAATTGATTTAGAATTAATTTAATTCAATTAATTCAGTATCTGAATAAATATATTCAGAAAATGTGTCACCGCCAACTTATATTCTCAAAAGCAAAACAATTATGTACAATATGTAAAATGTGTTATATTTATGGTTTTTAATTATCCGCGGGAAATAATTCTCTATCCATCTGTTTGCAACGCAGTCAAATAATAGGCAACCTTTACCATTATTTTTCTAGATTATGCTGTATATTTAACAAAACATGTCAGGATTAGCAATTTAGGGACCCCACATGATTAATTAAAATAAAAACTATTTGCAGAAAAACAAATAAATTTAGTAATATAAATCTGACCGGTAGTATTTTAATATATTTTTAGTTGGCAAAGTCCATTAAGCTTTTCACTGATAGGTTTTTGTCTATTTCAAGTGTCAGTTAAAGTAAACAGTTTTTCTGGGAAATATTTGAGTTTTGTTTTACCGGAAATAATAAAAATATGTTCGGATACTTGTTTGCCAATTTTAAATCTTACAGTCATAGTTCGATTACCGTTGGACCGTTGAAAGCTGTCAGGTTTTTCTTCCATAGCCATTATTTATAATTATGTTGGATAAAGTAGACTCTTCGTAATAGTAGAATCTTCGTAAAAGGGCCATCTTCGTAGGAAATATTATAATTGCAATATATGCGGGTCATTTTTTGAGGAATAACATCTGCAATTAATTAAGGAATAACATCTTATTATCGATATAATTTTAAAGAATTATAAAATATATTTCTCTAATTGTGATGTTTTTTCCACTAGTTACACTTAAGACGAATCTAATAAACCACCGTTAGTCATAGTCATAACTTGTATCTTGCTCGGCGTGTTGTCCAACTCGGCCTGATGGCCTCGTTGGACTATTTCACGTCACATGCACATTTTACTTTTTGCACTTGTTGCATAAATAACTGTTAATTGTGACTAAAAGAGTTGTTACAAAATCATTTATATCTCTTAATTTTAACCTGTGCAGCTCATTCCTTCTACAAGCATCCGTAATACCAAATATGCATGTCACCTAAAAAAAAGCAGTTTGCTTGTACTTACATTGAAAAGTAAGATTTGGTTATCTTGGACAGTAAGTACTTAATATCTGGGGCTTCCCCAATAAATTGCTTTATTTTATTTGTAGAAAACGTTTTAATTTTTTATATATATCCTTCAGATTTTTTTTTCAATAAGGCATGAAATTTGTGATAATTGGATTTGTCCACTTTATGTTTAATAGACACCGTAGATATCAAAATGGTGTCAATAAACTTGTGGATTTAAATTTCTTAGAGAAGTCATCAAAATATGCATGCATAACATATGCATTTCTGAAAAGCTGCTTGTTTTATTTATGTTCCTCCAATCCATGGACTGCGAGTAAAATTTTTCGTACGTTTTTACTGATTTTACTGGTCATAAATTTTTGGCACCCTGTTCCAAAACTACTGGCGGAGTTAAATTTTCAATTTCATTTTAACTGCCATACAGTCACTTATCTGTATTGCAAGAAGCACAAATTTTGAAAATTAAACTAAACAGTAAATAGTAATTTATATAACACTCGAAGTAGTTTCCACAAACACCAAAACACTTTGATTTCGCTCGACGCGAGTCTCGCCAACCAAGTTGGCATCATCCGGAGACGAATAAAACTAATCGTAAACTATATATACCTAGAGATATAGTTGAAAAACTAATTAGGAAGCGTAAAATTAAGGGCACACTTCGTAACTCTACGACCTTTCAAAATGATATAAAAATCCCGTACGAACCCCGGTTTACTCATGGTTTGAGTAAGGTCTTCAGAAATGTGGGTATAACAGCAATTCATTCGTCGAGTAATAAATTACTAACAACTCCTAGAAAATCCAAAGGATAAAATTGTTCCAAATAAAAGGTCGAAATGAAATTTACGAAATTAGTTGTAATGATTGTGATCGAAAATATGTTGGACAAATGAGACGATCAATTAACACCAGGTTTAAAGAGCATATGGCCCGTCTAAAATATGGAAGAACAGATGTCTTGTGTTGTACAACATTCTTTTGACGACGATCATAGAATATATATTAGTAATTTAAGATTAGTCAGAAATGTGACCAATAATAGACAGTTGGATGCACTTGAGAGCATAGAAATTATGAAATGTAAAAATAATATGAATAGCGACAAGGGACCTATACCATAAAGCCCGCTTTACGCGTTGCTTAGCAACTGATCTTTGAAGAGTGATTAGTCACGCTTAAATTTCACGGTGATATCATTAGTGACGTCACCATCGAAACAGTATAAATAGGGTAGATTTTTTAGTTTAAGATGTTTTAATCGTCCTCCGGATACTTCGAGTGTTATCATTACATCAAAGGTTCCAGACCTATCTAGTAATTTATATATTTTAGATCTGTGAGATGGCAATGGTTCAAGGCAATAATTGATATTGACAGAATACTGTTGTATGTCGCGTATCTATTGTTTATAAACTTGTACCACAGCATAAACACAAACCAGCTGGCTATCTTCCACCACTTTCCATATATCTGAGCAAATATGAACCGATGACGTAAATTCGCCATTTTGGTATAGAAGGTATTCAGAGAAATATATGGCCTACTTATACTATGGCGTAGAGTACTTTCTTGGGTGCCGTTTCTGCACCAAACATACCCAAATGGAGGGATGAGCCGCAGATGCGCATGGGCATGAAAATTGTGGGAGATAACCTGCTGGGTTGTGTTTATGCTGTGCTTAATCTTTCCATTAAGATTGACTTAATGGAAAATTTTTTGAAATAGAGAAATGGGGAAATGGGAGTAGAAAGAAGATTTTTTTATTGAATTTTTGAAGCAAAGCAAATAATTAATGATATGGGATGTTAAGGTAACTGATAATTTAATAGGTGGTATTTTCAATAATACAAAGTTTTAACTCCCTTAATTCTGTATGTTTGCGATTGATGATGAAGTTTCACGTTGAGATTGAAGATGACTTATTTCAAAGATTTCTTGTGTATCATTTGGATTTGGTAGATTCTCAGAAATATTTTAAAATAAAAAAAATCGTTATTTTCTACGAGGTAGACAATACACAGCTTTTCTAAGCAATATACGCTTTCTCTTAGCTAGACGAAGGTATTATTGGGTAGAGTTGGGTCGGAACAAAGATCATCTGCGTGGATTACGCTATGGGATGAGTGACCCTCATGCCCAAAATACTCAAAATCATACTACGACCACCTTTCTTTGATACTGCAAGAAAGGGATGTTTTACTGTTTTGTATTTCATTAGCTAACTTCATCATAATCATTTGATTTCACGTATTCATCGAGATAAATAAAACAGAAGTAACTTATATATTGCCTGAACCGAATCAAGTCATAGCCGATCCATAACTTAACTTAGATCATCAGCACACACATATAAATACAAAACAGCTTCTAAATCTATCGGTTTCCTCTCAGGATAATTGCAGCTTCTTTGTATGGAGACATCATGAACAATCAGCTAGAAACAAGACATTTTAAAATTGCCCATTCAAACCAGGAATAGCCTACAGTATAAAATACACTATTTCGTCGTTCCTCCTGTACGGTCTGGTGAAGTAGGTCAAATTTCGTCTCAGCGGAAATTTAATAGTGAAATATGCAAACTCGAAGGCCCTTGTAAATAGACGTCTCCGCATTTATTTCCCTACGAATACATATTACATCTAATAAAAACAAATTAACTATGGCTAAACGATAAGTCAATATTATGATAGACAGCGAAATATCACTGGTAAAGCGTGCCACAAGTGGAGGGTACATAATTTGTGTAAATATTTCGTACGTTTGCGTTTCGTTATCTGTATGCTGATCGTAGAATAAATATTGGCTCGGGCGCATTCACCATAACTTTAAATTCACTCTGCTAGAGATTTGTGTTGCAGTCAACATCGAAAGTCAACGGTATATCGGGAGAGGAAAATTATATTTTGGTATCAGTTGAGATGACACATAAATATACAACCATAGTGTTCAATTATTACATTTACAAAAGTAATTTACTGCACGTGTGCCGTAAAAATATGTATTACCTTTTTTTAAAATATATTTAAAAAAATTTTTATATTTATATTTTGTGATATTTTTGTTGATTGTAATAAAATGACACTTTAAAAAATCATAGCATTGGTATGAAAACTGGTATGATTCCTGTACTCGTGAGGTACATAACTGTTACGGGCTCCTAATATATAGGCATATAATTAGACTACCTGTTTCCCGCGACCTCGTCCGCGCAAATTTAACGCGCTTTCCAAGCCCGCGCGACAAGCAAGCAGCCTTTATGATATTAAGTCGTGGGAGAGGGAAGCGGTGAGGCGCCTTTCGGTGCGGCGCCGACGGCTCGGCGGCGTGCGCGTGGGGCGCGCAGTGCTTATAAGTACCCTATATAAGCACAAAGAGACACTGCAATTTAATTTTTTGTGTAGAGTATTTGTATAAATTGACAAGTAAGATAAAGCAATATATTATTATA
Organism: Tetropium fuscum; assembly: GCA_964058915.1. Classification (NCBI taxonomy): domain Eukaryota; kingdom Metazoa; phylum Arthropoda; class Insecta; order Coleoptera; family Cerambycidae; genus Tetropium; species Tetropium fuscum. The sequence continues at coordinate 351,385 of CAXKVY010018456.1, read as the reverse complement.
TAATAATACACAATACCAGTGAAAATAAAAGTGCAATAAAAGTGAAAAACAAGTCCGTCATCAAAATAAGCGGAAAACAAACATCATACATTATAATCAAACGGAACGCACAAATGAAGCGCACATGGACAAAGATGTTTAGGTTATGGGAAAGCGACAACGAGATGGAAGAAAGGAAAATCCGAACACGACTCTCAAACAGAAGAACAAAAAGGTTTCAAAATCAAGGATCCTCAAGGATCTAACCTGTGGCACCTCTATTGGTGTATATATCTATAAGCGTCATCAATAATAGAATCAATACAGACAAGTTATTATTCGCAGACGATCTTAACATTTGTTATACGATTCGTACCATAAACGTTTCTGTTAATATTCAGTTGGAACTGAATAATATTTGGCAATGGTCTAATTCGAATAATCTAAATGTGAATATATCGAAATATAAAGTCGTTTCTTACCCAAGTAAGATAAATTGAGCAATATCATCATCTATGAAGATGTTGGGTGTCTAGATCAGATTTTACTTGTTCTGATAAGCTAAGATTTTTCATCAATTGTTGTACGATCCAACGACATAAATTGTTGGCTATTAATACAAGGAACATAACTGTTATTAGGATAACTATTATCTAAATATTTGTATCTAAATAAAAAATGACATATAGATCCCTTAAGGAGTTATTAAGAATAAATATCTTAATCATTATTACGTTTTATTTTTCATCAAATAAACGTTAATAAAGCTATAATGAATTTCTCAGATAGAGCAATAAGAACGCCATTACGACCGCAAACTAGATCCCATTAAGATTATTAAAATAATTGCCTGTCTAGCTAGAGAAACGTTTTAATTTTTGTTTTTAATTTGATTAGTGTAGTCCGCCTATTGAAAACTAATAAATATACAGAAAAATACATTTACGTGCTGATACCCAGTGTAAAATCAATACAGTAAATTAATAATCTGCTTATCAAAGTGCTGACCCTTTGAAAGTGGACGACGCTTATAAAAGTCTATAATTGGCCTTTGTCTATAACTGGCCTTTGTAAAGGTGACTTGAAAATATCATGTTCAAATCGGCTGTCATTATGTCAAATTTATTTAATGTTGTAACGATTATAAGGGCTAACACTTTTCCTCATCAGAAAATCGCGATTCGTTAAGTTAATATTTTGTCCAAGCACAATTTTTGTCTATAACACTTGATAAAATTAACATAGATACAATTATTATTCTTGTGTAATCCTCAGTGATGTGATCCCATGCGTTTTCAATTGCGTCCCAAAGTTCTTCGGGGTTAGCTGGAAGGAAGTTTCTGCCGCGGATATTTTTTTCACTAAATATCCACAGGTGTTCTCGATGGAATTCAGGTCAGGAAAATTTGAAGGCCAGTGTAAAACATTGATCATGTTGACAACGAACCATTCTGCCGCAACTCTTGGGGTGTGAATTGAACAATTATCGTGCTGAAAAGTGAAATTCTGACGACACAGCAGGGTCCATTGGCACCAGGCCATTGGCAGCTCATCCAAGCTCAAACGTTAATGGAGAATCTTCTGCGCTCTGTAGGTTTCACATAAGGCTCCGAATGTCTCCGGTCGGTAGACACAGCCAGAACCATCAGATACTTTTCTCGTCCGAAAATATGACGTTCTCCCAAAAGTTATCTGGTCTATCTATAAATGGTCTTGCAACTCTAACCTCTGCTCTTTATGCCAGGAAGTCAAAGCAACTTTATTTGCAGCCACATAATTTTTCAGCTCCGTATCTTTCAACCACTTTCTTGCAGTTCGTACTGATCCAGGAAAATTCTTCTCAAAGGGAGCCCTTATTGCTGCATCAAAAGGATTTTGTGGTCAAAGAGTAGATTATCTTCAATTTTTCTTTTTTGAGTTTAAATATGCTGTTCTTGCATACATGCAGATCATCCGAAACAGCTTGCAATGACCAACCATTCTGTAGTAAAGTTTTAGCTTTCATTTTCTTTAGTTCCGTTAAACGCGGCATCTTGAATTACCAAGCAAATTCACTAATGACACTGACATAAAAACTTGTCATAATAAGAAAAGTCAAAAAGGTATCACACCACATTAGAAAAATAAATCATCCACTTTCAAATGGCCGGCACTGTACATAAATATTTATCCAGCGCGGCGTGTATATCTTCGTTAATGTACACCCCCATATTGCTATTATAAAATAGCTGACTTGCCGAATATCCTAAATTTCCTACTTCGAATATTCACTACAAAGAAATCATCAAAAGTTCACTTTTCTGGACTTTTAATCTTTAAGGAACATTTTTATGTCGGTTTTTCCGTCCGATGGATGTTCGAACTAAATAATGCAGGTATTTATAATCTAAAATATTTCTTAAGAACATCGTAATTGAGCAATCCTCTATCAGAGATGTAAACGCATTTAACTATTTAACAGCATGTTTATGTAAATCCCAATGTTTGCCTTTCCCTAATGAATTTCTTGTAGAACTATTCGAGCGTAATTTATTAAAACTATTTCTTAAAATGCTTTCGTTGGTTTATGACCACGTATTACCATAATAAATTGTAAAGTGATATAAATAATTCCTTTATAGTGTCGTTGAGATAAGCGTTAAAGTATGTAAATGTTATATGATAATACAAGGTATAATGTAGAAAAATGTTGTTTCGATTGACGGTTTCAAATGTATGGTCAATTATTGTAAAAAGGTGATTCATTGGGGATTAGAGCTTAACCGGAAATAGCTAAAATTCGGTTAGTCGCATAAATTAATGTTTTCATATATAACTATAGCTTGGATGTATTTAATATAAAATTAATGTTTAACAGTTAAAATATTTTTTATGAGTTACTGTTAATTCTGATTTATTCTCTATAGATATTTCGTATCTAAATAATTTTAAGGTATAAGTTAGTAGATAAAGGCAATGATTTGGAACGAGGATGTACCTGTTTGGAACGAGGATGTACCTGAAGTTTGAAAAATGCTTAATTTTCAAATGTTGCTCAAGATATAATCAAGTTATCACCTTCTACTAAATCTCATGTTGATTTTCTGAGTGACGTTGGTAATATAAATCATGGTCAGCCATTTTGTTTCAGATATGTTACTTTTATTGAGGTGAACGATATCATCACCAACTTAAAAAAGTTAAATCTAAAGATACCATATCGATATGAGAATCTACATGCAATTAGATACATTATATTGATTCCACTAATAAATTTAGTCAACATTCGTCTTCGTAATAATTATTTTCCAGATATTCTGAAACTGACAAATGTCATACCACGCCACAAAAAGGATTCAATTATAGGCCGTCGGCGAAGCGCTCAAAAGCCTTCGTTTTAAGGACCAACCCGGTATTGAGGTATAATTTATTAGGTCTAGTACCAGATGATTCAGTACTCAGATGATCTTTCTGCGTGGAAAATCAGATAGAAACAAAAACTAAAGATATTTGAAAATTAAAATCTCGTATAACATCGAAACCGCTTAAGATAATAATTTTCTTCTTATCTCTAGACAAATATATTCTCTTTAATCTCGTACATAATTTATTTAAAAAATACTGAAGTGGAGGTCAAGAAATTAATTATTTCTTGGGCACTGGCAAAAACCGACAAATTTAATAGGCTTTCTTTCGCCTCTATTATATGCCGAACTATTTATAATAATAAAGTAAATACAGCCATTTAGCAAAGCGCGGTCTGGTGGCAGAGCTGACTGGCCTTTTCTCTTATTCCGCTACCCGCTGACATTCCATGAATTAGTTACAACCAAAGTTTACAGAAATGTATTCTGTAAACTTTGGTATAATATTAATGTGATACTACATGTATGCCCGATTACTTTTACCCGACTATTTTAGAAGGGGTTGATTTGATACTGGTACGTTAGTATTATATTATCATATTAGTAGTAAATAAATAAATTAGTAGTAACTGAGTATTATCCGTAAATTTTGGGAAATTAGTACAAATGCACGGTATGTTAAAAAATACGAAAGCACGTATTATATTTTTTAATGGGAGAATTTCATGAAATTTTAAATTGCGGATCAATCGTTCATTATAACAATTAGATATATTTTTAATTGTCAAAACACTGTAAAAATTGTAAAAATGTAAAAATTTGTTACGTTAGCTTTTAGTACTTAACAATTTGAGAAACCGAAATTTATTGTATGTATATTTGACGGATAAAATTGATTTTCAACAGTGACTACGCGTTCCCTTTTGCATGTGTTTAGTAATTCAGGTCTGCATATTACTTTCATTAGTCTATCACATTCATCGATATTGCCACAGCGCATTTAATAAATTCTTTGTAATATATCTTTACCACAAATATCTTAGTGCATATCTGTGTCGCCTTATTGTTTTGTGAGTTGAAAATTGGCAGTTCTGTGACGTTAGCCTAGATCGACAGATCTATGGTCTAATTTCCCGGGGCGTGGCCTCTTCGTTTCCTTTCTGAGCTGAACGCGTGGATGGCATAGTATTTTTTCATTGTGTGAAAAGTTTAAGTGATTTTCTTGGTTAAATAACGTTCCGATATAATGAGATAATACAAGGAAATCATTGTGCATGTGTTGAGAGTTTGAAGGAATCTGCACATACCACATTAGTGGGATCAAATAACTTTGAGAGCCTGCGAGAACGATTTTTTTTACTTGTAACGAGACAAGCTTACCGGTCTGTATTACATGGCTTCATTGTCTATCGGCGAGTGTAAGTCACACCACCTTTTCTTTTCACCTGCCTTTACACCAACTCTTTTGGAATCACATTTCTTATGAACCACCTTTGGAACCACCTTTAGTACCACCTAGCTGAAACCTATCGAAACCTGTACCGACGTAGTCACAGGAGATATCCACATTCCTGGAAGACTCGTGGCATATTACAGATAAGCATAGTTTTAAGGATTGACTTGATATTGCTAGTGTGTACGTTTTAAAATATAAGATTATTATGAGCCCCCAGCTAACGTTTAACAAAGTATTCACCTGGTGACTCCCGCTGATTAAGCAACATATTCAGGTAGGCATTGCCTCACTATTTTTGTATATATAGATTGCGGAAAGGTCCTCGTGCAGGTTGATGTTTAACTCGTTTTTCTGTATAAACTGTTTATATATTTGCTGCTTTTCCAGGTGGTAAACTTTTGATATCTTTTTCTTATGTATCACCATTTTAAATTTCCAGTTGTGAAGTAAACCTAGTAATAAGTATACTGTGTGTATTATTTTTGTCCCCCAAACATTACAGAAAATTCCAGAGTATATTCGATACCCATGATAATTTGGGGACTTAGTTGCGCATAGTCAGTAGCGTCCACGGTAAATAGTGACTTCGGTAATCACCGAACTGATTAATTTAATTTGAATTTTATTTTTTATTTTTATTAAGAGCTGAGCTAGCTTAGGCAAACTTTTATTGCCCACTTTAAATCGCTATTGAATGTACTCCAAGGGTTGATATATTAATTAAACAATTATTCTCTAGGCTGTTAATAAATTATTGGTAATTTGCACTAGTGCAATTATCCCTATATCGATATTTCAAGCGTAATTGGTCTAAATTGCTTGATTTTTTCCCATTTTTCTCCTTTTTTCTCTTTATTAATCTTCAAATTGAAATCTTACTAGTTCCACACCAGGTTCCAACTCAGTGATAGAATTTGCATTATTCTGCTCGGTATCGAAGTTGAGATCTAGACTACTAGCTGCTTTTTGTACGGCCCTATATATAAAGCTCAAAGCTCCTACGCCAACTCTATATATATATATATATATATATATATATATATATATATATATATATATATATATATATATATATATATATATATATATATATATATATATATATATATATATATATATATATACATATATATATATATATATATATATATATATATATATATATATATATATATATATATATATATATATATATATATATATATATATATATATATATATATATATATATATATATATATATATATATATAATTATTATTATACGTAGCAACAACATTGACGTACATATTTTATTATTTGAAGACTTTTTTTATTGAATTTCTCTTTTATTTAATAATTGTCGAGAATATTTCACACTAGAAGAACTTAAAACCGTATACAAACCGTTTAAAAAAACCGTATATAAATTTTGTGCCGTAGGAACTCTTCAGGTGTTATAAAGTATGCACAATATTAAATATCAAGAAATTAATCTTATGAAGTATTACCCCCAGGGTGTAGTGACTTTAGAGTAACACGAAAATTCCGGGGATTCCTACGTGCCTTTAATATTAGGTGAATAATAGCCCATGTTATTTTTATCTCTTGCGTTTTCCCGGATGCCTAAATTTCCACAAAATAGCCATAGAAACGCAACGTGTATTATTTTTATGCGAGAATTATGGTAATGGAGAGGCGAAATTTAGTGCCAACACATTTCTCTCGATTTTAATGAAATAATATTAACGTGTTCTTGAGAAATCATAGATAGAATGCGTTACAAGAGTGGAATATACGAAATATTAATTTTGTTACATTAAAATCATGGAAATGCTTTACGTTATTTATTAGTTTTGGCTTTTTTATTGTCTTAGTGCCAAATATAAAATTTAGTAGGATTTCCCGGAGATGTGGTATGTGTTTATTTAGTATTGCTGCTCACACGTTTTTAGATACTTTACTTGAAATAATAAACTTTAAAGTCACTGGTCACTTAAGTTTAACTGGTGTCTGTAGATCCGGGGTTCAATTTTATTTGAGTTATGTATATATAGTTATTTACATTACAAGCTGCGAAAGCTTACTTTTAGGTGCGAGGTGTATTTAAAAAATACGCCGAGGCTATTTGAATAACTCCGAGCATCTAAAAGGGCGTGTAATGTATTAAACTTTTCATTCTTCCCTCCATTTTATATAAAATACATAATTTAAAGATGCTGAAAATCCTCTGTAGACTGTAATAAAATGAGTATCAAGGCGGTTTATTCATGTCAACAAAAAATAATATTTTGACAGTTATCAAATAATTAATCTTCAATAGGCGATCCGCAAATATTAATCGTGAGCGCCTCCCTCGGTGAATCATGCAAGTTTTCACTATACAACAAACTAGTTTGACGTTTGGTGTAGTGCTGTCCAAAAGAAGTGAAAGTGTTGTGTATGAAAACATATATATTTACAATAATTATTAGTAGAAATGGAAAGAAAAATAATATATTTTGGTTTCAAGCAAATTAGTTTCTCACATTTTTCCGCTGGAAACATATAAAGGGGAAAAATTGGTTGGTTCCCACTTTTGTTTAGCAACACTATAAAAAAGTGAGTAATAAAATGCATGTAAAGAGTAAACATGAAATGAAATTACCAGTTTCTTTTCACTTTACTTAACCAAATATCTCGTACAACAATTGTTTCCAGAGTATGATGAACGTTTATCCATACCGCAGCGTTTATCCATACCCAGGGCACAAGTTAATAATTTAAGAGTACAAAATAATTATAAGCTACAAAACGTCTATTCTGTCAAATTGCAAATTGACTAGCAAGAACTTACTAGTTGGGGGCGCTGGAATAAAATTCGCAGGTCGCCTATATAAAGTTGATCAGTATAAACGTCTTTTAAGTTTAATATTCGACTAGAAATTAGTTAAAAATTAATTTCATTGAAGAAGCAGCAATTATTGTTACATATTATGGCCAGAATACTCAATGTTGAAATTGACTATTTAATTAAATAAGAACCAGGATATTTCGAAATTTGGCCGCTTGAAGTCATTTATAAAAAGGAATAATGATGAATATCAACCTCGAAAATCTCAGGTATTTACAAATGATGATATATAAAAGTTCTTGTTAGAAGCTCCTGATGAAATATATTTAATGAAAAAAGTGGTAGCGATTTTTGGAGTAGCTGGAGCAAGCCGAACTGACGAGTTAGATAATCTAAAAGTGAAGGATGTTGAGTACAAAAATTGTGTTATGTTAGCGCAGATTCTTACTACAAAAAATAATGTGCAAAGAAGATTTGTCACAACAGAAGATTGTGTAACGTATGTTAATCGTTATATTCAACTCCGACCAAAAGAGGCTCAAGATGAACGCGTATTTTATCGGTATGAGCGGGGCAGATGCCTAAATCAGATGGCTGGAAAGCATACAATTTCAAAAATTCCGTCCGACATAGCTAAATTTCTTAAAATTTCCAACCCAAGTCAGTAAACCGGACACTCGTTTCGAACAACGTCCTCTACATTACTAGCAAATTCCCAAAGTGTTGACATTTTAGATATATATATATTCAGCAAAGCAAACATTCATAAACCGAATTTAATGGCCATGTTGCGCAAATCAACAAACAAGTTAACATTTCCAGTGACGTTGCTTTCGAACAGGATTTCAATCAATTTCATCATTTGCCGTTAAATCTTTCAGGAACATACAGCAATTGTAATTTTACATTTAATTTCCACTCTAAATAAACATTTGACATTACTAATTTGACGTTTTTATTTTTTCGTGAGAATTTTGTGGCCAACCTTCTGTAGATAATTTTGTGGCAAGCCTTTTTCTATATTTATGTTTTTCCCTAAGATGAAGTTTTAAAAATATTGCAAAAAAGCAATGCGGTATCCCTAAAGGGGGTGAGATATGGATGATACATATCTAAAAAGTTAAGCTTACCCCTTAGGGGTGGGATCTTTTTCTATATGTATTCTTACGCACATAAGCTAACTCTTATAGACATTTTATCTTCTTATATTTTTTTCTTCTATTCCACATAAATTTTCTGTGTACTAAATCTGCATTGTCGCTAATTGCTAATAATGTATTGTAAATATAAAATCCCCGCATAAATTGAATTCTATTTCAGTCTCCGACTAACGTTAACATATAATTAAAGGATAATGATATGTCTGGTCTAGCTAATTTGACAATTTGTTTGATATAATAAAATACCATTAAATCAATTTAATTTAGCACAATACGATACATTATAATAGCAGACAATACCATGCAATTGATAGTTAACAATAACAGCATTATTCTGTCGTTTGAATGATGACAAATAATCCTAATATCTATCCGCTACATAGGTATATTTATTGGCAATCCTCTGAATTTCTACTGATTGTATATTTTTCAATGATTTCAATTAAGTGTAAGACACTGCTAATTTTGTTAATAGTAGTTTATGTCACTAGTTACATAAATGGAAACTGTTCCATTTAATTATAAGTATACCTACTAGTTTAGTGTTGACAGTTTGTTAATAATAATTATAGGGAATATGTTCGTCAGATATGTGAAAATTGTCGTACGGTTATTCAGCTTCTGGCTACGGAATATTGAATTTTAAGTAATTACATTGCCTTTCCCTTTGAAACTACTAATTTGATTTAATAGGGGCAGGAATGTTTTCCACGTCAAAAAGTAAATAACAACATTTATTTTGCACTCGCACTCTAAGTATGATCAAAAGAAATTTATATTACGTTCAAGGTATATATGGTATATTCAAGATATTAATGTACATTTTCAGGATATTATATTTATGTACTGGGACAAAAAATATATGACTTGTGTCACGTTATCTGTATACCGGCGATATATTTAAGGTATGATTTTACATTTTCAGGAAATTATTTATATTTTCTTGTATGCAAAATAAAGAAAGCAGTATATTTTAGCGGATTTTCCTAGTTACATCATATAATCGAAATACCAGAGCCAGCTACTCTGGAATTACTGTTGCTTTTCAAGCGTCCCGTTTTATTACTTCTATCTAATTTTGTGTTACTTAATGTGAACAAAATCTTATATTGTCGTGTACAAATCATTTCTGTGTGTATGATGATGGGCAAGTGATATTTATTTGACATACTTATAATGTGAATTGTAAATCATATTGGCACATGGGAAATTAATGTTGAATCATAGAAGTTTTATCGGACGTAGGCTAATAATAACATTGCTCTTACAGGATTATCGTAGGTGTTATAAGTGTATCCAGTCATTTTCTTAGAAATATTGAAATTAATATGGTTTGCAACATCGAAATATGAGACATAAAAACCCGAGCAAAAGACTCTCATTATATCGATTTATTCACACGTGCTACCGCATTTTTAACAGCGTTGTCAAGTATAACCGATTTCCAGGAACTCAGGGAAAAACAAATGATTTTATATACATCGCCCATCACATTATGACATTGTCATATAGTATAACAAAATATTGAATGTTTCCCATTCAAATATTACAGATCCATTTTACACGTTCCTTGGCCGTCTCACATCGGCATCATTGGCATTCATTTGGATGCCTAATACCAACATTTTGTGGTAAAGTGGGGTCAACAATAATTCTTGAAATAGTAGTAATACAGTTATTCTTTAATTTAGTGTATTACATGAAGGGGTTTTATGTTAAAATTGATTAGTTATTCGTATTCTATCAAAACATAACAACTTGTTGAATGAAAGCGCCTTTATAGTGACGATTTTAGCTTGCTGTAAGAAAAGCTGCCCTGGTCTCCCGTTGCGGCAATTGTGGGTATCCTTTGACAATTTTTATGTCTCATATTTCGAAACAGTACGTTTCAAATTTTAAATTGTGTCTTCATTTTAAATAAATAAATCAGCACAACATAGAAATTACCCAAACCACCAAATTTTACATTACCAGTGGCGCGCGGAGATATTTCAAATAAGGGATGCAATTTAATAAACTTATACATTTATTCCTAGTCAAACTCGATATGTATCCTTTTTGACGTAGAGTGTTACTATAAATAATTACCGTAAGCCATTACCGTAAGTAATTTTTAAAACAAATGCCGCACATGGCTGTTAAAAGAAGCTTAATCTTTAAAGTTTAATCAAAAAATATTTTTAATATGTTTTTATTTTTACCAGCTACTCCATGCTGAGTTGGTGTATTTAACTGAAATTATTGCATACCATATGATATACATCCATGATATGTTTGCTCGTGGTCGCGTTTCCTCGGACATGATGTCAAACATTGTCAGACATATACGAGCCATAATAAAAAATATAAGTATGACGATATGAAGTTGTATAACAAGGTAAATGATGTAAAGGATTGCTTGGTTTTACAAGCTGCCCTTGATAAAATTAGTAAATGGTGTAATTTAAACAAGTTACAATTAAATATAAGTAAGTGCAAGCTCTAACATTTTCTAAGAAACTTCACCTTATCGAATTTAATTACGCTTTAGAAGAGTCAGTCCTTACCCACCTTACCAACATTTCGTGACCTAGGTATAACTTTTGACAGTAAACTGTCTTTCAATTATCATATAAACACAGTTACCAGCCAAAGCTTAAGGACACTCGGATTTATAATTATGTGTTCTCATGACTTTAACAACATGCACACTCTGAAACTGTTATACCAATCTTTTGTTAGATCCAAATTGGAATATTGTTCAGTTATTTAGTCTCCTCATTATAATATTCACATACAGAATTTAGAGAGAATTCAGAGACGTTTCTTAAAGACATTGTCTTATAAGGAAGATGGTGTCTTTCCTGCTATTGGCTTTCCTCAAAGTGAACTTTTAAATAGATACTCGCTGTCGAGTCTCGAGTCTCGAAGAATTATATCACAGCAAATATTCCTTTACAATTTAATAAACAATATAACAGACTGTGGTACTATTTTAACTTTATTGAATTTTCGGATACCAAGGCTAGGTTCTAGACAAAACTCATTATTTTATTTACCCACCCCTAGAACCAACATTCAAAAATCCTCACCCCCTATATAAGATGTGTGAAAATTATAATAATCTTCAAATCAGTGATATATTCCACTGCAATCTAGCTGCGATAAAAAATTTAACTCCCTAGTCGTAAATTATAAATTATAATTTCTTTTGGGTTTATTTACAGTACTATATTTTTTATTGATAAAACACATTTATTATATTGATATATATATATATATATATATATATATATATATATATATATGTATATTGTATCTTATATTATGTACATACTTATATCTCCTGCCCAGTAATTGGAATTTCTGTTGGGTAGTGTATTGCTAAATAAAATAAATAAAAATAAAATAAAATAAAAACAAATGCCGCACATGGCTGTTAAAAGAAGCTTAATCTTTAAAGTTTAATAAAAAAATATTTTTAGTATGATTTTATTTTTACCAGCTACTCCATGCTGAGTTGGCATATTTAACTGAAATTATTGTATACCATATTATTTACATCCATGATATGTTCGCTCGTGGTCGCGTTTCCTCGGACATGATATCAAACGTTGTCAGACATATACGAGCCGTAATAAAAAATATATAATATTTAAATTGGTTCCACTATTCCAGAATTTTATGTTAAGAATACAAAAAGGTATTTTAATGAATGCAGCTTAATATACAATAAATTTAAGCATATATTTTAAGGGTTCCCTTGCTTTTATCGATTGCACGCGCCTGCAAAGTACATTTATGTGCCTTATAATTTGAATATTATTGTTCATTATTTAAATGATTTGATAAATATGCTAAAAAGTAACATTAATTTTACATCTATAGAGAAATACATATAGAAATTGTAGTTCCGCCAATGATGTACTGTGGGTTACAAACATTCAGGAGATCACGTGATTTACAGTCATTAATGAAGATTATCCTTTTCAGTTTTCAAAAAAGGTGATTAGTAATGTAAAAACATCCTCGCCTGATATTCACCATTTTCCTTTTATAAATCTACGCAAAAACTCCGCGTTCATAATTTTCGTATTAATTCGAACACCGCCGTATTTCCAGCCTCTCAACCTACTACGATTCATGGAATAAAATGCCACGTTTAATAAGAAGTCACGCTTCAGATCAATTCGAATATTTTCGATGTTTGCCCAGAGGGATTTTTCTCAAGTGATTTATTATTATTATTTAATTAAGAACCATGCTTCCCCAACCTTCATCAAATGAATAACACCGTGTCCGTGTGAAATAATAACCAAAGTCAAACTGATTCCATACTGATATCATATCTGCAATTACCTCAAATCGATTAACGTTTTTTCTATGCTACATAAAATCCGATATCAGTCTCGGAAAAGAATAGATCAAGTCTCCCCCTTATTTATCCTACCCCGTACTTCTTTCCTGAAGTTTTACCAACTGTCTCGCATCAATTTCCGCTTCTGCAGTCAGCTTGGCAATTGATAAATCGCCCGTATGGCTCCCATTCAATAACCGTACTTTTATGAAATTTATGCATGCGATATTATAAGCGGGTCCATCCATCATTTTATTTTTCTCGCGGAATCCTCCAGCACGTTCAGTCGCTGGAAATGTATCAAGGCGAGAGGTGTACGATACCCGAAAAAGGCATGACAGATGTCGCAGATTCTCATCTGCATATATGAATGTAAGGTTGGCTAAGTGGTATGCTTTTGTACTTTTGTCAGTTGGCTTGAGTTTGTTAAGAAATCAGGCTCTGCTGAAGCAAGAGCAATTAAGATGGATGCGGAGATCATGCAAATTGATGCCATATATAGCGAGTTGCACTTCAGTGGCACGCAGAATTTAGAGATGAAATACAATTTGCGATAATTATTTTTAAGTTTTTTTAAGAAGAAATGTAGGTCAAGCAGGACAAAATCGGTTATTGAAAAATTATAAGTACAAATAGTAGGTATTCTCAATTGTTGTCTAATCTTCTGTCGATAGTATGCAATTATTGTTTTCTTCATGACCGATGTCATGGCTTCCATACTATAGTTATTCAATTTCTTGTTATTTCTTTCCAATTTTTTCCTCACCTTTCTTTTTCCTTATGTATCCTGTTACATTCTTTATTTGGTCTTACTACTTTCTCCTTTCTTCTCTCTTCTTTCTTATATATTATACTTTCTCCTTTATTATTTCCCCATTCTCCTTTCTCCTGTATCTTGTATTCCGTCTTCATTTTGCCTCTTTCCCATTTTGTCTTTCCTCGTTCCGTTTTCGCATTTCCTATTTCCTCTTTCCTCTGCCTCCTTTTCCTCTATTCTTTCCCATTATTTCCATTTTCTTCTTACGTGTTGCTTCTTCTTCTCTACGTCTGCTTCTAAAATAATTTGCTATATACATACATACAATATACGTGTACATAACTATACACAATATATTGTTAGATTATAGATTGTTTGTAGGTCACTTTCCTGTATACTTTATATTTCAATTTATGACAAGGTCAAACAGATGATCATTTTCTGGCGTCTCCTCTTGTCGACGCCAGAGTCAACTGTGTGAACGTCATATCTTATTGCTGACCCGCTTGCTTCTCGAAATTGGGTTTTAGCTTCCTAAGCACTCTCAGTGTTTTTACTTTGCACACGAGCGCTACATTTGAATTTCTTAGGGAAGATCTAACAATAATAACCGATCGGAACAAGGTTTTTCATATATCTGTATTCTCTCATTAAGGTATAGTTACATCATTCGGCTTCGTGGTAAATTTTGAATATAGAGGAGGAATCAGTTGATATTGGCATATATATTAATCAGAAAATCTGCGAAGACTTCTTATTTCAGATGTTTCTTGTAATTTGCAGAAGTAATGAATCTAAGCGTGTGTCATATACGATAGGTTTATGAGGAATTTCCATATATTGATGGCATAGTATTGACAGCTACGTCACTGTCAACCAGTGACGTTAGCAAGCGAAACAATATATTTGCAGAATATATATGTTAGTTTCAAGTTACTGAAAGCTTATCCTCATAATCTGGCTAAAATCCAAACATTCGCAGTCAACAACTTGTCCTTGTTGACTATCACTTCGCCCCAACAATTTAAAAATCTATCAAGTCATACTTCGGAGGCGTTAATATCTTATTTACTTTATTCTCTTCGAGGATATCTTCACTGCCTTCTAATTTTCGTTTCCTTTTTAATATTATAAACGTTTTAACACCGATATTAAAATTATTATTAACTGAATCAGTAGACAGTACTTTAGTTAGCTTCTTCATCCTGTAGATCATGGCCATTGTATCTCAAAAGCAAAAACACCAAGTCTCCACAATTATATACTTACTATTTAACAAGCACTAAAACTTAATACATCTTATCCTGACAGTGACAACCAAATCAACCGCAGTTCCTCTACGACAATTAACTATTCAAATTTATACACATTTAATTATAGTAACCGCTGATTCATCTAAATTGGATTACATTTTACATTTATGAATCCCGCTAATGGTCTTTGAAGACTGAAAAGTGATTTGCGTTTTCTGCAATTCCAACAACTCAATGCGAGTTAATACATTTAAATGTGGTTCTACAAAAGGGTATGCCCATACGTGTTCTTGTAACAGTGTATGTTTTTTACGGTATTTTTAGATAGCTGACATAGATTTTCAGGCTGTATTTAGAAGGAATTTAATATATTATAATGTTGGCGTATCTTTATTAAAAAGTGTGATGCCATAGAATTACTTGCAAACGATTGTGTACGTATTTAGGCTTAACATTTTTCTTTATGTGTACTAATCCGGTGATTTATTGACTGGTTAATTAGGTTAAGAGCCAGTAATATTTAGTCTAGAGGTAGGTCATAGAGATAAAATGTTGTATTAACACCTAAGAAAACAAACCAGTTACATTTACTTATATTTTATTACACTAGTTAAAAACCAACGCCTTCTTTCCAGATCTATCAATCTGCCTCGTGTAGCTACATAAAATTTTACAGCCTTTATCTACCGAGGTATCATATTATGTGCTCTCACATTGACAGTTTGTTTAAACAGCGATGATAATCTGGTTGATCATTACTAGTAGATAAACATCTTGGACGGTTTTAGGATACTTAGTGTTTTCTCTAAAAATAAACCGCATAAAATACCACTAAGATAAGTGATCTACCAACACTGTGTGCATGTTAATGACTTATAGCGCCAATAAAACTGATGAACGCTCTGATATTCATAAGATATCAATCAATACATGGAAATAAAAGGCAGGCTGCCTGGCTACCTGCTTGTCTATCTGTCTGCTTGCCTGCCTGCCTACCTGTCTGTTTGTTTGTCTGTCTGTCTGTCTGCCTGTCTGTCTGTCTGCCTTACTGTCTGTCTGCTTGTCCGTCCGTGCGTCCGTCCGTTTGGCTGTTTTTTCTGGCTAATCTCCGAATTAGCTTGACCGATTTTGACGGAACTTTCACTGACAGATAGCTGATGCCATAAGCAGTAACTTAGAGTACCTTTATTTTAGGAAAAGAATTAGGGTTACGCGCAAAAAAATAAAGTTCATGAAATTGTGAACAAAATTCTACAAATCATCATCTACAAATATGTTTTACATCACTCAATTTATAGCTAATGCTTTTGATGCAAATACTCAAGCTGACATGACATGGTGTATAACGATTTTAGTAACGCATTCGATGAAGTTAATCATGAAATTTCGTTATAAAAACTTTCAAATATAGGTTTTTCTACAAACCTAACATGTTTCGTTACATGTTTAAAGCTGGTATATATAATATGTCGAATATAATTACAAAAAGTCTGAATTATTTTCAGCGCCCTCTGATGTACCTCAAGGCTTCGTAATTAATGATTCGTTTTATTTTATATCGACTATTGGACCGAGTGCCTTCGTCTTCGTCTCTGCACCTTTATTAGAACCCGAATTAAAACGTATAGCCTATACAAGTAAGAATATTGTCTCCCCGAAAGGAGGAAAGCTCCAAAATACACAGAGGCTCAGTCAGCGAGTATTCCGAGATGTTGCCCTGCGTTGGGGCGAGTGCAATTCGTCAACAAGTTGATCGTGATGGACGATGAAAAATATTTCCCTTTATCCAACTTTGAGTTGTGATTTTTGATGGTGATATTAAAAAGCAAAAAAAAGTTTGACGAAAAATTATTGGTGTGGTGTGCAATTTATGAGGCTGGCTTCATATCGCAGACCTACATTGTATTTGTTCGGGCAAAGTCGTAAATGCAGAGCGTTATATGCAGAGATGTCTCTCTCTCTACTTTAGTTTTTGATTACACATCATGCGGATGATGAAATAATGCTTTAGCCAGATCTTGTTTCATGCCATTACACGAGAATCACGTTAGGGATTGGTATGAGGCCAACATCAACTTTGTACCGAAATGAGACAATCCCCCTAACCTACATCAGGCTCGCCAAATTGAATAGTTCTGGAGAGTATCGAGTCGGCAAGTCTATAGTAACGGATGGGAAGCATAAAATTCACTCATAAAATCGTAGCACGTCGCAAAACAAGTCAAATAATCAAAAGTCGCTTTAGGGTTACTTGTCGTATTTTTGTTAAGCTGATAAGTAAAGCCCTTAGTGCATTAGTTACGTGAGTACAATATGTATGTTTCATAACATTGATTTTTTTAAATTTTTCTATATATCCTCAAGATCTTGGTTTGATTATATAGCCTAAAAAAAACATTTATTAAATTGTTACTCAATGTTATTGATATTTAACCTAATTTGTTATCCTCAGATATCATCTTTGTTATGTTAGAAGTAAGGCTTCCGATCGAGAGCAAATTGAGTTCTATATAGGGAATTGGCTAATATTTCATAAAATGGATTTTCTTTTAAGCTTTTTCTTTCGTATCGAAACCGATCCATCTCTGCAGTCAGCGACATGAAAATGGATCACCCACAGTTCCGTTTATATCATTTTTCGCAGTGATCTCATTAAGGTCAGAGGTTGACAATTATAAATCAGTCGTTAAAATAATAAATAGCATTGTATTAACAGAAAATCTGCCTGGATTCAGATTGTACCAGAGTAGGGGCGAGGGGGGTATAGTGATCCCTCTATATAACGCAAAATCTGGAAATGAAATAAATTCATAAGAAATGACACACTTTACTGAATAAAATATGTAACTGAGAAAAGTTTACTCACCATTTATGTATAGTTCAGTAGACACTAACATATTAAAGAGCTTCAATATATCCCCAAAAGAGTGGATACACTACAAAACGATCGTTTTCCCCCAAAACGTAGAGGTAAAATGATCCCAAGAAAAATTATCCTTTTCCTGATTATTTAAATTATATTTTATTATATGTAAGTAGATATATAAATGAAAAACACATTAGGTTATAATTTTTAGGAAAACTCTGAATTGAAAAATCATAGGATATATTATATTCAAGAAATTAACAATGATAGAAACGCAAACATTTTGACATATGGTGCAAAAGATGACAGAACTAACTAAAATTTCAGCTGATTCTTAACGCGTATTCATCTGCATCGCCGCTAACACCTGCACATTGATCATGTGCCCATCCGCGACATGCAGAACACTGAATCCAGCCTTCCCCCCTAAGTGAAAATTTAAAACTTTCATAACACAATATGCATTCAGCGTCATCGGGTTTTGCATTGCTGCTTTCCCAACTGTTGTGTTCCTAGTCAGCCTTTTTTCTTCGCTATTTTCCTTTTCTCTGCTTCAATTTTATCTGCCCTTATCAATTATCTGTTATATTTTTATGAAGTGTTTGTTAGAATTACAGTTCTGGATTTACGTCACCCTATTCAAAAAATTGCTATTATAACAAGCAATAATAAACGAAAGCCAATTGGCTTGTGGTATTTTGCACGACCCGCAGGGGATCGTTTTACCCCAAAAGCACTGCGCCACTCTCAACTAATCCAAAAATATTTAGTAAAAATATATAAATAATTATTATACCCCCTCACCCCTACTAGTTAGAAAATCCATCGGATTATCGGCGAGGCTTTCTAATAGATACTACATTTAATTCGATAATCAATTGCTATTTTATTAACGTAATCATAAGCAGTCATTTTATTTCACGATTATATAAATCCTTGATGCAGGAATATTTTTGCACTAAGACGAACAAGACTCTCATAAATCAAGTTAAGTACATTTGTCCAAATTATTAATATCATATTGAGTACTGAAATAGTTATGTGTACATCAAATATTAATCAATCATTGTTTTGAATCGAGATGATGTATTAGATTCTAAAAGCCATTTATTCTAAAAATTTGGGTTATATAAACTTCTAACATGTAAACTTATCTTTTATCTTTAGCATTTTGTGTAACAACAGGATTCCACATGTGAACGACGCCAAATCAAGGTTAAATAACGTGAAAAACGATATTCTCGGTTTATGATATTGAGCAGTTTTATGTATATTGATTGGCCTTCTCATTACAATTTTTTATTAGCCACCTCATATCTTTGCTGCTGTGCCGCCATATTTATTATACTAAATTACGGAATTGTCGCGGCCACTGCGCCGAAGCTTCAAAACTGAAGCGACAGATACGAAGCTACAAATAAGGAGGAATATGAGGATCCTTTGTCTCCTCATATTTTTCTCCTTTCGTACAAACTTGATCCGTTCTCGTTCACTTTTTAGATACATACGCAAAGTCTTCCTTTTATACAACTTTTCAAGAACGAGATGGGGTATAGTAAATTGGCAACCCAAAGTGGGGCATTTAGAAGATTTTCATATTTCATATATTGTAATATATGAAATATTTTATGAGACATATGTAATATATGAAATTTTTGGTAAATTTACGTGGTTACCGGACTAAATTATGAGGAGAATCTGAGCCTAACATTACCCAGCATCCTGGGATTAAATGCTGCACCCGGACTAACCTTTTAGGTACGACACTGGTGTTCGCCCGTTACAGTTCCGAACACGATAGCCCCTTGCGTGTTGCATGCGCATCCGCATTTAATTACACCTCGAGATCAGACGCGATCTCCCGATGTTAACAAGCTCCAATTCGAGCCAGTTAACATCTTAAGATTATCCCGGTGCTGCATTATGACACTGCCTCGTTACCTGAACAAATAGCGCATCTCCTTTGATCTGGTAGCGTTCTTCGTTTCTCATGGCCCACTTGACACATGGCCGGGGAAAAACTTATCTAAACTGCCTTGGTGCATTTGGTGCCATGCGTTTTATTACTTTGTTGAGATCGGTATGCAGATGATGGGATTCGGGTTAACCATTTGGCGTATTAAAAAGCGATAAAGGTTCAGAGTTTTGTAGAGAATTCCTTAAATGGGCATAGAATGGGCCGAGAACGAAATACTCGCACAAATAAAAAAGTGATTAATAGACGCTTACAAAATTTCTAAAAGATGGAAACCTTTTAGATTTCAATGTAAACACCACAAAGACGAAGTATATGAAACTAGAAAAACTTACAAAAGAAAGTGGAGGTATTAACTTAAAAATAGAGGAAGATTCTAATCCGAATATACTGGAAATAATCACATCAATAAGCGATGATGTACAAGGAAGAGACACCTTGTTATCCCTCTTCATGATGCTACACCACTTTTTCTTAATTTCATATTTCTCGGCAAGGGGAACCTATGTCAGGACTATTTATATTTATGTTTTTAAATTCAGGGACAATATTTAGGGCTCTCAGAGCATACTTCCACATTTATTATCTTTTTTTTTCTTTTGTCCGTGTGTTGTCATTGTACTCTATCTAAACGGCTGGACAGATTTTTATGATGATTAATTTGATTCAAGAATAGTTGATGTTTCACAAGTTGATCAGATAGAAATTTGTTTTTAATTAATTTAGATAGCTATAAATTAGGATTGTGACTGGCGCATTCGCCATAAATCTTCTGGTACAGTGAGTTCAGCGGTATATCTTCGAAGTCCAAGGTCCAATGCCAATAATACTAAAATGGGACCCTCTTGAAAACAACCCTTTTCTAATAAAGAATTATTACGGGAAACATACAAGAGAAACAGTCGAATTGAGAACCTCCTATTTTTTTTAATCGGTTTAACATTAAGTTTTGTTTCAATACTATATCTCTCGATATCTATTTTGAATAAAGAAGATATTGCTAAAAAAATTTTTTCATAGGAAAATGAAAATGTTTTACATAGGAAAAATACTGGGATGATATTCTTATTTCATTCTTCAAAAGATAAATTCATGTTCCTGTAATATTTGCTACAGACATTCTATTAATATATTCGTATATATATTAAATCGAATCTTCTCTGAATAATCCGTTAGAAGAAATATATTCCTCTGATGTTATATGGATATTTAAAAAGAATATTCCTTCCGAGAGGTTGAGAGAATATTCGCATATAAAAACAGCAGCAGTAGACAATAGCAAAGTAGAATCTGCTTTTAGCATAAAATGTGTTACAAAACAAATATCCTTTGCATTTGCGTGTATTAATTATTATTAATTCAATTGCATTTCATTTCGCATCTCACAATAGTGCAATAAGAGGTTTTTTAGCAATAAAATGTTTCAATGAAAATATTATTTTGTGGCTAACTGTGTTTCTTAATTTTATTTAGCCACTACAGATGTACACATTTATTATATTTTCCAAAGAAATAAACGTCAAGTTCGAGGTCAGATTGTTGTACCTATTGTAAAAGTTTAATACAGTATAATATGTACTTACTTCATTTCTACATGTCATAAGGAACATCCCGAAGTTCACTGATATGAAGTGTTAAAGTATTGGTGACTATTAATCCACTGATCTGACATAATAAATGGTACTTATTTAAATAATTTTATTTTTATTACTGGCCATAATAGGTACCATAATAATTAACTAGCAAACTTATTTCAGTGAGTTACACAATCAGATCTTTAAAAAAATCATACCTAAATAAGTAATATCTTAAACAGGTGTAGGTATTTATCGTATGCGTTTAAAAATCGTTTATATAAAATGTTTATGAAACCATCACGTGTTGCTCGGGAGCCGTCATAGTTCACAACGTGGAAAATACGTTAAAACTGTACTCGTGTATATAATACATTTACGACCTATATACAGATGTGAAGTAAAACTGTCAAGAATTTTAAACTGTTCATAAAATCAATTATTATATTAGTTCAAATAAGACTACCGCCATATATTTACGCGATTATAGAACCTGTTAACATCTTATTTAACTCAGACAACAACGTTGAAAATACGTTAACTGTACCCATGTATTATTGATTAAATACCTACCAGGGATATATGTGAAGTAAAACTCAAGAATTATTAATGATTTATAAAATCAATCAATATCCTAGTTCAAATAAGACTACAGCAGTGTATTTTACAAGTTTAATGGCTTTATCAGATCTTTACAAGTAAATTTGGTAGTTTATATACGTTAATAACTTTGATTCAACTTACGTTTTATCATATACGTAAAAAAACGATAGTTCAACAAAAATTACGTATAAATTAACGTTTATTCTACAATTTGGTGTAGCCTGGGCTGAGTAATATTTTCGATATTTTAAAACCGGATAAACAGCTCTCCTTTTCAAATGATGTAATAAAAAAGAAGCAGGAAAACTGGTGAGTGAATACCATAAAGATTAGAGGTTTGAAACTCAAAAAATTCATATCATTAAGGAACTTTTTTATTACTTATAAATTTCGAAACCCTTGCCTCCAGTTTCGCAGAAGTTATATCAGTATGTTTACTATTTTTACTCTTCTGGATACAACCACAACTGCAGAAAGAAGATTTTCAAAATTAAAACATAAAAAAATATCTTAAAACTTCTATGGGACAAGAACGGCTATCGAAGTTAACAATATTGTCCATAGAGAAAGAAGACTTTAATAAACTAAATTCTTAAGCTATTGTGGACGATATAATAAATATGATCACCGAAACAAAAGTAAGAAAGTTATCTGTTTAACAAATAGAATCTTTTTGTACAGAAATTTTTTTTATTAATTGTATCGTTATTTTCAAATATATTTTATATTTTTTCTTAATGGGAGTGTTTTTGTTTATTTTCCGAAAAGAGGCCCTTCGAAGAAATTTGGATACAGGGCTAGGTACGCCACTGCACGTCACCATGATTTACAATATACTTCAATAAAATAGAAGCAATAAGTTCTGTTTTTTCCACATTTTTGTATGTCTTGTGAAAGTTACCAAACATCAATGCCCAAATGGTGATGCTTCATCGAATTCAATTTTAATTCTCTGGTGACCATGGTCATCATTACTATTGTCGGTAACAATTAGGGACATAATGCCTTTTTAATAAGTTTATTACATTACCTAGTAGATTTGTAAATCTACAACTAAAACTTCGTGACGGATTACCTTGTCACAATTAAGTATATTCTTTTGTGTTGGCTTAATATCTATGGGTTAGAGTGTTAGAGAGCAGGAAATAGATTGATCTTGTGTTGTAACAAATCACAGAGGCCTTCTGGGAATACACTAAGAAGACGGAGAACGAAAATTACTGTTTCCAACCATATTTATTGTCTGGGATACATTTTATGATTTATATATGAGACAAGAAATCGTTGCAGGAATTCCAACAGCATCAAGAGAATATTTCGCCTTACACTTATAAATAAATGTAACGATTTTGTGTTAAAATAATGAAAGCAGCGCGTCAAGATTCTGACATATCTGTTTAACAGAGTGATAGTATGGCTTATTTCAATGTTTCCCAGTAAAATATAATGTTAAACCTCATCGTCCACTTGGCATATTTTAGCTAAACACGAACAAGACATAGATAAATGATTTAAAAGTACCATATAACCTAGCCGCAAAAATGTTACAATATTCTCGCAGATATTTACCGCTTCATAAATTATTATGGTTCGATTGGCTGTGTGGGAGGCCTCGGAATTACCGCGTATATTTTATGGATTTTATTATATCCTTACGTCAGACGAGGTGCTGTTTTTACTACTAATTATATTATTACGTTAAATTTAAGGCGTTTATATTTTATAGCAATTCTAGTCGACAGTAAATTTCGTTTACGATTTCCTTTAAGTGAAGCTATGATTAAAACGGGCGTTTAAGGGTCAATGTGGCGTATTCTATAAAACAGGAAATAAACTAAAGGAATATTTACCTTCATCTTTAATTAATACTTTTAATTGTATTCTATTTTTATGGTTCTAATATCGTCTGCAAGATATTTATGTAACTAGTTATGAAGACGAAAATTTTATTTGACGAATGTAATAGCAAATTTTAAGGTATTTTATTGTTTGGTGTGTTCCATTGTGCCTTTAAAATGATAAATTCATATAGTGCTATTCAATTTACACTTCGATTTTTGAAAACGGAGTAAATTTATACAGACGCTAGCTAGCGTTCTGTATATTTTTTATAGTCCACGAGAGAACTCATTTGCAGAGTCAATTATAAGGTTTACGATACAAGATTTTCAGGTTACCACCCTTGAAAATGGCCAGTTCTTTCTTAATGTCTTTTACGTGGTAAACATAAGTCTAATTCGATCATTTTTGCAATTAAAATAAGTAATTGCAATTAAAATAAGCAATGGTTCGATTTTGTTACGCCTCTGTTTCTTTATAATTTTCATAGTATAAAAATACTTTGAATAGATTTATATACAAGATAAAGCGTCTGTATTTGTACTGCTTACCCGGTTTCGAAATAGTGTGGAGTGATTCATACATAATATCACACCACAATTGAACGGTCTGCCTATTTGCGATGGATTACAGAATTTCTTAGTGTGCAAATTTGTGTACACTCTATAGAAATGGTGGGCAGAACTCATTGGTAACCGGGTCTACCGCTCTCATTGGTGAGTTTTAGGCAGTTTTAAATTAAATTAAATTTCATTGGTCAAAGGTAGAGACGCCGGATTTCCGTGGATATATTGACGCATGCGCTGTTTCATGCACGTATGTTTTGGCGCGACAGTGGCGTTTCATTTTGTCTTGTGTATGGTTGATTCGCGATATAAATTAATTATAATATTGTGTTATACGCGAGTGTTTAGTGTTTTTATGCGATGGAAGCTACGAATGCGAGTAGTTGCCAATAATTCCAATCGTAAGCGACCGAATTTGAGAGGAGGAGAACTGTAAATGATCAAAAATGATACTCCTCTAAAATGATACGCCTATGGAATTTCGTTTCCTTCACACCTCATCTCCCTGAGCCGTCCATATGTTGGTGATGAATCATTCCACACTATTTAAGCACCGCAGTATAGTTACTATACTTACTATATTATAGTAAGTAACATGAAGTAGGAATTGTGTTAAACAAATTCCCGCGATGTGTCTGTGACGATCAAAGACACAAATACGTAATTTAGGAACGTGTGGTGTGACACATTGTAGGTATGGTACACAAATTAGTAATTTTGCCCACGATTTCTCTAAAGACTCACATGTATGCTCCGTGTGACACATTTATGAACAGTTTCACCATTATTTTCCTGTATCAACACAACAGACATCGTGTCTTACACATGGGATAAATTGTGTTAGGTGTGATTTTCTTTGTGCACGTGTCGTTATTATAATATGTCGAATATGTCGTCGTCTAGTAAACGTGTTCGAAATTTTAGAACAACCTCATCATACTACCGCAAAACAAAGCATTTAAATTCGTGTTCGTTTGGAAGTGTAAGTGCTGCGTCTAAATATGATTCAGTTAAAAAGCAGGTGCAACAAAAATTTCTACACATATACTTAGAACGTGTCAAGACCTGTCACAAAATAGGTACGATTTCGAAAGCGTGCCCTTTTAACTTCGCGACACACAAACACGGAATTTTGTTACATGATTCCCTATTTATGTTAACAGTAACGAAAATTAGGAATTGTGTGACACCTATATAGGAGGAAGTGTGTAACACATTACCCAAGTTGCGTCTTCTGACAAAAATAGGGAATTTTGTGTGTAGCTGCCATGTTTTCCATTATTGTTTCTTGTTTGACTTTTGTAAACAAACATAAAAACGACTATTTATGTAAAAATAAAGCACTCATTTGATTAATCTTGAATGAACAATTGTAAAAGTTACTTATTAAATAATTTTTTGGTCAAAATTCGAAAATATTATTATTATTAAATTTTTATTATCATTATTTTTTTTTAAATATTTGTATTATACCTTTTTTCTATGAATGCCCCTTTTACTGTTGCTAGTACATTGAAAAATTACACGAAAAATATATCTTCGCAAGAGAAAATTGCCTTTCGTTTGGTTAAAATCTTATTTTATATTACAAAACGTAATAAATGTTTTTAGTTTGCCCGTTTGGCGGATGACACGACGCCGCAGAGTTGTGTTAATAAATTTCCCAACAAATACATCGAGAACACATTAAATATAAAAAAGGTAAAATAATTCCTAATTTGTGTGTAGCCGTTCACATCATCTTTTGGTGCAATGGTGTCGACCGCAATTCCGCAATGGTGTCATTAAAGAATTGATAGGTAAAGGCACAAGTTTCGTAACTATTCCCAAATTTGTCCCTAAATGTGTTGTGCCACGGTGCTTCACTTCCCACATGTAATAGACACACATTCCAGACACATTTTCCAGCACAGTTTCCACACATTTGCGTGCAGTTAAGCACATAGATATAATACAATTACGTAATAATTCCTTAAATAAGACCTTATTTTGCTCACTAGGTTCCTATTTTATTGCGAATTTGGGCCTTTCAGTGGCGTTAGCCAAATATATAACAACGGAAGTATTTCGTCGGCAATACGATAGCCAAAGTTCTTTTTATATCGTGCAAAAATTTTGTATAATACAGGCGATTTTTTCCGTTAGTTCCGTATGTATGGGTTTTTCTGATTGCGAAATTACTTGCATAAGCCGTTAAAATAAAGTCTTTATAGTAAGATCTGGGAATTATTGGTTCATTAGTTACATTACATTTTTACAATATTTCAGTTTTATGTTAGTTGTTTGCGCATGGTCTCTGGAACGTTTTTTAAACGTTGCATGTTTACTATATGTTCCTGTATGGTGTTAATGGTCATCCATCAAGGTCAAAAGTTTGTAATTTAGCCTTCGATATGGGATGTGAAAATTGTATATATAAAAATGGTAGTTACTTCCAAAGACAATATAATTATAAAGAATCGGGTATTTTCGCAGTTTTTTTTAACAATGGGAGCAGAAAGTAAATGGAAAAAGAAGATACCCGTATTTTCTATTTTTTTGTTTAGCTCTAAAACAAGCTGTAAAATAAATAAATAAAATCATGTGACGTCACTAAGCGCAAGTATAAATAATGCGACAAATGTAGTGATTTTTAGGGTATTCTGTGTATAAATTGACGGCAGCGACGCCTCACTGCTTCCTGTCGGCCATTGCTGTTGATATTAGTATTTATATGTACATAATATATAACATATATATCTAGTGATTTGTCTATTTTCGCTTAATGACGTCATAGAAATTCAAGCTGCAATTAAACACGTATTTCTGAATATTGCGCATTATTTCTTCTGTCAAAAATTATAGAAAAAATGTACTTGTTGAATATGCAATTGCCCATTTTTGTTTCAATCGAGCGAAAATACCCCATTGTAATAGTATCTTTTGCCTCATATTAAATTTACTTTTTATTCTGCATTATAATCTGCGTTATAATTTTAGGCTCCTCCATGGCCATGACGTACGTACTTGATTATGTTTATGCCAAACTGTATTTTCCCAACTTGCAAAAAATCTTGTGATCTCAGATATCCCGGCAAGACAAATCTGACAAACTAATCCCCATCTGGCAAAACACGACCACCATCCTTCTAACACAAACAAATCTTTCAACCGAATTTTGCGACACAAATTCCGTAGGAATCCGACCCTGACCTCTAAGAATCCAATTTACTGTGTTACGTCATTTTCGACCTATTTGCGGCGAGTTCCAATACGATAATTTCAATCATAGGCATATTTATCATAAATAATTGTGGGCGGATGGCTGCTAATTCCTTTAGCATTGTTTGTAGGTGGATCACTTGAGAGGGCCAATATAGGTGCACACTATTTTCGAATTAGGCAATTGGGTTATGGTCAAACTATTACCGGCTAACATCGTATTGTGTTTGTATGGAGTATAATGCCCATTCCGATTGATAGCATCGCTCGATTTGAAGATTATATCGAGAATTGATACGTTGAGTTTTCTGTTGGGGATTTAATTGAAATACAAGTCAGCAGATAGTTGAACAATATTATTCTCAACGTCTAACCGCAATGGTTAGGCCAGAAGTTAGCCAATAAAAAACACTAAACTTGTATCTGGCAAAAAAATTTTTTCAAATGTATGTTACTATTCTTTTTATTCTGGACTTTGATCAATGGAAGGGCTACTCATGAGCTACACCCCAATAAAATATTAGGGTAGAGACACAGTTAAACAGAGGCGTCTCGTTTGGGGGTTCTTGACGATTTATTATTTATCAATAATTTTTTCTGTTATTTATCAATAATAAATCTGATCGAAATTTCATCAAATCAATATTGGATTAACTCTACATAAAATAATAGATATAGTTGTATTCATTAAAAAAGCGTACAAGTATTAGAATGAGAGGCTAGTTTTATCATTTTTTTTGTAAAGCCGGCTTGTCACATGTCATAGGTTGTCAGAAAACAAATCATTGGCATCGGGCATCAGTGAAATAAATAAGAAAAATTGAATTATGTATATTGAATTATCTTTTTATATGTAACAGTTTTATAAAAATTCCAACAAAACAAAAAACAACAACAAGAACATTTAAAATAAAATCTAATATTTGGCCAGATAACCATATTTTTCTATTACTTGAGGCAATCTATTCGGCATTGACAGAATTATATTACATAATACTGTTTGGATCAAGCTCCTCGCAGCACCGGTGGATTATTTCCCATAATTCGTTTGAATTTTGTGGTCTGAAATTTCTTTTATATATTTTTTTACAATTAAACACCAAACATTTTCTATTGGATTAATATCGGGACTATAACTAGGAGATGGCAGCACTTCCACATTATGAGTTTGAAGCCACTCCATTACAACATTGCCGGTGTGAACTGGAAAATTATCTTGTTGGTAAATTAAATTATTATTGGGATACATTTGTTCAGTAGATGGGAGCATTACGTTTCCTAAAAGGTTTACATAGTTGAAAGCATTAAACCTTCCCTCAACTCGTCAACAAACAAGGCCCATGTGTATCCAAGGCCCCATATATTTACAGAGAAACGTCCAGATCTAAAAGCAACGGAGCTAATGTATCGTTCTTCAAACCTTGTATTGTCTGGACGATAAACACGAATTTGGCCGTTATAAATAGACTGGAATGTCTTTTCATCAGTAATAAAGACCATGTTCCAAAATTGAGGATCGCGGTATACGTTCATTGCAAAAATTACCCTTGACTGCCGCCGTTCTACAGTGAGTAACAATTTTTTTGCAGCTGGACGATTTTGTAGCTCAGATCCCTTGACCCTTCTGCTGGAGGTAGGTTGAGAGCCAGGAAATTCAATATCAATCACAGCATCCCTCGCCGTTGCAAATGGATTTTCTCTTAAGTATCCCAAAAAAGCAGCATCTTGTTCAGGGTTGGAAATTTTAGGACGACCTGAACTAACTTTTCTCTTTAAGGAATCTTCTTGCTCCCAGCGTTGTTTAATTTTTAATATAGTTTGAGTATAAATGATGAGGCATTTTTATTTATCTACTGTCAAAGTTTGTCAAACGCTACCTCTATGTACTATCAAAAATAATAACGCCAACGCCAATGCTTTGCATTTTTGACAACCTATGTCATGTGATAACCTCCAATAAGTCATTTACATCAGCCGGTTTTACACAGATATAATAAAGCTCGCCTCTCATTCTAATACTTGTACGCTTTTTTAATGAATACAATTGTACATAAATAATGTAGTCAGAGTCGATAAGAGGCATAGTTTTCGATAAAATTTGATTTAAAATAGATTGGACACACGTATTAATTAGTGTGAACTGTGAAATTAACGACAACTACATGAAAAAATGTTTTTTTTCATTTCAAGCCCTAATAACTTCATAGAAAACAACGAAACGGTAATGAAATCTTTAAAAATAATGGTCAAAAACAAAAAAGGGAAACAATAAGAAATCTACACAACGTGGTCAAAGTGAGATCCATTCTGTTCCATACACAGTTTATATCTCCGAATTAATGACCGTCGACCCAATACCAATTGATGCTGATTGTCATCGATGCAGTATTTTTATGCGATCGATTAATTCATCTCTTCTAGTTGGACTAGAGTAGATTTATTTTTCAAAAAATTCCCGTGCAAAAAATCTAAGGGTATAATGTCAGGTGAACGCGCTGGCCATGCTTCTGGCCCACCACGCCCAATACACCGTCTTCGATAATTAGCATTCTACCAGTTCTTAACTTGTATTTTATAATGTACGGGAACGCCGTCCAATTAAATCCAACTATTATGCCTCGCGTGTAATGGCAAAATATCTGGAATATTTTTATCAACGAATTAAAATAATCATACGGCATTTAATATGGGTGAGGACCGCAAATGTTATCACATTAATTCCATTTACGCTAAATTCTTGTTGATGCGTTGGTATTATTGCACGATGATTTCCATGTGCCCATACATGATAATTAAGAAAATTTATAACACCTCGACGGGTAAACATTACCGCGTTTGTCCATAAAGTTTCCAAAAAAGAATTGTGATCTAAATGCATCAACCACTGACAAAAAATTATACGCCTACCATAATCAACTAGAATTAATCCCTGAACTTGTTGTAAATGGAATGCATGTTGGTGACTTGGTGTAAAGCCCTCCATATATGGTAGTAGGGTTAATGTTAATATATCGTGAATCCCATCTAACATTTGTAGCAGGATTCCGCTGAAACTCTTTAAGAATCGCCTATTTCTCCTCCTGTTGATATTATTGAAATTCCTGTTTTGTTCTGCATTATGCCTTTCAATACCATGTTCCATAAAAACGTAAATGAATTTGGACAAAAACGCTTGGATCTGGACGCCTTCTCTGAGGACAACGTCGTAAGTAATATCATAAGGGCATCTAATTTTACCGAAAAAATCGAAAAAACACGTTGCTAGGTAATATTTTAACAGGAAGCTGGAGAAGAAGCTGTGGCGTCACTTCTAAGGGTGTTTATGATGTTGGAATAATGCTCATTATCCATTTGCAGATAAGGCTTAATTGAGTTGGCTGAACCAGTGGCCAGTTGAGTTGTGGCCAGTAATTTTAATTAATTGTTGTTCGCCCACTCCTCCTTAAGCCAGGTTACTGACTGCTGTCGACCACATAGAGTGGTTTGTTATTTTTATTTCTTCTCTCTGCTGCTTCTTTAGTCCATTTCAAAAGTTCGTTTTTTCCCACTGGAATGTTTTTGTACCATCCACTTGATTGTTTTTTGTTCCGTGATGGGTTTACTGTTAAGAATAATCTATCAGTTGTTATTCTAGATGAACGTTTAACCATTAGAATTTTAAAAAGATGGACTGGACAAAATGTTCTTCATGTTGGGGACCAGCCATTTACTATCGGCCATTTTTTTTTCTCCACCCTGGGCCGTTATATTGGAGAGGGTATTATATTCTACTCTTCTTAAAAAGTAGGATTTTTGAAAATCAGTTATTTGAAAGAATATGTAATTATGTTATCTACCTGTTTTAATCCCAGAATTATCCACTTCCTCTTTAAAATAATGAACGCTGCATTTGACTGCTTCTCCACCTCTCCAAGCAAGAGCGATATGGTAACCTTTTCGCTGGAGTCCCGCCGGAGTGTCTTCGTCCCATAATAAAACCATTGCGTAATACTCTTCGAGCTCGATTTCCTTTTATTGGCGCACATCTGCAAATTCCTTCGCATTACGACCCTACTAGACTTAAAGATAATATCTTTACTCACAATCGGTTAGTAATTTATGGATTTCTAACCTTTGAAGTAATCGGGAAGCGACTTATTACTTACTTTACTTTCCCAGCTAGCCGGGAAAGTACTTTCCCGGCTAGCATCTGTCACTTTTCTTACCTGGAAATGTCAATGTCATTTTTGATTAAAAGATGGTTTAGAAAGAATAGAATCCACTCAACATTTATTTAATTCAGAAACAACAACAACAATAACAAAAAGAAAACTATTTGGAATTATAAATATTAATAGTTACATTGGAATTATGATTACTATTAACGGTTAAAGTAAGACCGTGTTGCTCAAAATTATGAGTTTCAGAAATAGATGAAGACGCCGACGTTTCTGGATTTTCTACATGAGACAACATATTAGCAATTTTTATTTGTCCATGTAATGAATTCTCCACATATCCCTCTGCTACGGTGTTGGATTTCCAACCCCCCAACTTTTTCAACTGTAGGATGTCTCCACCTGTATTTGCTAATAATGTTGCTGAAGTACGTCTAAAACAATGTCCTGTAAACCTGTTAACATTTTCCAGCTTTAAATAAGTTGCTATTTTTTGGGAAAACTTCCTATAGCATTATGCCCAAAAGGCTGTCGTGTAATTTTACCAAATCTTATTTGTAAAAAAAATCTATCAGAGTCAATGTTATTACGAAGGTCACAGTATTGTTTTATTATATTTATCCATTCCGATTTTGTAATTACAAATGTACGGGAAGAGTAGGTTTTTGTGACAGGAATCACTATTATAATTCGATTTTCTAAAATATCCAGGTCACTTATTTTCATTTTTAAAAGTTCATCGCACCTACAGGCTCCGGAAATGCCAATAATTAAAGCAACCTAAAAAAATTTAATATTACATATATTTAATATGCACTAAATAAATTAAAATTACCTTTTGAGGAAGATATTCTATCGGGGCATTGTTTAAAAATGTATCGATGTCTGCTTCAGAAAAAACACTTGACTTTTTAGCTTGATATCCCACATTCTTCCTTTTCAAAAATGCCTTCAATTTTGCGTAATTACTAATATCAACATTATGCCTAAAGTTTAATACTGCTCGCAACATCGAATATCTTGACCATAATGTGGAGGCTTTACTTTGTTTGCTTATTTCACAAAAATAAGCAAGAAGTACCGTCTCAGAGGTATGCTGCACACCTTTAGCCACGCACCATTTACTGTATAGTTCATAGGTGTTTTCATACCTCTCCCTGCTTTTTTCAGGAATTATTCCTTCAGTAGCTCTCTCTGCAGCTACCCGCACTTCTGGTGGCGTACATTCAAATTCACTATCAGACATTTTTGTAAAATAAACACAATTTGACTATATGTACAATTAATGGCGTCGTGTATCGCCTAAATGTCAGATTCAACAAACTTGTTTTGTTACCTAGCAACGATCTCACAGGTTACTTAAAATAATTCATCTTATCACATAATGAAAATGGATACAGATATTTGAAACGAAACTATTATTGGTAGATTGTGAGTATTAGAAATCCATAAACTACTAACCGATTGTGAGTAAAATAGTATACAAACCTCGCGGGAACTCATTCTAGCCTCGCGTCTGTAGTTTACCTCGGTGCTTCGCACCTCGGTAAACTACCTTGCCGCTCGGCTGAAATAGAGTACTTTCCCGCTCGGTATGTAATGTACTATTAAATGGATCAAAAATTATTTCCCACTTCATAAAATACATCTCTTGCATTTTTTTTTTGCAACGGTGTTCCACATTGTCTTCACAGGTAGTTCTTTGTAATTTTCACCGTTTTCTTTCTTCATATTCCACGCCCAATCTTTCAGGATTAGGTTTAGTTGCTCTAAACTTGTAGTTTCCAAACGCTCGTGTTTCTTTGCCTTGCAGAATTCAGTAAACTGTTTCCATATTGACGTATGGGTTTTAACGGTATCGTACGGTACACTTTTCTCAATCGCCAGATCAATAATACTCATAGAATCACTTCCAAAGCAACTCATTTTCACTGCATAAGCTGACTAG
The DNA here is from genome assembly GCA_964058915.1 of Tetropium fuscum. Lineage (NCBI taxonomy): Eukaryota > Metazoa > Arthropoda > Insecta > Coleoptera > Cerambycidae > Tetropium > Tetropium fuscum. Next base: position 317,560 of record CAXKVY010018456.1, on the reverse strand, counting down.
CACTGTTTAAAGACAATATTACAAAATTTATTAACAATAAAATCAAAAAAATTGTTTAGCGTGGTTTTTTGGTGTCCTAGGAAACCCTAATTACTTGTTATCAAAGGTATTGTAATTTTTTGTGACAATAGCTGTCAAGTTTTGACGCGGGTAATCGAAAAAACTGCTATCAGGCGCTGTCATAAATTTTTCCATCTAGAAACCATTTGTAATTCAAAATTGGGCTTTTGTGATTGGTGGAAATTAAGACGAGGGAAATAGTCGATGATATTCTCTCGATGTCGCTCCTAAATTACCAGAGATATTCTGTAAATTCATAAAGAAAATGGATATCGGCATATGGCCAGTCGTAAATACTCTGGGCAATTTAATACAATTAATGTAATTCACCGTGACGTCATATCCGAGACATTTCCAGTTACTGCATAACACGGTACCTACCTACAGCCGTTGAGTGAAAGAATCCATCCTTCATTCAACGCTCTAGCAGAGTAAAATCATATGTCTAGGATGTCGTTTCCTTTATTAATTTATAACTAAATGGAAGCCAATCTACTTTAAATAAAATTGTCTTAATCCCCTATGATTTCATTAAATTTCTATCAGAGAAAAAGTTATTGAAAAAAAAAATCGTCAAGAACTCCCCAAACTTTCGTCTGGGGCGGTCTCTGCTTATTTTACATAAACCAAAGTACAATGTAATCAAAAGTATTTGGTGAAACAATTATCATATAAAAGTATATTAGAATACATTCAACAGTTTTTGAGATATTTATTTAAAAAAATGGTTTCTACCCTAATACTTTATTGGGGTTTTAGTTCCTTTAGGAAGCGACTCGGAGTATAAGTTTACTAAAACTATTCTGCTTAAAATAACTTTCTCTGCAACCTCCTAAGGTCCCTGACATTGAAAACCGAAACAATACAAAAGTTTGTTCTTAGATATTTGTTCTCGATATTTCGCGCTGGCCTTGGATGTGTTTATGGAGTTTCTTATTTAGTACAGAGCAAGAATTGTAAATCATCCTGTACATTGTGACTGGTACGTACCCCATATTACAAAATGCATAGATAGTCGGTACTCGTATGCTGTAGTAATACGTGTGTAGCGAAGACAGTCCGCTTCGTGACCAGCCGAAAATGAATTACACGACAATATACCCAGCAAATTGTAAAAAATAAAGGCCACGGTAATTTGAGGGCGGTGCAAGATCGGACAGATAAACTCATTTGATGGCGATCAGATACGGAGATCATTTGGGCCGGCTCCAAAGTACGGGTTACAAAACGTATCTTTATAATGAAGGCATTATTACATTCAGCACGCTTAACGTGTGAAAAATGCGGCATTATTGTTGTTGCGCTCACTATTTTTGTGTTTATGAAAAGGCGATTATCTATCGTAGGCGTTCTAGTATGACATCCCGCAGCTTCATTAGTAGGTAAAACACTTTGCTGCTTGGACAAGTGCATGTTTAACAATGAAGGAATTTGATTTCTGCTGCATTATGCACACTGAGTTGTTATACTTATAGGTTACAACCGATACATATATAGTACCCCCAAATGAAGATTAACATTGTAGGAGACTCCTTTCGTATCTACAAAAATGCAGTGTGACTTATAATTGATTGTTACTATCCCAAAATTAGCGGGTTCCAACTCGTTGATCGAGTGCTGATATTCCCGTTCAACCACCCCTCCTTTGCTGGCTAGGGAGATAGCCGTGGAACTGACGAATTACGATGCAAGATCCGGCACAGGTGCATCTTCTTGCGTGTACTGACGTCAATATTAATACTTGTCGCGTCCATTTTAATACTCAAAAGTAGTAGAGGACGATCAGACCGGCAAGCATAATTGTGGCAAACACCTTGTTCTTCCTCGACAGTTCTGTTGCTGAAGTTACTGGACACTCTGATAGGTATCCGCCTCTTCGTCAGCGTGTACTCCTTCGCAAGAGACTATTGTAGGTATCTTTCTCCGAAGGCATAAAGTTTAAAAGCATCCACGTAAAATATATGGGTGCCATTATGCCTCCGGTCACCAGGTATATCGAAGTTCAACGGATAATGGCAGTAATGGGATGCAAACCAGATGGGTGCTAAATAAATCCTCTGAAACACAGGGCTTTTGAGAGTGACCGACTCCGTTTGGACTCTAATATATCTTACCGGTTGTTATGGTAAACTGGGCCTCCCGAGCAGCGTCAGCATTCCTTGCATTGATTCAACGCAAGACATCTGAGTAAGGGTAAAATCAGCTTCGTGTGATGTGTGATGTATCAAATGCCTTGCGGTAGTTGATCCAAGCCATACGAGTCGCTGCATAATGCACCTGTTCTCATTGCAGCCGTTCTTTGATCCTCGTTGCTCATATATATCAGATCACCTGAAACTGCACACCTTTAATTTGCTGCTTGAGTTGAAAACCTCGTGCTAAATTATGATGGGTACAGATTAGCTTATTCCATCAATAGACGGGAATCCCGTGTGGAATCCAGCTTTTGCGAGCACATAAGGGCTCTATCTAGGGACCTCGGTCCATGTCAAGATCGAATACATAATAGTTTTCATCGTTCACCGAAAAAATATTTTTTTGTAGCTACTGCAAACAACTGTAGGTCGAATAATAATGTTTTTTATTTGGAGGTTATGTCCTACAAGATGGGCGTCCTGATTTCATTGCATCAGTGCTATTAATGTACACTATAAATCTGTAATGCAGTGTTTATCAACTTTAAATTTAATTTATAAAAAGCCAGCTGATAGAAACGAGGCGAATTCAATTCAACGTAAAATGAGTACATATAAATTTATTCTGCTGTCGATTTAATTACAAATCGCTTGCAGAGCTCAACATTCGATATTGATTGAGCTTGTGATTTAATTTATAATGAGAAAAAGAACTTGACTACCCTAAACCTTGAACGTGACTACCTTGACTAGAAAGAACTCCCTCATGGATGAGGGAAAATTTTGAAGAGATAGAAAAGGAATCTTCCATTTTAGCAAAAACTTGTGATATTAAACCAGAACGATGGAAACGACAAGAAAATGAAAAGAAATTTTTTGTCGGATTAGTTCATCACCGAATTGAGGATCCGATAAGGATAAATGCAAATTTTTAATGAGTCTTTAGACATTTCAACCAATCAACTTTTAATATGTTTTACTAGTATGAACGGGGTATTGAAACATTTCCCTTTCCTGGGCCCTTCTCCGCACAGTATGGTTCATGATGCACCCGCGTTATTGAACAAATACGAATCTGATTTTTCGAGACCTACGTAATTCCAAAACAAACGAGCATATAGGATTTGGTCTTCGTGGCCGAAGAAATCAGTTGCATCTTCAGCAGTCTTCCAGATGTATTTTCGTTGTTTCAGAACATTACCGGTAACATCCGGTACTGTAGATCTTTCTCAAAACTTAAACTTATTATAAGTTCTTTACGCGGTACAATGAGTGAACTTAGACTGAGTGCTATCTATGGCTTCGCTGAACATAGAACATGACGAACGCGTAAATTAGACTTGGATCAGTTGGCTGTCAAATTCATAATGTTAAAATAACGACTTTTGCAAAACATTAACGAAGATTGTAACTCAATTGGTTCAAAATTTATTTATTCTTTTTTGTTCCGGTGAGGCCCGAGAATAATTTTGGGGGAAGACTCCACGTCCGTACCACCGCCACTGCTTCAGATGTTTCTAAAAAGTTTCAGAACATAATAATAGATCAGATAATTATGATTATAATATTAATAAAATGTAGTACTATAAAATACATTAACATTGCATAAAAATAATAATTTACTTAATATTTTCTACCAAAGTTTATTTTCTACCAAAACAATTACTACCTATTATGGTGTATTCCCACGCCATTACATAATTTTTGCCTGTCAAATGACAAGGATTCAATAGCGGTGTATATTTTACACAGTAGGTACAGAGGTACACTCATCAAATTCTCACCCGCCAAATTTCTTGATGATATGATGATGATAGCTCCAGCTAAGATTCAAATTAGTAAATTTGCCAAAAAATGTATGTGATTTTAATAAAATACAAAATCGTTTTCCGTTGTATTCTCATAGATGCATCCAACATAATGTTACATTACCTAATATGTTTTACAATTTAATACTTTCTGTATCATCTTGTTTGTATAAAATCGTGTTAATAAGTGAAAACATAATATTTAAGTTTTGTAACATGACGTGATACATCTGAAAATATTATGTTTAACTAAGTGTGTAAATCTGCCCACATCAAAGAAACCGAAACGATTTTTAGACAGCGTTAATTTAGCTGAAATAATATAGCGATTTAATGGACGCTATTTCACTCGCATGCCCGAGAAAATTAGTTTATAGGAAATATATCAGTACCAGGAACGCTAATAGGCAGAAATTGTAATTGCTTTTTAATACATTTTATTGTGCATAATTATTATTAAAGAGTAAATTTTATCGGCCTAAATAAAGTTCAGACCAATAACAGTCAATCACTGGCTGATTTAATTTTCGGTTTTGAGATTTATGTCGAAATGATTCTGTATCTATTTGTGTTAAAATGTGGATATACGCATCCTGTCACGTCAATGATGCCGATACTCTGACTATCATATTCTAATAACTGTTTTGAAGGATGTAAACAAATGAGGCTTTGATTTTGTACTCAATAGTACAATGTGTCTTTTCATAACCATGATGTTTTTATACTATTTCGTGAATCATTCAAGTGTGAAAGTGATATAATTATTGAATGAACATCAGTTGATGTGATACTGACGTAAATTTATAGAATTTTTCATTGCAATCTTAGTAACTACCTATCGTTTCACATGAAGCATTTTTCCGTAATAAAATTGCAGAAGTTTTTTCTCAGCGGTTCCATATGTTTTTTGTGATGCTGAACGAAAAACGCACAAAACCTCAAAATGGTCACACTTTTCTCAAGTTTTCCGCTTATATCTCAAAAACTATACGTTTTTCGAAGATGTACCGGGTGATGCATTAACACAGGTCGCCGGCCATATCTGAGGAACTGTATGATATAGAACGTTAGTTAAAAGAAATCTATAACAAAAGTGGATCAGAGAAATCGCTGGATATTATTTTCAAGTTTGTGACCTCACCGCTAGAGGGCGTTATAGGAAAATTAAATTAGGAAAATGAAATATCTCCTTAATTTATTTATTTTCTATTGATGTAACACGGAACAAATTGCCTAAATTTACTGTTACATCACTTAATTTAAACATAACATTCAGAAGAGTCTTAAATATAAATAATAAGTATATAATATAATCAGTAAGTGCATATTTCGTAGAAAAAAAAAGTGAAAACATAGTGGGCATATAAAATCAAATGAAACGTAAAGAAAACATGAAGAAAAAAAATTAAACAGTAATGGGAAAAAATAAAATTGACGGAAAACTATATAAAATCTGGACATTTAATTATTTGTATAAAAGTTATTAACTGTTTTCTTAATTTTTTGAGAGAGTTTTCAAATATATTAATTGTTGGACAAACTGAGTTTACAATATTGCACATTCTGACGACAGGAGAGTTTACTCTAAGTTCTGTTCGATAAGTATACCAAAATAAAGTATTCCTAGGTCTTACTCTCTGTGGATTATAATAATTTAGTCATGATGTTATTATATTAGAAATATTTAAGACACTAGAAATTTTTCTTCTCATTGATAATTTTAATATACTAAATTTAGTCATTATTAAGTAAGTCATTGTAATTCGGATATTTTGTATGTTTTTTGTAGTATAGATATGATAGAAATTTTTGTGTATGGTTTCCGTAAGTTTCGAATGTCTCTCAACAGCCCCAGGGGCCCAAATTTGTGATCCAAATTCCAATTTAGACCTGACAAAAGAATAATACAACAATTTGGTAGTTTCCACTAAAAAATGTTTTTTGTATTTCGCATAACAAAATCCAAATTTTTGTATGCCTTTGTTACCATATTCTCAATATGTTCTAAAAAATTAAGGTCTCTATTGAATAACACCCCTAGATCCTTTTGCTTTGTCATTTGAGGCAATTGTACATTATTTATTTTATATGTATATAATAGGTGATTGATTCTCTTTTAGTGATCAAGTCATGGTCGTACATTTTTTAGCGTTCAAAAGGAGCTTATTAACTTCGCTCCATGAGAAAATACTGTTGACATCGTCTTGTAATAATTGCACATGGTTTCATCGGATTGATAATTTTTAATCATTGCTAGGATAGAATGTGCAAATTTAATTGCTGCCGGAGAAGCTAGGTGGCGCTGTTGGAAATACAAATACGCTTTTCGTTTTTTCTCCGAAATTTCAACTGGAAGAATATGTTTATTCTCACATAGGCATATAAGGAATAAAAATTGCAAGAAACTCGTTTGATTCTGTTGAGCCAAACCGGAGTCAGGGCCTTTTTCTTTACAAATGTTTACCTTCCCCCCACCACTCAATTTTAAGAGCTATGAAAAACATTTTAAGGCCAAAGTTATCCAAAATTTTTGGAACATTACCAAGAATATATTTTCAGTACGCCTCATTATAACAAATTAATGCGATATTTCATTTTCCTAATTTAACATTACTGTAACGCCCTCTAGCGGTAATCTTACAAACTTGAAAATAATTTCTAGCGTTTCTCTGGTCCACTTCTGTTCTATGTCATAGATTTTTAGTCCCCAACATTCTATGTCATATAGTTCCTCAGATATGGCAGGCGTTCTCTGCTAGATACAAAATTAAAGTAGACAAAAAGTTGGGTTTTTATGCATTTCTCGTTGTTAAGATGACCTCCTAGCAAGCACAGTTGAAAATCGTATTCAGCACCCCAAAAAACATATAGAACGGTTTGAAAAAATACTTACCATAATGTTGTTACGAAAGCGGCAATTTTGAACACCGACTGACTGGATTAGTGGGAATTGTGTTTTGGATAAATATTCTGTTCAACATCTAGCACTCTGACCCTGTTCTTAGTTCTTAAAAAACTCGTAGACATTTTGGAGACGCCTTCGGCTGTTGTCCCTTATTCCCAGTCAATTAAAATTATGCTTGAACTCGGGTTCATTTGAGATTTATATCGATTTACAAACTAGTCAGATAAATAGAATTTAGAGACTCGTTATTTTCGCTTGACGTAAAGTTGATGGCACATATTGAATCCCAATGGGAATCAAGTAAATGGAAACAAATCGATGTATTACAATCACTAAATTTAAATTGGCTACGTTTGCCTTCAGCGAACCTATCGCATAATGTGTGTGGTCTATAGTCACTAATCAATAGATAGCGATCAGTCATGATCGTACACTAATAATAGAATATGGTTGAGAGGGCATCTTCTAATCTTTATATACGATAAATACGTTGAGACGTAGGTTTTATCAGTTATAATCGTGCATTTTACAGTAGAGGGAACAAAACTTAACAAGTTGCCAAACAAAAGCCTAACCTTGTTGCACTTGTAGTCTTGTGTTCGGAACTCGCATTATCTGATATATGTTTTTAATTGGTTTAATGAAGGCATATTAGGTATTGCGTATTTGCGTAATTGTATATTTTACATGTATATCACATAGTGTTTTGTTATTGACTTTTTATTCTATCTTTTGTTGCACATATTTTTTGACAAACTAATTGCCACAATTTATTAGTTGGGGTTCCATTAGCAAGCAGGAATATGATGGGTGTCCTGCACAGTTTCCTCGGGGATTTTGTGATTTTTTTAATGGAACATTTCCCAACGGTTAGGGTCTGTTTCCATGTCCGCCTAGGTCCTCGGACCTTTGCATTCTTGGTTTATATTTGTGGCGAAAAAATTATGATATTGTTTTTAAAACTCGCCCCATCACTGCAGAAAATATGCGACAAAGATTACAAGATGCTATTGCCGGTATTTCAAGAGCAGAAATCCAATATGTAGTGCATGCAGCGAAGGTTGAATCTGCATTGAAAATAAAGGCAAGCATTTCGAACACAATTGTTCTTTCGTTACATAACATCAGTATGTGTTGGTATTGTTTTTGTTAATATTATTTTCAAGATTTGTTATTTACTCACTCAGCTGCGTGGGTCTTTTCGTTCGCGTCCTGTTCCACAATTCATTATTTATTTTTTGCTCAATAATTTGCGAATAACATAATAATGACAAAAGGAGACATCGAACCCCTCTTCGCGTCAAAATGTAGATATTTTTATGCTTTCCAAAGAGAGTTTCAGAGAAAGAAATAACGAGTTTTATCTAGCTATATCACTTTTGTTTTAAAACGTGAAAAACAATCGGATTAACAGTAAACAGCCAATAAATGACATTCTTTTGAGATAACGCCATCTATCGATTTCTATATTAAGGTAGATTACATTACTCCTCATCCCGAGATAAAGCGTGAAATTACCTTTCCAACGATGTGTAACACTATGGACTTTTGAAGAGGATAGAACAAAATGTCAATAACAAAAGTTATGCGAAATGCAACCGGATATCCATATTTGTGCTATTTAATATACGTGAATAGGAAACATTTCTGAGAAAAATGCATATCTATGTTTTGGTCTATAGATTGCGTCCCCTAGCGGCCGAGATAAGAACTTGAAAATTCTGCGTGAGGATAAGAATAAAAAAATCCTAAGACGTTAATAATGTTATCAAGATTCCGTTACAACTTTAACCCGGTTTTTGTCGTTAAAATTTGTTCCGCAGCTTTTCAAACTTTTGACGTTTCACTTTATAGTAAGACATGTCAATAAATTGCAGAAAAGATCGATAAACTGAGACACAATTTGATGTAGCGCTCTTTATGGTTAGTCAGGACTATACAAGTAATTACGGTAGTTAATATCAAGGTTATTGTTTTTTTTATGATTTTGTTTCATACCGTGCCATCATAGCTATTTGCTGATATTCAGTACTTTAACGCTTCCATGAATCATTTGATAATTCATTACTTTCTGGTTGTTTCAGAGTGTGAACTCCAGAGGCGTCATAGGCAGTATAGATGAGAACCAGGAAGAGTGTTCCGCTTGCCTTAAAGGCTCATGCAGAAGTATTAATGGTATTTACACGCGACCTGATTTACCTCCTGGGTATTCCCTGGTCGCGCAAATACCTGCGGGTGCCTGCAGGGTTGCCATTCAACAGCTCAAGCACACCAGAAATATTCTTGGTAAGTTCATCGAGTCGGGCACTTGTTGATAGGCCCATAATAGGCCAGCATATATAGGCAATAAAAAGTAAAACATAAATTATAGTTTAAAAGAACTAAAAAAACACGCTTTAAAGGGAAGCCGAACTAACGAATAAAAATAACGTTTACCTATGGAGATTTTGTAAAAATAAGCGTGGAATCATGCGCCATCAATGGAATATTTATAACAATTGATACCTCATGCTTTTTTACAAAATCTTAAACATTATTTTTTACTTCTTAGTTCCCTTTGAAGCGTGGTTTTTAGTTTTTTTAAACTATAATTTATTTTTTAATTTTTGGTTCGGTATCTCTTAAACTATAATTTTTAATATAATTTAACTATAATTTTTTTCACTATAAAATATGTTGCTTTACTTTCTGCTATGAAAAAGATAATTTTTTGAGCTGTGTGGTCCGAGAATGAATGTATAATAGTCAGTAAATTGTATATTATGGCGAATGCGCCAATGCGAGAATTTATTTAAATATCCTGGTTTTTGATGAGCATTGTTACAAAGTTGTCTAATTACTGTATTGTCATCGGTTTTTGATCAGTGTGCAAAGTTTCAGTTTAATCTGACTCTTTGAAGTTGATGAAAATTCCGTAAACAGGTGAAGCTAATAAAAGCGTGTTAAAAAAATTGCTACAAAACTGGATTTTGGTATATATAGTCCCGTAGATAAAACATGAAAAAATAAATAAAAAAGCTATTTCTACCAAAAGCTTCCGCTTACAACATTTTTCGTAGTAGTCCGAGTGCAAGAACAACTAAACGATAATTTATTCGTCAAAGATAATATATTATACAAAAAAAAAGCATTTTGGTGAATTTTGATAAAATTTTAGTATCTTGTAGATTTTAAGTGTCGCGGTACAAACTCAATCATATTACTAGTGTTTGAGATACAGGGTGTTAGAAATTAAAAATAGATATTTTTATAAAAAATAATGATGTCAATTCAAGGATTCGATTGCATTTTTTTTGCATGAATGTTATATCTTTAACTTCAAATAATATATTGTAACGAAATATATATTTATACTCAGGGCAACTCACAAATAAAATAGGGTGAATTTTTAAAAATCAATATTTTTTCTGTTTAAACTACAAAATATTAAAAAAAATTTATTCGGGCAAAAATACACTTCTTACTTCTTATGTTACCGAAAGTCCTAATTTGTAATTTGATACAGGGCGAGGGTCAAAATATTCCAATTCCTGTATATTTTCATATATTATGTTTATTGTCCATTCATAGCTTACTACTGCAAACCAATTAAATGCCCTGGAAAAAAGTCCATGTGAACATATATGTCCGCAATGGCTTATTTTTTTTTCTACAAGGTTTTCAATTTTTTTAAATCGTTATTTTATAGTCTAAAAAAGTTACTTTAGACATTATTTTCAATAATTTTAGTATATGTTAATGATATATTAAATCACATATTTTAATTAGGGAAATTATTATATTGCTCCACCAGTGGCTTCCCTGAAAATACGCCGTCTTTCAATTTTTATAAATATAAATTTTACCATTATTTTCAATTTGCATTTAATTGTTTCAATCAAGAACTGTACGTCTGATTAGGAAAACGCAAGCGATCGTTTTCATGTGGAATTTACCAGGATAATCCGAAAAAATATCCTCACGGAAAAATGTCAGTGGCGTACCACTTTTTTGATAAAAATATCAGAGGATATATTTACAGGGACGCCACTGGTGGGAAATCAATTGTCTAACTAAAATATGTAATTTAATATCCTATAACCATATACCAGAATTGAAATTTTTATATTTTATAAGGTTTTAAAATATAATCAACACCCTGCAGCAAAAAAATAAGGCGTTGCGGACATAGGTATTTTGTTCATACAGACTTTTCCTCATAAAATAAAATAATGACCTAAGGTACCTACCACACCCTGAAATATTAGCACATCATTAAGGACACCCTGTATGTGTTAGTCGTTACCATGAAGCTCTTAAGTTACCTATTTTACATTAGATGTTGGTAATGTTTCTAATTATGAGACGAAATGTTGTTCCTCTGTATCAATTTACGGTAAAGTAAATAAAGATATTATTATTATTATTATTATTATTAAATCATAATCTGACCTAAACACTTTCTGCCCGCGCCGTATAAACATAAACGCTTAACTTTATAGCCCCAACTCTAGCATTCCTATTATCTAAATTGCTACAACCGTATTGCAATAACATAACTTGTAATAAATTTATTGCTTGATGCCACTTAGCGAATCCATGATTTGGCACTGACTTCTAAATAAACTTAACCTTAATTGCCGGCATCGGAGATACGCCTCGTTCGGTGCTACGCCCGCCGATGGTATTTTCTTTGGGGCCTTATGAGAGGCGCCGGTAAAAAAATCATGCCGGTCTTTTGAATAAATTTCAAATAACTCAATTATGCAGTGTTGGTTTTAACGAGTTTACGATCGGTACGTATTAGAATAATATGGAAATTGTGGTCAGTTTTTATCGCTATTTATTTGTGCGGCGATCTTTAGATAAACCGATCGCAGCACAGCATAATGTGAGCACTTGTAACAGAGCGAATGAATATATGTTCCACGATGCTGACCAGTGGCGTACCCTCAGACTGCTCTTCAGATTATAGGTCATTAATTATTTTGATTCTGCAATAGGACAGGCAAGGGATATAAATAATTCGTAAATGTTTGTAAAATTTGTAATAATTGTATCGGAATTATGCACAGGACTCGCGGATGATTTTTGTAAAGTTTATTTCAGAATTCAGCCACCAGAGGTCATATCGCTTCTCTTGAAATCGGATTAGTTTGAGAGCAAATATGTCCGTTTAAATTATCAAGTTGTCGTTACATATCGTCAAATTAACAGTCCTCTTACGAATTTCTAGACACATATTCAAGATGGCGGCTCAAAGATGCCGAACTTTTTTTCCATTTATGGTCCGATTCGACTTAAAATCGAGATCACGGGAATTTATTTTATTTACACGAGATTTATTTTTCCTCGTAAATACAAATTATTAAAACCATTATTTTTCTAATACCTATCTCTCTGTCCTAAACTGTGATATCTACACCATCATGTCATCCACTTTCAATATCTCCATATGAAACTAAATATATTTTTTTTAGCTCTTAAGAATTCCAACGGTTCCTATATCGTTAACGGTGACTGGAAGTTTAGTAACAGCAGGATATATCAAGGCGCAGGTACCAAGTTTATCTACGTCCGCCAGGGCGACAATTCCTTGGAGACGCTGTCGTCACCAGGTCCTCTGTCGAACAGTGTCGATATTATGGTAAGAATATAAATACCTACTAATTGTATTGATTATCAAGGCCTTCTTGTACCCTTGATTCTTTGTCGATTTTGTCACTTATGTCTGAATATATTGGGATATAGCCTTCCTCTATATATAAACGATCTGCTTTTACCATTTCAGATAGTAAACTATCAAGCGAACCCAGGCGTCAAATACGGGTACTCCTTACCGGCACTTAACGAGAATCCCGTTATTGCCCCACCTCTATTGAAGAGACCAGTCATAGAACCGGCAGTTTTGGAAACTAGAAGATTGGAATCTCCATTGTACAACACCTCTCTTAACCAAAGAGACGAGGCTAGGCCTCCCGTGCACCCTGGACCAAGAAGAACAAGGCTGAGGAGGAAATACTTCCACTGGAAGGTTACCGGGCTATCTGCATGCTCTAAGTCTTGCGGAGGAGGTAAGACCTGAAAAATAGAACCTCTAGATAATCTTGATCAAGTTATTATTGATCCTTCTTTATTCTTGATTACCCACGGCATTTCTATAACTTTAGCATCAATGTTGATGCGAAATCCTCGACCTGACCTAGCAATTTCTTCCCTGATGAATATTTGTATGCTAGTTGAAACATTTGCTACTATCATTGACTAAATGTTAGTCAATGCTACTATATAAAGACTTCCTTTAATCCAGGTATCCAAACATACGTCAGAACCTGCTATAAAGAAGTTCATCCGCACAATCAGATCCCCGTCAGCGACAGGAGATGCGCCCATCTAGATTCCCCTACTTCTGCCCCAGTCCGCTGCAACGTGGAACATTGCCCGCCATCTTGGGGAGGATACTGGACCGAATGCAGCGTAACGTGTGGCGATGGCATCCAACAATACGTGCCCCAATGTCAGCGGGACACTCCTTCTGGCTCTGTAATAGTAAACGATGGGCATTGCCCCGGACCAAAGCCCTCTAGTCAAAGTAGGCCCTGCGGAGAGGCGCCTTGTGAGAATATCAGCGACAACGAGCTGCCGCAGAACGTGGACGGGTCCAGGAGCCGCCGCACGTGGACTGTTGGTCCCTGGTCACAGGTAAATATGGTCTAGAACAGTCCTCATTTGTCATATCAATAGATTTATATGTTTTGGTAACCTAAAGTTCTCCTCCCTGGTCAGAATTCAGCTTCAAAGGATGACCAATCTGGAAATAATTTGTTGCATGGTAATTGTTGAATGGAATATTTTTCTAAATGCTGCTTCGTTCTCTGCTGCTTAGGGTTTAAACACTTTTCCAAGTGTCCTTCAGTGGTTCAATGAGGAGCTTCTCGAAGCTGTCTTCTACATTGGCAATCGGAAAAACGAGTTGTAATCTTGTAAAGCTAACTTCATTCTTAATACTCCCAACAACGTTGTTGTGTAGAATAATACTGACTTTTAATAATGACTATTCCCGATCCGGAATCTCTGGAGTCTTTGCGAGGTTGGAACCCTTCATATCTATTTGGGACCAACATTTTTGAGGAAAAACTTCGAAAGGGTGGCTCTTCGATGAGAAATTTTAAAAATTCCTTCTTAGTGAATGCCTACATTATAAGAGCTGTCCAAATTTTAAGTTTCTAGATTCAGCATTTTGACCTGGTATTGATGGTTACTCAATCTGTCTCCTTAATGTACGAAGTTTTTAAAAAATTATGGAGCCCACCCACTTCTTTCTCTTAAGGTCTCCGATAAGTATTAGCAATATCATTATCAGTATCATCGTCTTCTGTGAAATGAACAGCTATTCTTATTATGTGACACAAGGATTTTGATTCTGTATTTCTTATTTTTTTGGTAGCATTATCTATACCATACCATACCAAATGGCATTCTGTTAAACTTCTAGCCATAGAACTTGTAACGTGATAATTTCAGTTTTCAATGTTTTCCAGTGTTCTGTAACGTGTGGTACCGGTCACAAAACCAGGCCAGTAACTTGTGTCTCAGGGCAGTGTCAAGCAGACGACCGCCCAGCTCATGCTGAGTACTGCAACACCGGACCATGTTCCGCACCTTCTCCAGGCATATCTTCATCCGCCTCAAATACCTTCTCCTCCTGGCTACTGACTGAGTGGTCTCACTGCTCGGAGGCTTGCGGAACTGGCATACAAACACGCCTTACAGTTTGCGGAATCCAAAACCGAAGCAGCTGCAATACAGAGAGCAAACCGGAGCTATCCAGAGCATGTTCTAGCGATAAGGAATGCGGAGGCCAATGGTTTATAGGTGAATATTGTGATTTACCGAGGAGTTTCTTATACAAAGACTTTCTTAGGTCCTTGGGGTGGCTGTTCAGACTCCTGCACTGACAGAGCTAAACAGAAGCGGGACGTGTTCTGCGTGGTGAAAATCAGAGGCCAGTCGCACATTACCAATGAAATGACTTGCACTTCTCAGTCAAAGCCTTCCGAGGAACAACCTTGTGATGGCGTTTGCCCTCCGCATTGGTACAGCGGTGACTGGGGCGAATGCGAGGGTTGTCCATTCGGTGTTCAAAGGAGGGAAGTCGGATGTTTAGATGTGCACGGCAGGCAAGCAAATGGATGCGTGGAGGAAGACCTGCCCAGCTCTAAGAGGACGTGCACTTGTGACAACCAAGGTGCCACGAGGGACCGGTACAAGCCGGTGCAAGATGAACCCGTAGATCGTAAGTAGTAAGGATTGTGAAACCGAAAGGCATTCTGTTAAACATAACTGCCAAATAATGTGCTACATGTATAGTTCTTACTGTCTCATATAGTACTTTCTTTACTCGGTCACTAGTTTTTCCAAAATTTACGTATATTAGAATGTTCACTTTTGTTTCAACCAAAAATTAAAATGTACATTATTAAAATATACTATCAACCCATTTATGTAGAAGGTACCCAAAAAGTTTATTTCGGCCTCCAGAAGCATTATATATGCCATACCATACCGAATGGCATTCTGTTAAACTTATAAAAAAAGTCTCTGGATAACTCTACTTAATATTTCCAATATATTAATAATTACAATATTGTTTCTGAATTTAATCAAATATACTGTAGATACTGATGTCGGAATCGTCGTTTGTTATATTTTGAGCTATGCCTAGTATGAGCAAATATGTCTTTGTTTTTAGGATCTTGCGTCGACCGAATCCGAAAATGCAAATTGGCAGTGCAAGCACGACTGTGTCACTACCCCTACTACATAACCCATTGCTGCGACTCGTGCAGGAGGTCGCAGCAGTATCTGTTGGAATGAAACTGTGATTGGAGACGATAGAAATGTGTAGTCAAAATAAGTACTGAAGATGTTAATTAGTTAGAGTTATTAGAGAATTTTATGGAGCGTGTGAAAGTAATATAACGTGTGAGTGAGAATTCCCCGTAACTAAATTTGCACGATAATATGACGTAAATTCTCGACATCTGCATAACTCGACTGAAGCCAATTGGGCGACAAATGGTGGGCCATTTTTGGCACCTACAGTATTTAAAGTGGACAGTAAGTCATTTTGACCATTTCATTCAAGATAAAACAACCAAGCTGATACCATGTACTCATTTTCAACAATTCGACCGTCACACTAGAATACTCTTTTATATTAAATAGATGTCTGTGATTGTTCCCATATATTTTATAAATTAACCCCTAAATAGAGGAGTGCGAGATTACTTATCCAATTTATGTACTTCGCTTGAAGAGCACTGCCAAATTTAATTTAACTTCGTTAAGAATATTACTTAAAATAACCATCAGCGCCACAAAGCGCTCGACTGTGCACTTGCCAAATTGTGTCTTTTGTATCATTGATATTTTTATTTTTGATTATTTTAATTAGGACACCTTTGTAATAAGTGTAAGCTAGATATACGAGAATAAGTATTATATTTAGCCTGTATGTATTTATTAGTAATATAATTATTAAGGTAATCGTTTCTCTGTAATTCAACACCTCCCGCCTTAGAGAAAATTTTTCAAAAACCATTATTAAATAAAATTTTACTGGAAAACATATACAGTTTAGAAATATATTAAATATATTTCTATATATAAGATAGATAAATTTTATCTATCTTTCTATCACAGATTTAATTTATATTAACATGGATACCAGTGCGTCGTTGACTGCCCATTAAAATTAACATGTGTCACGCTGTGTATAAATAAATTTTAAGTCAACGTAGGGTGGACAACCCTGGAATTGCCTAAATATTATTAGCCGATCGTTGCGTCTTAGACTATATCGTATCGCTCTTCTCTCCTCGGGAGCCTTAAGAAACTTAGCCTGAAACCTGACAAATGTATCAGGTTCATTTGTATGTTTCTATGTAATTTCCCATCAACTCAACACCTCCCGCCTTAGACAAAATTTTTCAAGAACCATTATTAAATAAAACTTTACTGGAAAACATATACAGTTTAGAAATATTTTATTCTATCCTATCACAGATTTTATTTGGTTACACATGGACACCAATGGGCCGTTGACTGCCCAAAGGCGCTTTCTTACGAAAAAAATTAAAATTAACATGTACCACTGTTTGTTTAAATAAATTTTAAGGCAACGTAGGGTGGACGACCCTGGAATTGCCTAAATAATTATTGGAGATCGTTGCGTCTTAGTGGTCATTTCTGTAATGTAAGCAGAAAAGAGAAGATACATTTTTTACAATTCGTCTGATTGTGGAATAAAATAACTGATTAGTGCTATTTTATAGTAGTATTTTCTATACCACGCACCTATATCGTAGCGCTCTTCTGCTATGAGATGGGAGCCTTAAGAAACTTATAAATTAACCCGATAAATGTATCGGGTTAATTTGTATATTTCTATGTAATTTCCCATCAACTCAACATCCCCCGCCTTAAACAAAATTTTTCAAAAACCATTACTAAATAAAACTTTACTAGAAAATATGCACAGTATATAGAAATATTATAAGTATTCTATCCTATCACAGATTTTATTTGGTTGTACATGGACACCAGTGCGCCGTTGACTGCCCAAAGAGACGCTATGATGGTTAAAATAACGGCTGCTATTCTAGATGACTCGTTCGGATAGTAATAAATGAACCATCTGGTGTAATAGCCGTAACAGAGGCTCATTATACCAATAGCGAAACCAAGTAGTGCTACTCCATTATGGATCAACTTGTACCAGACTGGTCTTGTGGAGAGGAACCTCTTCATTTGTTCTGAGTAGTTTGCTACTAGACCCAACGCTAGTGAGATTATCAGGATAATCATGGATATTAGACCTGCAAATAAAAGTATGTTTTTGAATGTATTCTGATATGTGTACAAAGTGGAAATATAGTCTAATAGCAGTGACTTTTGAGGGAATTCAAGGTTTTGTTCCCGAAATGTTTCGCGAATGTTGTTTTTACCGCAAGCCTGAAAATGTTTTATATGGAGGGATTTTTATATCAATAAATATTTCGGAAAATATATTTTTGTTTCTGTCGAAACCCGCTGTCGTGGAACAAGCTGCTTCTCACTATTTCCGGTCTCTTTACTTATAAATGTGCTCGGGTGTTGGCAGAAACTGTGAGGGTTGATGCCAAAGGTTGCGTGATTTTTTTTCCAAAAAACCTTAAAAAATACTTTATTGCCGAAACCCGTCATCATGGAACGACTTGCCTCTCGGATTAGCTATTTCCGGCCCTCCAGTGGCAATACTGGTAGGTTGGTGTCAAAGTAGTGTTTGTTCCTAGTTCCGAAGAATATTTTGTCGGGGTTAAAATTCGTTCTAGCATGGAAGAACTGAGTGGGTGTCCACTACACCCCACATTTTTGGACAGTTTTTTGGTCATTAGATCGTACACTAAAATAATCTCTGAGTTTCTTCATTGGTCATTAGATCGTACACTAAAATAATCTCTGAGTTTCATCATTTTCCTACATATGGGATAGTCGAATAAAACCGGATAGTCACCCTAACCCAGACATATATGTGGTAAACTCACTTTTTTTGTTGTAATATAATTGATAAGATAATCCTTTCTATGTAATATGCCATCAACTTAACACCTCCCGCCTTAGACAAAATTTATCAAAAACATATACAGTATACGAATATTATACTCTCTTATCACAGATTTTATTTGGATATACATAGACACCAATACACCATAAATAATTCCAAGTTCCATACGAGGTTTCTTACGAAGAACATTAAAATTAACATGTGTAATGCTCTATTCAAATTAATTTTATGTCGATATAGGGTGGATGACCCTGGAATTGCCTAAATAATTGTTCACGATCCTTGCATCTTAATGGTCATTTCTATTATGTAAGCAGAAAAGAGAAGACAAATTTGTTACAATCCGTCTGATTTTGAAAAAAATAATTAATCCGTGCTATTTTATAGTAGGATTTTCTATATCACACACCTACAGTGGAGCGCTCTTCTGCCACTATGACGGGAGCCTTAAGAAACTTAGAAATTAACCTGATAAATCTATAGCTCTCCGTTTGAAACCTGTGTTAAAATTTCTCTAGAATTGAATTTATTAGTAAATCGATATTTTCGGGATATAAATCCTTGGAAGTAAATTGAGTTGCTACAGTGTCGTGATTTGTTACATCGGTAGCAAAAAGTTATCTGACTAGGTACCTATATTAAAAACCCAATATTTCTAATACTAATGATTTTGATATCGCGGCAGCTTATTTTATCATATATATCGACCAGATTCAGACAGAATGTGCTAATTTATTCATATTACTTTTGGTCCATTCGGGTAGAAATTGTCAAATTTGGCGATTGTGTGTTTTTCTTAGTTTCTAGGTTTTCTGTTCATATCACTGTCCATATTTTTTGTTTCACTTCATACCATTCTACTATTTCTTTGACCATTTTTTTTAATTGTTGATTTTATTTATATCTATGACGCACCTTCTAGGTCTACTTTCTTCTTCTGTCTAGGTATCTCGGCCATCCTCGTTACGTGTCTAAACCTGATAATTCTTCACTTATTTCCTGTATTGGATTTGTGTTTAGTTTTTCTCTACATGTGCTGTCCTAATTCTTCATTTCAATAATTTAAATTCTGTTTTTTGCTTCTATCATAGAGCCCATGTTTTCGAACCATATATCCAAACCAATCTCCACTGTCTCAAATATTTCTGCATTTTTGCGTTAAATAATCTTCTTACTACTTATTCTATCTTTTCTTTAAATTCTTCGTTGAGCTTTCCGCTAATAATTGAATTGAGATACTTAAAAAAAGCAATAGGGTGTGTTTATGTAAATTTACCTGTTATTCCATGGGCGGTGTAAAGATGATATCCCGGTGAGAGGAAATGGAAAACGAGGGCGTTTCCTACAATGGTGAAGACTGTACCTACAGTTGCCAATATCCCATGAACCATGTATTTTGTCCTTCGAGTCACCTGCCGGCTCCACAGCTCGTCTCCAGTGAATAGCATTATAGATTCTGCCATTAGCGGAATATACTAAAACAAAATTAGTTATACCTGAATCGTGTGGCACTTCTCGTATCAATTTGGTAACAACAACTCTTAGCAACTCTCTAGTGAAAAATGCTTGTTATTTGTATGTTGCTTTCCATGGGTGTAGTATGTAGTAGGTATATAATTTCTGACTCTTTTCCCACCAAGTATCTTGTCTTCTTGTTGAACGACGTTTTGGCAGAATAACATCTGCCATCTTCAGGTTCTTTTTGCTACCCGATCTGAATTGCCATTAACCAGACGCTTCTGCTTCTATTTGTGGAGAAAAATCTGAAAATGTCAGATGTGACTCGGTCGCAACGTCGTTCTGCAAGAATAGAAGATACGTGGGAGTAGACCCACAAAATATCTACTACATTGAATACACGCGAAGACCTGAAAATGACGTATTCGATAGAGCTCGTTGTGAATATAAAGTAGTATCTAAGTTCTTCTCTAAGCCATGGAAGATACTGATATTGACCAACTCTGTGCCAACAACGCAGTGGTGTAATAAAATTACAACAGAGTCTGAGACATGATTTTAGTGTGTTTATTGCGGCAAGCAAAACGTGTCTACAAAGAAAACGATTAATATATGTATTTACTTTTAGACTACTTACACGTTAACACCAAACGATCATTAAATCGGTATAATGTGAAAAACAAAGTATGGAGCAATTATTGAATGTTTTTCTCTATCCGCCATATTTGAGCCGCCATCTTGAATATTGATTTTGACATATAATTTGTTATCAGCGACCCCAAAGTTATGAGACTGATTTTGAGTGTTATCGGTCCATAAACAGCAAAAATGTCCGCCATATATAATATTCTTTCGACACAAAATACTTGATCTGTTACCCCAAAAACCCCGAGATACAAATTTTGAATCGTTTCGGACCATAAAGGCAATATTCATTCGCCATTTTGAAAGTACTTTGTACTTTGTACAGTCGTCTATAAATACAATTAGACGAAACCTGCATCGGAATATGAAAAACGTTAATATAAAAAATTAAGTGGATAATTAAATATATTGCAATAAACGTAAAATAGAAGTATAATAAGTACGGTTTGGCAAAGATCGAACCCGGGACTTTGGCACGCAACTTAATTCAATTCAAAGGATTTATTTAGTAATTAAAGAATATTTGGAATGCCGTCCAAGGACAATACCATCCTCGGGACCAGACAGAAATCCACGCGTAAGTAGTGACGCGACGTGACAATTGAAGGGTTGGGCACTGTTAACGAAAATGGAAAGTAAAAAGTATTTAGCAGCTCCTTGCGCCAAAGGTCCTGTTCATAGTCCAATGAATAGACTTCGAAAAAGCGAAAAATTTGAATAATCATAAGTTGTTGTCGTGTCTCTATTCGAGACTTTTTAGTTTGATTGGGGGTAAAAATGCCAAAAAAAAACCCAGAAATTTCAGATAGGAAAAGGTAATATATATGATTAGTGATAAATGTGTGAATTTTGATAGATAAATTTATGTTTTATATTAAAAGGAGTGTTGTGCTCACTATCATTCAGTTTGAATTCGTAGAATTTCTGCAAAGTGTTTCTGATGTAGTCCGTTATTGGTACTATGTCGGGGCAAAGGTTGTGAAAGTTTCTGATGGAGATGTATTTATTCGCGCCCATGATGAGACGTAGGTATTTGTTTGCTAATACCTTTAGTTTTCTTATGTTCGTGGCTTTAGTTTTCTTATGTACGTATTTATTATTATGCCTATTTAGTCTGCTATTTCTTGCCAAAAAAGGTATATATATATCTTGACAATGACTGATGACAATATATTAACGAAACTATACGCAAATAGTTTCGTTAATATATTGTGTGAAGGTTAGGGCTTTTTGGCACGCGGTCTGCTTAATACGTACCTGCAGCGCTAAATTTACTAACATTAAACTTAATGAATCATTTGATATGTAACAAGTGGGCATATAGCTTTCAATGGCCGTCAGCAGCCATTTATTAATCGATTTTTATGAAATTTTGGTGTTTTGCTGCGTGGCCAACTTAATGTCTTAGAAAGTTTCAGAACTGTTATTAAGAGGACGACATAGCGATTTCCCATGATTTGCTTGGACCACCACCAGTGCCTAGTTGACTAATCACAAAAATAAAATTGCAATACCTAATATGTGCAAAGGAATGAAATATATCATGACATATTTTTTTTCGTTGTAATATATGAACTTTTTGAAAAAAAACGTAATTAAGTGTAGACCTAAATATTTATTTTATGACACCACGAGAGCATTTTATTAAATCCAAATACGTCACATCCTGGTTTAATCGCTTTTTAACATACTGTAAAATTTCAATTACGGACGTTATCTCATTTCCGAGTCGGTAGCTCTCCAAGAAATATTTATGTTTGTAGATAGTTTACCGCCACCCAGGCAGCAGAGTGACGTCACTTGACGTCTCATTCACGTTGATTTGTAGTGTAACCCGTCATTCGTCAATTGTCCCCCAAAAAGAGACGTGTTTTAAACGTCTTCTTTTACACTCGTTAGCGACGTCATCTAGGAAACGTCTAATGTACGTCATATATGAGGCTATTATGTTAAAAAAAACGGAAAAGTAGTATATAGAACTATCATATAATGCAAAAGTACACTATCATTGCATAATATGTATTGTGGATTAATTGTTTGGTGGAATAAAAACTGAAAATTGTTTGTCATTTGTTTCGAAAATTGAATATTTATTTTGTAAGATTTATTCTGCAGGTGTACTACTCTTTATACATTTAAAATTTTATAGAATCTGTTTATTTATTAACTCAAAGCCTAACTTTCATCCATGCTCCCAATATAAATAAAAATAATACAAACAAGTCATCTACACATTATCTAGATTGACGTGAAAATGACGTCTTTAGATGACGTCATTTCGATGAGACATATTGTCGTCATATTTACGTGGTTGCAACGTTATTATATTGGTGATTTCGACGTAATGGGTCAGGTAAATATCACGGGAAAATGACGTAACTCTACTGCCTGCGATGCGTCTCAACACACTATAACTAATTTATTCGGTACCTAATAAGATAAATCCAGGTACAGCTCGCTATTTCGCCGTTTGGCAACTATCATATAGGTACCATATGCCATTGGAAACAGTTTTCTTTACGTAGGTTATCTAGATATACATTTTAGACGTACAATTCCGTCTGTGTTACAACGTATGGTCCGAAAGTTTTGGGAAAAAATTACTTGGTATGATTGAATGACAAAATGCATTGATAATGAAGTAGGTCATAGGATTAACATGTCACCATTTATGTCATTTAAATAAACAAAGCAAAATATTTTGGTTTCGCTTCGCAAAATGTCTTATAAAATTGATCTTCGTCGAGGTGTTTATAATCTGGTTGGGCGAATGTCGAAACGAGACATTGTCGATAATTATCGAGATCACAACATAAGCAAATCGACAATTTATCGCACAATTAAAGAATGTCAAGAAGGGATACCATGTGTAAACTTGCCTAATTGCGGCCGGCCGCGGGTTTCGAACCAATTAAGAGAGGGAAGACTGATTGAAGCAGCTAAACACAAAATTGGGATCTCACAGCGAAAACTGACCAGGAGGTTTAATGTTGGAAAGACTACGGTGTTTAGGACCCTATCAAGTAAGAATATTGTCTTCCGGAAAAGGAGGAAAGCTCCAAAATACACAGAGGCTCAGTTAGAGAGAATTCCGAGATGTTGCCGCGCTTTGAGGCGAGTGCATTTCGTCAACAAGTTGATCGTGATGGACGATCAAAAATATTTCACGTTGTCCAACTCTGAGATGAAGGGCAATGCTGGTTTCTACACGGACAATTACGAGAATGCCCCCGATGATGTGAGATTAAAAAGCAAAAAAAAGTTTGAGGACATAATTTTGGTGTGGTGTGCAATTTCTGAGGCTGGCTTCATCTCGCAGCCCTACATTGGCGTTGTTCGGGGCGAAGCCTTAAATGCAAAGCTTTATATCCAGAGATATCTCTCTAAACTGCTTCAGTTTTTGAACAGACATCATGCGGATGATGAAATAATGTTTTGGCCAGATCTTGCTTCATGCCATTTGCTCCAGGCATGAGACAGGCTAAAGAACTCATATCTGGTCCCGACGCTGGGAGTGTCAGGCCTACTGACCGGTCACTGCCACCTAAGACGACACCTTTACATAATGGGTCTTGTGGAAGACCCTGAGTGTAGGGGATGCTTGGAAGATGAGGAGACAGCAGGGCATGTTCTGATGAATTGCCCCGCTTTCCTGCATACACGTATGCAATACCTGGGACAACTGATGCTGATGCCCAGGGACTTTAGAGAGCTATGTCCCAGCCGCCTCGTTGGCTTTATTAAGGCAACTGGACTGGTATAGCTCTCGAAAGGCGGGACGTGACGGGCCCATACTGAGGCCTATACGTCAAAGGGCAGAGCCCCCGCCAATCTCAAATCTCAATCTCAATCGCCATTACGCGAGAATCGTAAGGGACTGGTATGAGGCCAACAACATTAACTTTGTACCGAAAGTAGACAATGCCCCCTAAC
Source organism: Tetropium fuscum (assembly GCA_964058915.1). NCBI lineage: Eukaryota > Metazoa > Arthropoda > Insecta > Coleoptera > Cerambycidae > Tetropium > Tetropium fuscum. The sequence goes on along the minus strand of CAXKVY010018456.1, from coordinate 293,029 downwards.
CTACCTCAGGCTCGCCCAATTGAAGAGTTCTGGGCAATATTGAGTCGGAAAGTCTATAATAACGGATGGGAAGCACAAAATGAAGAACAATTGCGACGCCGTATATCCAGAAAAATTTGAGAAATTAACGCTGAGGTTGTCCAAAGGATGATGCAACGCGTCAGGACAATACTTAGGCAAATCGAAAATAACGGTCCCTTGTCGTATATTTGAATTTTGTTTTATAATAAGAAGAGTTAAGATAGATTGTTTAAGAATGTGATTAAAATATAAAACTATTTTTATAAGAGTTATCAGCCTCTGAATTTTTTCCCAAAACTTTCGGACCATACGTTAGGTATGGATATGTAAGGATAAACTGGATTAGAGTAGTGGATGTTTTAGATCTTTGTTTTCAGTTATATATTCTCTAAAATTCTGATTTAGGTATGGAAGTTGCAAAGTAGTTAGCTAGGAGAAAATTGATATTATTTTCATAATACACTAAATCCAGTATTCTTATAACATACCTACACCTAATGCTTCTAACACTCACTACTAGCGACATGTCCCGTGAAGACTAAATAATGTATTATGCAACCACCATGTAATTGTGGCTATTAAGATACGAACATGATAATTATCAGCCCTAGGCGAATGTCATAATGAATGCGAGTATCTTAATAGCCATTAAATGTGAGTTGCATACATTTTTTTCTACCACCATAAAAATTGTAATAACCGTTTTCGTATAGAACATCAAAATTATGTTTCTCCAAGGTCGAATAAATTGAATGAGCACACTTGCATCATCAAAAAGATCACGGGAGCCTCTTTTTAGCACATTTATGAACGACCCACATTGACGTTCAATGTATTTCATAATTTATCTAAGCATTTATAAATATTACATTTATCAAAAAATATAGATTTAATCTTATAGAGACGAGAACTATATGAAGCATAATTTATACAAAAACATTTAAAAATGCTTATAATAAGAGAATACTAGGTATATATACGTTTTTCATGATGAACGTTTATCATAAACATTTGCGTGGTATACTTATGCCATCGTGTGTTGCCAGGGATGTTTATAAATAAAATTTTCGTACATACCCCAAATGTGCACAATATTATGTGATACGAAAACCACCCATCCAACCTCTGCAAGGGTATCCAGCAGGAGTACAACACAAGCGCGGCAAACAGAAATCGCACAACATAATTTATAAAAAACCTGTTTACGTTTGTCTTAAGACTGCCGAGGTTTCCGTCCGACATAATCTTTCGACACTGAATCCAAGAAAATATGTTTACAACATTTATTGAAATGCATAAATGTAGATTGGGAATTACAGTTGCGGGACTTCACATTACTGCTGGTAAGACTTTCGCAACACGTACTGCAATTAATAGGTTTATTCTTTATGGTTCCGCTCGAATGTGCATTCGGTACGAGGGATATGAGAAAAGTACATACTAAATATACTTACTATACGCTCTGAAGGTTTTGAAAATTAGTAGGTAGGAAATATTTTAATAGAATTATTGATGCTTACATCAATTGTATTTTTGTGTTTACCTATGATTATTAATAATAACATAAGAGGGGCACTTAACACCTCATAGACTTTTGATGGGTAGCGTCACAAGTCCCTAGAGGATTCGCTTGATGCCCCTTATACCGGCTAGAGGTGGCCAGATTAACCTTGCCACCCCTAAACTCGGCTAGAAGCCACAGCACCAATTGATATATAAATATTCTCTCAATCTTCTACAGAGAATATACAATTTTAGATATTCGTATAATATTCGTATATGATAAATTTTCTCCTTCGAGGATTTCCACAGAATATTCTTATTACAACATATGGGAATATTCTGAAATTATATTCAGAGAACATTCTTGAATTTCTTTTCATAAGAATCATCTAAGAATATTCTGAAAATGTTTACATGAGATTGTGATATTGTAATAATAAAATTGTTAATATTTAACTACAATTTAATTTTTATTTGTATTTTAATTTCTCAAGCACTTATAAAGTCTATATCTACCTCGTACTGCTATGATTTTTTTTAATAAATAAATATATTCATTAATTGTACTTAATTGTAATCGTAATAATGATTAATACTTGTTATAATACTTATATTCTGAATACAATTTTTCTTAGAAACAAGATCTGATGACGTTTTTCAATAATATCTTCATTGTTTTCATATTTAAAAGAGGGGATCAATTAATTATTAAAAATTGTGCCCTTTTATCTCAAATGTATGTACAAAAACGATTTTAAACCATCCGATGGCCCACGAAATATACCTACCGAACATGTTCACGTTGCGTCGTCCGTGCGTCAAAACCGCCGGTCACGCCATCCGTGACAATAACAAAAACTACGAAAATTGCAATTGGTCGTCTGATTATTTGGTTGAGTGTTGTTTCAATTTCTTTTTTATTTTGATGTTGAATGATGATTTTGTCAGGAAAAGAAAATAGTTACATATAAGAACGTAGTTAATTGTTTTCTTATTTTAATTTAGGAGATTTAGCAACCATTTTCTGAGAGAAAACGAAATATATTCTAATCTATACAGATTCATATCCATAAGTACACTCGTTAAATATTCAAACTCTAGTATCTAATTTACTGATCTCAAAATTTCTGTCACTGATTATAGTGAGAGAGTCTTACCTCGTATGTGAAATGGTGTGGGAAAAGCCGTGGTTCATGATGATCAGTAGAACTATGCAATGTGATATACCATATCTCACATGCCTCAGGTAAAAATCTAAAGCGCTTCTTGCATCCAGCTGGCTCAGAATAATGGGAATCTCTTTGTGTTCATATTTGAAGTGGGATTCAAGTGTAAAAATAGAGACAAACTTATTACAATCTGCCTTGGGACATTGGGACAAACATGAAAACGAAATTTGGTGAAGGCATATGCTTTATTCTAGTCACTGTGATGTACTCCGTGCTTTCATACTAATAAATATTTTAAAACCTTTGAATTAGTAACTAAGTATCTAGAGCAGTCAGTATTTTTATAAGTGTACTATTAGTGAATTATTCATTTATCTGCTATTATTTAGGTTAATCGCTTATCTGCTGGTATATAGGTTACTTTATAAACGAGGTGTTGTTGCATTCTGCTTTTTATCTAATTCTAACAAAGGTTTACATTACACAATATAATTATTTTTAGATGTCATTGAACTGTTTTTAGATGTCACAACAGATGACACAACAGATGACACAACAGAACAGAACTGTTTTTAGATGTCTTGGAAATCTTGGCATGTTGTTAATTTAACTGAAAGGGCTAAGGTGGAAGCAGTCCCTGAGTTTTCAGGCACTGCTTCCACTGCTTAAACGAATCCCAGACCTTGTGTTACTACTGTTACTGGCCACTGACCACGTGGGTGGTGTATCATAATATATAAAGATGTGGTAAGGGGTATAATGAAAAACGGTAAACCAATTTGCACTATTGTTCAGTTGGAAAGAATGGAAATAAGCAAGGAAGAATTTTCAAAATATATTTTTGCCGATGTTATTATCTATAGGTAAGCGAAAGTGTATCACAGTTTATTTCATTAGAACATTTTAGTATCTTGTTTTAATCATGTCTTAACTTGCAAAGGCAGTCCAGGCTAATGATAAGAAAGATGTTATCATTGTAATTTATCCGTAATTAATGGACCAGCAATTATCCAACCAAATAATATGTCCAACCATCAAAAAAGATGGAGATGGAGATGGAGAAGGAGAGGATCAAATATCTTTTTGGTTGACCAAGGCAGGAAAGAGAATTGAAAGAGACAAAATCAAGATCCTGAATAGGTAATAATTTATAATCTACTAGAATGGGAAAAATATTTCCATACTTATATCGTAGTTATCTGAAAAATGCCATTTAACGGATGATAAAGCGATACCTAAGAAAAAAAATTATAGGCAAAAAATTTTAGCTAAACATAATATTCAAATAAATATAAATATATTTGGTAGTACTTCCACGACTACATGCATTATAATATACCTATATATTTTTTATTTCAGGTGGATGCTAGAAGATACAAGAAGATGTTTTTATGTGTATACCTATATATTCATGCAGATAATACATGTCTAAATAAAATATACATATCATATCTTACACATATTATTTACTTTTTGTTTGATGGGGAAAGAGTAATTCTATATGGTTAGCATCTTCCCCGACAGATAATATTATTCCGTATACGATTGTTAGAATCGGTTAAACTAAAGCCATTTTAAAAGTACTTGAAATTCATTGAAATAAGTGACATGTGCACATTACTTAGCACAACCTGATAAGATCAATGTTTCTGATTTGGTTTGGATTTCGGGTGAAATTAAACCCAAATTCCGATCGCTGCTATAATTATATAAATAGTTATTAATAGAATATATCCTTTAAAGAATCATAAGACGTTTTTATGGTAATGTCATTGATATTCACTGAATGCATCATAGATATTATAAGAACATCTTGATAATATCCAAGAATATTCAGAAGATAACTATAGGATGAAAAAAAGCAGTGTAAATTTTGCTGCCTCAGAATATTCTCAGAATCACCATCAACAGATGATTCACAGTATATTCAAATCTTCCAGACGAGTAATCGTGGATTATTCCTTGAATTACTTTGTGCCTTGAATCGCTTTGGCATCAATATCCACTTACCCCGTGGACGTAATAATAATAACAATGAACTTCCGCACAACAAACAGATTTACATCCAAAACAGTTACACAGTAGGGTTCTGCAGGGAGGTGTCAGCTATACATGTTATATTAAAAACAACTTCAGCAACAGAAAGTCTTAGAGATTAACATTAGAGCTACATTAAAGTGAAACAAACTAATTACGTTAAAGCCAAAAATAATTATATTTATAAAATATAGTTAGAAATATTTACATATTATATTTAAAAAATATATAAGACTGCGGCTACGGATAATTAGTTCTCTGGGTTGTACCAATATTAGTTGAAGTTGGTCCTTTTGCCAGTAATAGCCCGGTCAAAATAGACAGTCAAGGTTACAATAGTTCGGATAGAGCTGAAAATTGGTAGGGACGTTGGGAACGCCATTATAAATGAGATGTGAAAAGTCCCCATCAATCCCACATCTACAAAGAGATTTATTCAAGGCCAAAGTTCGCCAATGTGGGTTTTTGCATTTTCCAGCCAAACGGTGAGATTAATCATAAAAACAGCCCAGACAAAAATTGTAGATCATGTAATTATCTATAAAAATTCTTGCATATATTCTTGCTATAAAAATCTTATTTTTACACTTTTTTTCCTAAGAATCATCATTTATGAAATATAGCGATTAAAAAAATTGTAAAAGTTGTGTTTTCTATATTATGCACACGTTTCCACGCCACCTGGCACCTTCTATTCAATTCAGAGGATTTATTTTGTAATTAAAGAATATATTGAATGTCGTCCAAGGACAATACCATCCCCGGGACCAGCCAGGCATCCACGCGCAAGTAGCGACGTGGCAACTGAAGGGCTGGATACCGGAGTAGCTCCGGGACGATAAATAAAATGAAAAAGGGAAGTATTTAGCAGCTTCTTGCGGCGAGGGGCGTTTTATATGCCATTGGTCCTGTTCGTAGTCCAATGAATGAACTTCGAAAAATTGAAAAATTGGAAGTTGAATAATCTTGCCGTATCACTTGTTATTTTTCTTGGGGGTAAAAATGCCAAACGAAAAACCCCCGTAAATGCAGGTCCGAAAAGGTAACAAAAATAGGGAAAAAAGGAGAATAAAATGACAAATGTTGTCATTTAGTTGTTAAAAACGTTTTTGTATTTATAGATTTCTAGTAATGCATATAACATTGGTGTATTTTGTAGAATTTGGAAACAACAATAAATAAAAAACAAATAAACAAACAGAAAGAATAAATTTGTTAAGTTAAAGTAGTTTAAAAGAGTTTAAAAAGTTTATAAATTATGGTTAAAAGTGGGGAAAAAAGTGGTTGGTGAAAAATGTGGACATTTTGATAGATTAATTTATGTTTTATATTAAAATGAGTGTTGTGTGTTGTGATGGGGACTTATCACATTTCATTTACGATGGTGTTCTCAACATTTGTACCAATTTTCAGCTCTATGAGACTGCTCACACGAGAGCGCTAACAAAACGTTCCATATGTGTTGATGAAAAACTCAGCTGAGAACAGTTTTAAATTGACTGTAGGCAGAAATCAAGGCACCGTTGACCGTCCATACAGATATTACTATGGTTATGAGCAATGCTGCTAATCTGGAGGGCTCTGAGGTGTAATAAATGAACCAATCTGTGTAGTATGCGAAGCACAAGCTAGCAATACCAATTGCGTAGCCCAAGAGGCCTACAACATTGTGCATGAGTTTGTACCAGACCGGGCTTATAGAAAGTACCCTCTTCATTTCGTCAGAGTAGTTCACTGCGAAGCCAAGGTATACAGAGATAATGAGGAGTATCATCGATATCAGGCCTGAAAAAGAAAAATAATAAGTCTACAACAAAAATATATTTCTAAAAATTCTTGAGTGCAAATACTCGTTATTATACCCTTGCTCCTTTTGATATATACCGGGTAAATTTTTACATTTGCTTATAACTTTTCTGTTTGTTAACCGATTTTAATGAGCTGGGTCAATAACCATACTAGTTAATAGTTTCTTACAAAGAAGACACAAAAATCAAAATTGCCGGTTTTCAAAATTCAACTTGGCGTTTGAAAATTACTTTTTTTTGGGCCAATTATTTTTGAAGGAAAAATTTCGATATGACTCACATCGATATGACATTGTCACATCTACTAACGACTGAAGACACACACAATTGAACAATTTATCATACATGCCACAAATCTACGATAGTGTTACCTCCTTTGTGCGACGTAATTTTCGCTTTTTGTCGATAAAAGTAAAGGGTATGTTGTGGGTGGCAAAGGTCGCGTGCATACCATAAAGGCTCTGTAGGTCACGTGTGGTATGCACCCTACGTGTAGCCTACGACTTTTTTGTAGATTTGTTATTGTTAATGGGAAACTATAAATAATTATGTGACTATTTAGTTAAGAATATATTAAAAATAAATAAATAAAAAATAACAGGAACATAATTTGTGACGTTTCCGCAACGTCAGTAATAAATCCGATTTCCACACCAACGGTCACAGTAATTTATTGGAGATATCATGTCTATTTAACTATAGCTGCGAACAACTGTTGAGGGACGCGTCTAGTCAACGACAGTCACGTGGTGACCACTTTCTACACCTAATACAACGTTAATATATGCACAAATGTAGTCGCAAGTCGCGTAATGATCTGCAGTGCTGCAAAGCTCTCAAAAAATAAAAGCTCCCACAAAAATCAATAAGTAATCTAACTAAAATATTCTCCATTACCAAAAAGCAAATATAATACTTGGCATTCACTATTCGCTTGGTTCAAAACTGCAAGCGAAGAGCGAACCGCACAAGTAAAGTCGATCAGTGGAATAACCTACCGGCTCACGCTATCGCTGAGCGCTGAGTTATTATTTATCTAAGCTCCACCCGATCATCCACCCTACCCGATCGTGCTCTACGAGCTCGGTGGAACACCTGTGTGGTACTCCGCTTCCCCCGTGTCCATCTAACAAAGCCGTGATTTAAGTGGAGAGTTCGCTGCATATAGTCCAGCGCGGTGGGCATTCGGTCGTATCGGTAGGTATCGGTCGTTTGTATCAAGTGTTTACGCGTCTTTCCATTTTACGTACTATGGAAGTGGTGTTTAATTTAATGTGAATGTGAAGAGATTTTTTAAATATTGCTACGAAGAAAAGATCGTATTAAAAGGAAAAGTTAGACCAATACCAGATATTATTATTGAAAAATCTGGTGTAAGTAGAGCATAAAAAAATAAATGGGTTTGTGGATGAAACAAAAATATGCCTAATACTGTTTTCCCTGCCTACTTTTTGGTGGCGAAAAAGCTCGGATGGAAATAGGGGTTACCACTCTAGAGCACTTGAGTGAGTTTCAAGATAAAAATACACGAAAACTCTGAAACATATTTTAGAGTTTAGATTATGATGAATTAAATGCAACTCTAAGTGAGCAACTCAAAGAATTCTTCAATATTAAAATGCACCTCCAAAGAAATACAGAGCAATCTGTTCAAAAGTCTGTCATGACCAAATAATTGAGGAAATTAATAATTCTAAAAAAAAGTTAACCTTCGAATTAGACAACTTTAATGACAAAGCGATTACAAAATTTGCTTACAGAAGACAAGGTAGGATAGACTTAATTTTTAAAAATAGGCGTTTTTTGCAAACATTGAAGAACACTTTAAAATTTTTACCAGGCGCCGCCAATGGGACTAAAAGTAAAAAAAGGTCGATTTTTTTTGCGTCGTAACGTATTTGTATAGATAACTAAGTACAAATATTCCCGTATGAAAACAATTTCACGAGTTGTCCCAAGCATTGCCTTACCAACTTGACAAGCAGCACTAAAATTAATCTTAAATAGGCTCTCTCACACTTAACACCGTATGGATCTTGTAAAATATTAACTAATTAATAGGGGCCAAATATAGTCTTCCTTATAATCCAATGCAGAAAAGTAATAAATTTGGTCCTTTCCTCTCATCGATGCCTTAAAATATAGACTATTTCATTCCTACTTTCAACGCGACCGCCATCTTGGATTTTAAAAAATCGACGATTTAGAATTTTTATGTCGACAGCCCCTTGTTTTGGTAAGCAGCGACATTTGGCTAATTCATGTCAGTTACTAAGCAAAAAAGATATGAGCAAACGTAAAAAATTGAAATATTTTTGGCCCACCCCGGTATTTCACTCTGTGTATACCGGGTAAAGAAATTCTTTATATTTATAATCCACTATGGAATGGGAATGAAATTTGACAACGTACAACTTGCACTAATAAAATGACAATTTGTGACAGTTTTTGTATAAAATCAGTAACATTAAACGGTGTTAACTTAAAGGTCTTTGTTAATATTGCTAGCATCATCCCATGCATATTCTAAGAATTACGCGCGCCTGTGGATTGCACGCGGTCGAGTTCCTGTTCTTGATATCGTTTTAAACTGAGATTGGAAAAGATATTGTAAGAATGGTGTCATGTCCATTTTTCCTGGTATGTTTACTATGTTTACGTGCGTTAACTTCAAACCACAAAGTATAATTTATTTTTTAAGTGTTCCTAAAAAATGTAATTACCTAATATACCATGAGCAGTGTATAGATGATATCCCTTTTCAATGTAGTGGAAGACCAATGAATTCCCCACAATGATAAAAATTGTACCCACAGAAATCAATACTCCATGAACCATATATTTTGACCTTCTGCTCATTTGCCTACTCCATAACTCGTCACCTACGAACAGCATTAGGGCTTCTGCCATTATTGGTATATACTGAAAAATTATAAATATGTAAATAAAGCGTAGGTATAAGTGGAGCAGAAAAGGGAAATTGATACGCAAGAAAATCTTGAAAAAGATAAAAAACAAATTGCCTAAGATCGATAAATATTTTTACTGTATCTTTGTGGATGACTATCTAGTTTTTTTATTTTTGCTGTTTACTAGTTTACTTAATATATTAAATAACCCAAATCATTTGTGTTGACATTTTTGAAATATTAGTGTCGAAGGCAGAAAGGCCCTCAGACACTTCTTGCACCGAGACCCACTGTCCGTTACTGCACACAAGACACAATTGACATGGTCCTTCTAAATCCCCAAATCCCAAGTCTCCTATATAGTCAGGAATCTATCATCCAATAAGACGCTTCTAGAATGCCGAACCACGAACTCACGGGTATACAAATTAAAAAATATGTATACCTATTATCTTGAGTTATATTCCGGATTCGAATCCAGAGACACCATCATTGTCTGCCAAGATTGCGAAAATGCAAAAATAATATTTTGGAACCTAAATATTGCATTACCTTCCGTTAACATTTCCTAGCTTATTTATAAAGATTTTTTAATAATTCTCACTCCAATCGAAAGCTTAATGCATGTAGTTTTGTACAAGTTCAAAACAGAAACAATCTTTTCATTTTCAACTGCACAATAAATTATTTAAACGACATGTGAGAGAAGTGTAGTGTACATTTCGGCATCGAGGTACTTTTGTTATTATTGTAGATAGATGTATAGTTATGTGCAGACCAAATACTTAAAATGGAGCATTTTTTACTAATGTTTACTTTCCGCTCTGTATCGAATTGAATTGAATTGGATTGAATCAAATCGACTGCCGACGCGGTACTTGCTAAATATAAGTTGGTATTTTGAAGCGACATACAGTGGGGCGGCATCTAGCGCCGATTGCTTGAAGCATCTGTGTCACGGATGTGTACGGTCAACGTGTTTTAACGGGTGCGGCGTACAGGCGGATATATACTGTTGTATATATTTTAAAATTTTACTTTGTTTTAAAACACTATCATATCAATATCATACATGTGTGTACATATGTAAATATGACAGAATTTGCTGTGTATGTATAAGACGTTATTCATCAATATAAGAAATAGTGTGTGCATGTTTAAGATAACAAGATTGACGCTTACTAGCGATAATATTTCATACTCAGGTATGTTCTAGAATTTTTGAAGTGGAAACTGTATTAACGGGTGCTGATAATTACGGGTTGTGGTAATACGGGCGGACGGTTGCAGTATATATTTCAAAATTCGAGAATTAGAAGTTTTCACTTCTATCGTGTTGTCGTAAGCACACACCTATGTTTTTTTTAAATGAAGGGCGTTAATACGGCCCACCACGTGCGCATCTAGTCTCTGTGTGTCCTCTGTTTACACTCTGTTAAAATAAATGATTTCAAATTAAATCAGCTTGACTTGAGGTTCCACAAGGATCCAGTCTCGGTCCTTTATTATTTACAATCATCACATCTACTATTGAATATCAAATCAAGTTTTGCATATATCATTTTTATGCTGATGACGCCCACATTTATTTACAATTTAATAAACAGGATTTTCAGCAATTAATTATTAATCTTATTACAGATTTAGAAAATACATTAAAATTTTCCATCGACCATAATTTGATAATTATGCCATTAAAGATAGCTGCTATTTTATTTTGTAAAAAAACTGATACAAATTTTATTACTGATAAAAGATAAAGGATATTCTCCTTTTAAATAAGAGTAAAAATCAATTGACAGACTAGGTAAAAAAAGGGCTTATACTTGCCCTTTGATTTGAGATTTAGACCACACATTACATACAAAATTTTATAGAAAAGCATATAGTATAAAATTATTATAAATAATATAGATTTCCTTAATACTAAACTAAAAACTATATTATACTTACTATAACTATACCAATGAATTGCAATTCATTGGTTTTCTCGCATTTTAACTTTAACAGTGACATTATATAAAGTTTGTAACATCGACATAAAAAAATTTCAAAGGATACCCACAATTGCCGCAATGGGAGATCGGGGCAGTATAACTTTTCTTACAGCAAGCTAAAATCGTCACTAGAAAGGTGCTTTCATTCAACAAGTTGTTATGTTTCGATAGAATACTAATAGTTAATCAATTTTAACACAAAACCCATCAAAATAATACACTAAATTAAAGAAGAACTGTATTACTTCTATTTCAAGAATTATTGTTGACCCCACTTTAGCACAAAACGTTCGATGGTATTAGGCAATTTAGGCATCCAATGAATGCCAATGTGACGCGACCGAGGAACGTGTAAAATGGATCCGTAATATTTGAATGGGAAACATTCTTAATCTGCATGACATTCACCATCCAATTGTTTTATGATATGACGAAAGGTATATAGTGTCATAATATGTTGGGCGATGTATATAAAATCATTTGTTTTTCCTTAAATTCCTGGAAATCGGTTATACTCGACAACGCTGTTAAAAATGCGGTAGCAGTTGTGAAGGGATAGATATAATGAGGGTTTTTTGCTCGGGTTTTTATGTCGATTTTGGTCATAATATTGTGATCTACCATCCTGCACCAGACAGCGGCTCTCGCAGATTCGGTTGCAGAAAGAACATATTTTTTAGACTAATAGTATTTTTTAAACTAATGATAAATGCGCTCAAATGTAACAAATTGTAAACTAACGGTTGTCAGTTTATTTCTGACAGAAACAATTGTCTGACATAGCCAGCTGTGCAAAAAATCATTCCTTGTTCAACTTTGTTATTACCATAGAAATACATGTAAAATATAACATTTTTCTAAAACCCTTGGATCTTTAACAAAAAAAAGTTATTGTAATAAATAAAAAAAAGAAAATCTAAGGAATAGATGTAGCTTGATAACATAGTGAGAAATTATAATGTGTAACAGGTTGGTCACTCCATATATTGTTTTATAGTTAGAGTAAAAAGGCACTTTTTGTGTCACCCTGTATAATATGAACATTTACTTAGTTTTTTTAAATTTATGTCCCCTGTGAGAATCTTTATAAATTTATCTTCTAGATGAAAACATATTTAATCAAATCGTACTTAAATTAACAAAGTTATTGATAAGCAAACTTCAACAATATTTTAAGTGGATCGATTATACATGTGACTTAAAAAACTTAATTAATTAGAAACTTAAAAAAAATAAACGTTTACTTACCCCAAAAGTACATAATATCACGTGCCACGAGAACCATCCGGTCGGATTTTGGAGCGGGATCCAACAACAATACAACACTAACCCCGCAAAAAAGAATCGTGTAACATAATTCAACAGAAACCTAGTCACGTTTATTCCGAGTTTTCCGAAATCTCTAGCCATTTGTACTAATAGAAACCCAATCGTTTGTTTAAGTTGCTTGCTTAGATGTTAGTTTTACAATCAGCTAATTGCAATGCATATTGGGATTTCCCCGATAGCTTGGAGGCATAATATACCTACTACTCTGCTGTAAATTTGTCTCGGGCATGTAATGTTGTTAATATACAGTTCACGATACCTACATGTCTGGGTGATACGAGGGAGGTAACAAAATGTGTGAGTGCCGGGAATAAATAATTAGATAAATGTTTATAAATATGTATTGCTAATAGGAAATTTGTACGGCTCAGGCTCAGGGGTCAGCGTTTTAAGATAAGACGAACCAAAATGTATAGATATGAACAAATCGAAGGAAACATTACTCTCCTCCGTCTATGTTTACGATTTTGCGCTAAAGTTTGGAGACGCTGGAGCAACTAATAATAAATTAATTTAGAAAATGATAGAGTCCAAACGACGAGACGACAGGTAAGAGTGGCGAGGAGAGGCGAATAGGTGCAAAAATTGTTTTTCTCTTCTCGGCTCCCGATAAATTTACAAGAAAAGCGATTGTACCTTGTACCTAACAGCATTCAGCATTTCGAGCGCTACAACTTTACCCCGTTAACTTTTGTCGTAACTGCAAGGATTATCGATTGAAGGAGTGAGGCAATTTTTTTCGGAACAGTGTTTTTGTTTAAGTAAATAACTTTTTCGCCGTATTTTTACTATTTAAGCCATTGTTATCATTTGCTGTAGGCACTAGACCTCTTTTTTCCCATTTCTGGAGGTGTTTAATTTCAAAGACATCACTGAGAACAACGAATATTATAGTGAAGAGAATCATGGCAGGCGTGGAGAAATTGAAACAAAAAACATCGAACAAATACCAAAACGAACTCGAAGATCACAGTAACGATTTATATTAACGATGATAATTTTTCTGTGGTTATAGTCTACAAAATATTATCTATGATTACAACCTCACAAATAACAATCTATATTAAATTTTGTGATGTTAAATAACGTTAATAAACAAATTTGAAAATTTTGAGATATGAAAAACTGAATCAGTTTCAACAAAAGTTCTATATCTATGAGCTCTATTAAAATGTTCACTTGCGTAGGTAGGAAATTTATAGTTTATGAAATATTAAAAGCATTTGTATATCATATTATAGTCATGAGTTATTTATTCAATATAAGAAGGTAATATAAGGTAAAGTAATATAAGGTAAGGTAATATAAGGTAAGGTATCTTTGTTTATCATCGACTCGTAATGCATGTACTTTCCCCTTTTTACGGCTGGTCGTTATCTGGAATATTTTACAACAGCTCCCGTCTCCACCTTGACTCTCTGGAACTGTAACTCTGAATTAAGGATTACTAGTCCGGTCCTCCCCTATTTTCAATAGCAATCAAAATTTATATCCTCCTCCCAATTTCCCTTTAGAATTCGTTACCAAGTTGAATTAATTATCTCTTTTTTTCTGCATTTGTTTTTTTCTTCTCTAGATGTGTTTTCTTCTTCATAAGGATCATGCTATGCACTATTTCTCACTTCATTTATTGAGTTTATTTGCGTAGCACCTCACAAATTCACTATACCGTGTTATATGTACAGTTTACAATGGTATTTATTAATAAATATTTTCTATAATTCTCTTCTATCTATTATTTAATCAATGCCTGTTTCAGGTACGGTACATCAGTCATCTTTGCAATATGACATTTATCCATTTATTGACATTGTGAAAATTTTACATAACCTGGATCAAATTATAATATTCACATGCTACCCCCCCCCCTCCCCTATTCTAGGCCCATAGAATAGGGGAGTGCTATGCCCATAATTCGAATGAACTTCTTTCGATTTTTGCGTTCCAACATAATATACGCTCTTCTACACCTAGTGACAATTTTACTTGTTTCAACAAAATCAGACTATAGACTGTTAACTTAAAGTTTGTTCAATGTTTGTGAACATTTTATGGGAAAGTGTTGTGGGCCGAGTATAGTAATCTTGTTGGCGGACGGCCTAGTTCCATATTCTCAATTTATTCTATATATTATTCTGTTCTTTTTATTCATACTTATTAGCATTATACCTATAGCGCCATTATTGTTTGACTTTAGTAAATTCACGACATCTACGTTTTCTATTACACACGCTATATCATATTATTTATGTCATTTATTCCACATAGATATACCACAAGCGAATTCATTAGTTACTTGTTTGACACACTGGTATATCCATATATTATCCTTTCTTATCACAAGGAGCATCGATCCATCGATAACAATGACACGTACTGATAAACCTCCTTTTATTTTCAATTATTCCGATAAACCAGGTAAACAATGATCTCTGGTTGATTTTGTTATCACATAGCTATCTACATAATTGACCCTGTAAAGACCGATTTGTTCTTGATATCCTGTAAAGGCCGTCGTTACGAGGCTTTCTTAAAAGAAATTCGCAGATTTCTTTACGAAAACCAGAAGCGACCAGCTTAAATCGTATCACAGATTTTAGCAGAAAAGAGGTTCAAGTTCGCGTAAAATAAAAACTTTTACGCGAATTTTTCCAAAACTCTTTGGAAAAATATGTCTCCAGCAACAAGAACATAATATAATGTAGATGACATCGGCATAATTACTGTCCAAACTCCAAAATGCGCCAAAAGGCCAAAAAAATTGTTTACAATTTACAACCGTTATTACTAGGGACTGCCATCCCGATCTACTTTTATAATCCCGGTATCTGCGGGATTATAATTAAAAATTCCATCTTGGTATTTGCGGGATCCCGCATATCTGATGAATTTTTTAACTTTAAGTGTAAAATGATAAACAAAGAAGTTAATAATAAATTTTAATGGTATATTCACTAAAAAATCAATACAGCTTATTCAGTTTGTTGAAAATATTTGCATTTGCGTAGGAAACAACATGCTTATTCTGCTGTCAGACAAATTACTTCTGATGCTCCCAGCTAGATAACCTGCCGCCGAAAATGCTCTTTCTGCCTCAACACAAGTAGGTCTTAAAGATTTCAGGCAATTAAATGCCAACTCAAGGTATTTTCCTCTAGATCCTCCAGATTCCCAGTGCCATCTCCTTTTTTATTAGTGACTCAAACGAATTGGCATCAGATGATATTGACGAATTTATTTTGCAAATATATTTTCAATATTCTCGTTAACTAAGGTGCGTTCTAACTCTTCCTGCAATGAAAGAGACCTAGAAGTAGGTTTACCATTTTCACTCTGCGCTATCTTGGAAAGAGATATGTTATCATCGTCATCCTCTTTTTCAGCAACTGGAGATGAAGTTGTAGGAATGATTTCGTCTTCGTATCTTTGCTTGCAATACAACCTTTCAATGGTTTGTTTTATTTCTTTCCTTAAGATAGACTTAGCTGGCAGATGAAAAGTATCATTGTTGTCATCATTTGATGTAATCAAGTCCATGTATTTAGAAGCATTTTGAATGTACATCAAAGTTGAGGTCAAATTGGTTCGTCGCTGCTGTAATATTCTTCTGTGCTTAGTGTGTTTATGTTTAGTGACACATGCGTTGAATACACCGGCATATAATCCCGTTAATCCTGCGGGATCCCTCTGACTTTGTCCCGGTTTATCGAGACTGAAACTGGAGAGAAAGGGCCCACCTGGAGCAGTCTACTTCTGTTCCGACAATTGATGGGTTAATGAACATTTATTTATTTCGTGGCTTGATCAGTTCCAGAAATTTGTAATATCATCAAAAGAAAACCAAGTTTCATTGGTACTGGATAATCATGTGAGTCATTGTATATGTATGACTTATAATTTTTGTAGAGATCATGGTATGGTTTTATCTACACATGTCACATCGCTTGCAACTTTGGATTGGACCTTTTTATTCATATCTAAAAGCTGCTTATAATATAGAATGTGACAAATAGTCATCCAGGTCTAAAAATAAGCTCAAATGAAATCTCAGAAATATTCAATAAAGCTTTTAGCATAATAGTAACTCCAGAAACAGCTATTAAGTTGTGTTTAAAATATGTTTTATGCATTGTTTCTGTATTTGGGAAGTATTTCTGTTAAATTATTTAAGTTTTGGTAGTTTAAGTATTAATAAAATAGATTCTGTGGAAAGTGTTAATTAGTAAAGTGACACCAAGTAATTTCATTATTGATATTCATTATAGCCCTAATACTTCCCTACCTATTGACAAAAAAATATGTATTACTCACTCAGAGCAAAATTTTACACTTATATAATTTTCCTGTCTTAGATGTCTTGTACAAAAATGACTTAAATTGTTGTTAATAATAGATAAATAAATATGCTACGGTTTGAATTCCGATGCAACATGGGGGATGAGGCGAAGTTTAGATGCTATTGTCGCCACTGTTTTATATAAAGTCTCTGTAGTTGAAATGCGTATAGCTGTTGAGCACGTTTATATTCAATACTTATAATTGTCAAGTAAAGAGGGAATATTTCCTCATAAAAATATTTCCCCTAAAGAATATTTTAAGATCCGGCCATGAGAAAAGTGCATAACTAAACAATTATTATTAATATACTTATTGATTTAAACGAAATCAATAAGGAAGTTTTTGAGCAAACTGGAATTCCCAGTGAGATAATTTATAATCGCGTTCTCAGTACTCGCGAGAAAATAAATTTAAAAAGTGTAGTTTTATGCTCTTAAATGATGTCGCAAGCAAATGTACTATCTGAAATAGAAGGAAACAAATTAGTGATAACTGATAAATCCATAGGTATAATAATATTAGTAGTGAGATGATAAGAGTTGACAATAATATTTTTTATTACAGTTTTTCATTAATTATTTGATATTTGGTATTTTATCACAAGGTTTTACAATAACATTTTACAATAAAATATTTATCTAAGTAATAGTGTCTACCTAATATCTAATCAAATACAAAATACTGTATCTCTTTATATTTAGTTCTTATTTTCTAAGATCGTATTCGTCATATTCGGAAAAAGTAACTTTGAAATTATTTATTAGGTACTACATATTTTATTGAACTCACATTATTTTAAAACACATGTTGCGTATTATTGTGAGATACAGATACACATAGAGCATTCAACATATTTATAGTAGGTTATTCTTAAGGTTGTACGTATAGCAAGTGAAGATACTGGTGTCTTTATTTACATTTTTTATCAACATTATAAAAATTACTTAAATATCACTATGTTAACCCTGAAATATATTCACAGACAGACGCGTGTATTTCTATACATTTCTTTGGTCCATAAATTATGCGGTAATAGACAACATGCATATTTTTCGGTAACCTCATTTGGCGAAAAAGAAGTTGTAACAAGTCTTAGCCGGTCCTGTCAAGCTATACGCCCCAATAAGGCCCATGAAAACTAACAAGTAAATCTTCCCCGTCGTCCCTGTCAAAGATTCGAGGTAATTCAGCCCAAAGCCCAAAGTGGTTAACCCAAGGATGAAAGTGGCAACCCCCAGGAAGAGATGGATCATTCGAAATAAAGATGGCTTGGCAATCTTCGTCATGAGCCTCGCCTGACTGGCGGCAAAGCCTAGAACTACGGAGAGGAAGACCAAGATCCAGGAAGTGAGACCTGAAAAATAAAATTATTCTTATTCGGTATTGGCATTCGACTAGTGATATTGTAACAGGAACTCGAAGTTATTATTTACTTTGTCGTTGGCACCTTTAAATTAATATTATGAAAATTAAATTATCCACCTAATGACGAATATTATGTGTAATTGCGGAATGAAAGTTAGAAGGGGCCCAGGATGGACCCTTGTGGGACATCAATTAAAGTTGTTGAACAATAAGTGCTTTCGACATACGAAGTATGTGCTTATATATTGTCAATACACAACTGCAAACATACACAGCCCTTAGATTTACTGATTTATTTTTATGCTCAACACATCATCAACAGAATAAAAACAATGTAATAATAATATTTTTTTGATAGCCATTTTAAACTTATTAAAATTTAATTGCTAATAGAGAGCCAAATCTTGATTTTTAAATTTAAAGAATTATTTTAGAATTTTTTTAATTTGAATTTGGTATTTCATAGTAAATTAGTTGATCCTGTTCTACGATTATGTATATCCGACTGAATTTTTAACTTACTACTATTTTTCTGAATTTCGAGTACCTAAGGTGAAATAAATTTACAAACACGGTAAAGGCATTAACTCAAACTTTTTAAAAAGAGACTGAGAATGTTTCCTATTTTTAGTCCCCGCAAGTTTTCTCACCGCTCTCTTCTGTAATTTGAATATTTTTTTAGCATTGGTGGAATTTCCCCATAGCATCACACCGTAACAACTTCATGAGTGAAATAATAAAAAGTACGGTTAGAGTAAAGTGGTTATGTTCAATACCAACCTCATGTGGCGTAATAGAAATAGGCGTAATAGATCAATTTAAATTATCATGCATGGTAAATCCGAGGACGTGATGTTGTGGTTTGAAGTTTTAACTAATTTCTGCGATTTGTTGTTGAGATAAAGTTTGTTAGCTGAGCCACATATCTGCCTTTTTTTATAATTTCATCGATACTTTTCAATAAAACAAGATTGGAGTTATTAAGTTATACCGTCTGCGATAAGTATTTGAGTGGATAAATAAAATAGTTAAAATCATTTATAAATATTATAAATAACAGTGGCCCCAAGACTGACCCTTGGGGTACATCATGTTGTATGTTATTAAGATCTGAGGTAATATATATCATCAATGCTTACGCATTGTTTTACGCATAGGAGTGAGTTATGCCCATATGATATTTTAATGAGAACCACAAGACGAACAACATATCGAATTTCAGCTCATTTGACCGAAATCACTTTTTCATAAGAAATGGACCTGGTCTCTTCCACATAATATAAAGATCTGAAATCTGCTAAAGTACGAGTTGATATTATTAATAAATTATCCGCTTATGAAGATCACTATATATCTGCAAAACATATAATAGCTTTTAAAAATAAAGTACAACAGAAAGAGAAAAAAGATAATTCCGAGGATTACAGCGACGATGATGATAATGACAATACAAAATTCAATATTCATATGCAATATTTAATATTATGTATTATATAATCTAGATGACCAAATTATTTCCCATATCTCTAGGAGAATTGACGTTATCTATATAATTATGTCAATTACTGTCTTTGAATTTCCAGTAATGCTACGCTGTCCTTGGGATTATGGTGTGATCAATTTTCTAGCAATTAAGGATATACGGGAATCAAGTATATGTAAATTATGTTGTCAAGATACTGTAAGTAAGGCAATTCTGGTCAGTTGGCTCGTGGCATGAATATATCGGGTGGCACAAAAACATTTCGTAACCAATTTTCACTTCATTGTATAACCTCGTTATTTTTTCACAGATTTCTCTTTGGGCTCCTATACAACACTCGGTAGATGTATTATGACGTATATGTTGTTACATAACATGCAAGTATCACAAACTGAATATGGATGGGTTAGAAAAACAAACAAATAAGCCTTTTAAGGTCTCAGATATAGTAGGGATGACAAAAGCTCAAACTCAAACGCTACGGTGGTTAGGACACATTAGAGGCAAATATATCAAAAATGCTACTGACGAGAACAAATGGAAGAAAGAAAAGCAGAGCAGGACCGAAAGAAAAGCAGAGCAGGACCGAAAGCAAGACAGAAAGTGGTAGTCCAGTCTGTCAGCTAGGGATTAGGTGGCTAACTACCAATTAGGTAAGTTTTTTTCCAGACCGGTCGATTTTTCTTTGTATCATATTCATCATTCGTGCCCTTAAGGTCACTCGTGACTCCCTACCAACCTGCCAAACCCCCTAGATCACACATATGCTATAAAATAGTAATCAGTCACCGAGTAAGGTCATTTCAATGGCGTTATACCTAATATTTTCCATTGGCATTTCCTTTAACCTTTCCGAAATTTTGAAGCAATATTTTTTAGGCGCGGCTTATCACGATAATTTCGATATAATTGAAATATTTGCTATCCAGCCTTACCATAGTTTTTCGGGCATTTTCATAGTTTTTCATTATTCGTAATCAGAATACGAGACTGGTAACCTTAACTAGATAGAAAACGCAAATCGCATGAAAAATCAATCAATTTCGACAAAAATGACCAAATAATCCCGTTTCCGCGGCCGTGGCATGAATTTTCCGGGTAAATGACATCGGATTATTTATTTAACGTTGTTTATTTGATTATGTTATTTAACGTTGAATACCTCTAATCAAGTTGTTGCAAAAAAAGGGTTTCCTTATAAGCTTTTGTTTATTTTTTGTCATTTCAATTTTTTGAGAGTAGTTTTCGTGTTACTCGCGAAAAAACGTCCAGAAACATGCATTTGTAACATTTTTAATCGCTGATGACGGTATAAAAAATATCGGTATATCAAAAAAACTTATAGAACATTTTTTACTTAAAATTTGTCCCTGCATCCATTTCCGTGGATAATTTAAGTGAAACTGATTCGATGAGTTCCCGTTCTGAATGTGGTCCTTAGGTCCCTACTGACACGACAGAAAAGATAAATCGCTTTTAACCTCTTGTGCGTAATTCTTACAGCAATCCGCCGGATTAAGAATCACGAATGGCCTTAAGGGTTCGTAGAATATGATGCAAAATTTGGATTTCGATTTCGACCATCTAAAAAAAAATTAGTTAGTCTCCCAGCTCCCCAGGCAGCAGGGCGACGTTATTTTCCCGTGATATTTACGTGACGCATTACGTCGACATCTCCAATATAATAACTATGTAAAAATGACGATAATATGTCTCATCGAAATGACGTCATCTAAAGACGTCATTTTCACGTTAATCTAGATAATGTGTAAATAACTTGTTTTTATTATTCTTTTCATCGTATAACTGGTAATTGGGAGTATGGATGAAAGTTAGGCTTTGAGTTAATAAACAAACAGACTCTATAAACTTCCAAATGTATAAACCTGCATAATAAATGTATACACCTGCATAATAAATAGTCTTACAAACTAAACATTCAATTTTCGAAACCAATGATTTACACCTTTCAGTTTGTATTCAAAAAAATTAATCCACAATACATATTATGCAATGATAGTGTACTTTTTTCATTATATGAAAGTTCTATATACTACTTTTCTGTTTTTTTTTTAAATAATAGCCGCATGTATTACATATATTAGAAGTTTCCTAAATGACGTCGCTAATAAGTGTAAAAGGAGACGTTTAAAACACGTTTATTTTTGGGGGACAATTGACGAATGACGGGTTACACTACAAATCAACGTGAATGAGACGTCAAGTGACGTAACTCTGTTGCCTGGGTCACAGACTGAATTACGGAGGTCTAGAGAGACGCTTGCAACAGCTGGTGGGACGTTCATTTTATGCAGACTTGTAGTAGGTAATAATATTTCACCGTATACTAAACTTCTACTATGATGACATGCATAAGACCTGCTGGGCATCAAGAGTTCATCGTTTGTTAGTAATATAAAAATCTTATTAACATTATAAGTAGAGTTAGAAATTCCCCTCCCGGTCCCATAAGCAGAACTTGTGCGGAAGGGGTAGCACATAAAACAGCATAACATCCTTCATAATCGAAAGTAATTAAATTATCAGTTACCTAATATACCATGGGTAGTTGTGAAATGGTCGCTTCCTCTACTATTTTTTTGGTAAATCTTCAAAGAAATTCCTGTAGATATGCTGGCGCACGCAATGAACATTATTCCTCCATGAAGAGTTCCTCTGGTTACCCTGTCTACTTCTCGCAATGTAACATTTTGCTTATTGAACAACAGTAAGGCCTCCACCATGCATAAGGAGAACTGTAAAATTATACGTATCACTTCCTGTTTGTGTTAGGTAAATAACTATTATTGTTGCGAAACATTAAAGTCGAGAGACTGGTCGTCGTCTCAGAAAGTACTTATAGTACCTATACTGGGCAGTATTCCCAATACGAGCACGTGCTTAACATTTTAATTCCATTGTCATAATGTAAGGCATTGTTGATATGAACTGTCAGCAAACATGTTTCATGAGCCATTCAAGATCTACGTACAGGTATATACATTTACATTTTAGGTGACAAAATATTCCTCAATCTTATATATTTTTTTTGTACAAGAATTATGTTTAAACGTTTTTTAAACGTTTTGTAGACGTCTTTTATGTCTCGCAAAAAAACAGGTTTTCCCAAAGTGTCTAGAATTCTACCTACATTCACATTTCCTATACCCAGCACAAAAATCGTGCCATACACTTCACTGTGCATCATAAAGCATTGCATTAAGTTTTTACTTACCCCAAGTGTACATAAAATAATATGCCATGTTCCTACACTAACCAAACTATAATTCTTCAACACCTCCCACAATATTAGCAGGGCGAACACAGCTATCAGTTGTTGAAATAAAGTGTCTATCACATAAAGAGACCTCTGAGTTAGTGATGACTCCATTTTGGGAAATGTCTTGCAATCTTACACTAAATTAACTACAATTAAAGCAGGTGCGTTAGATACATGCGATATGCTTTGCAGTACAGAGCGTTTACTTATATTGATGTCTACGATAGCATATTGGAATACCACAGTTATTTTCGTAGATAATATAATTTTCAGTATTATTGTAATACTATAATCTCTCTTATCAGAGCAAGTCATGATGAAAAAATGATATTGGACTAATAAAATGGAATACATTGTAAATCATCGAGTATACCTATTAATGCTTTTGATGGGCCTTTTCAGTTTCTTCGAATATCGGCAGCTGTGATGCAAAGATGATTTACGATAATTTGCATTAGTTCATTGATTTTTTAATCCGTAGGTACATATAAGCTATTGGCAATGTAATTATATTATTGTAAAGTGATCATGAGCCGATGCCATTATTCAAAGAGTGCACTCGACAAAATTTGTTTGGAATACCTTAAAAATGTTCAAGATTTATAATGATGGGGCCGGTTACAATTTAAGCAAACCAACCTTACGGCATCTACAAGAGCATCCGCAGTAAGTTCCTTGGTGATCGTATTCCATCCAGTCCTTGGGTGGTCCTTTGCCAACTATGCTCTTGGGGATTCTTCTCTACTCCACATCAACTCTGCACCTGATGGTAAGTGTGCAAGAGAGCCCTGCATCGTCCACTGTTGGTGGAATAGATGCCAGATTGAACGTTTTTTTTATACGACCCTCGTGAAGTGCTAATACCAGGTAATCCTAAGTTCCTTGGTGATACGTATTCCATCCAGTCCTTGGGTGGTCCTTTGCCAACTATGCTCTTGGGGATTCTTCTCTACTCCACACCAACTCAACTGTGTATCTGATGGTAAGTGCACTCCTATCTACCTACCATCAGTGTTGCCCTGCAGCGTCCATTGTTGGTGGAAGATATCCCAGATTGAAAGTCTTTTTTGATATGACCCTCGCGAAGTGCTAACCGCAGGTAATCCAAAATCCTTGGTTCTTCCATCTAGAGCCAACAAAAAAGTTTCTCCAGCATCAACAATCACACTGCAGTCCCCGTTTGGAACCTCAAATTCTTCTATTTTGTTTGATTGGATAGTGCTGATGTTGTGTCACAATCAGTTATGGCATGCAAAAATAGTATTTGACCAGTGCCGGACCATATTGCGATCTCTGCTTCTGATCTGAGCTTCTACTCCATGTTTCCTCTCTGGCAGGCTTTAGCAAAGAAACATTGGAGTGATCTATCACCATAACAGTTAACTTAAAATAATCAACGTATTATATAAATGACGCTGAAGTATATCATATGTTGGCTGAATAATACATAATCAGATGTCAAGTTATATTGAGTCATATTTTTTACTGAAATTGTTGAATACGTCTTCCTTCTCCGATCCAATAATACTTTAAGTCGGAGCCAGTCTTAGTCAACTATTTTGTCACTACATTTCTTGAAAAAATAATATCGGATGCCAGACAACGTTTTCAAAAGTACGAATTTATTGGGTTACAATATCCGTCTAAGAGCAACAAAAATCAAGGGGCAAAAAGTAATATAGGACACAAAACAACACAATCTCAACTTATACCAGAATAATTTGTAGGGTGAATTAAAGCTTTTGAGGAATCTCTATATTATTTTGCGTGCACTAGCTTGGGATATGCAAATATAATAAATCTTTTTTTATGGTAGTGATTATAATATTTCAAAATTAAAAATATCCTAAGATTAGAAATCCAAGATTAGCATAAAAGGATTATCCTTCTTATTATAAATATTAGAACAGGGTACAATTTAAACTACTTAGAAGTGGTGCAGTGGCTGCATGTGAGTAGGATTCAGGTTGTCATCGCTAACTTTCAAGAAAGCAACACAGAGATTCATTTTCATGAGATTCGAGAGACAGTGCAATTTTGCTTCATGCCGGAAGTCTACCTAGAGATCACATCGTGTTTATAGATAAATCATGATTCATACTTTTCCACAACATTTTATGTCATTAATGTTCCGTCGTGACAATGATTAAGACAACACAGACAGAGATACGCCTTATATATCTTGCGAATGGGAAGAAAAGAAGAAGGGAAGGGAACATTACATACGACAACGTCGATACGAGCTATTTTTCAAAAACCATCCAGAAAGGGTCACTAGGTTCCCAAGCATGGAGAGTCTGGACAAATTTCAGAACAAACCCTTATTAAATACAAAACGAGTTAATCTACGTCCTCTCAATATCAACATCAATCAATCAACAAGAACCAATAGCAACCAATCAATAGAATTTTGTTCAGCATGGTGATTAACCGCATGATGATAACAATTTAATATATTTAAATGAATGATATGAATTGAATCTGTTATTTACTCATAGCTATTATTTATTACACGATATTAATTTATATATAATATCTGAAAGTGCTATCTTTGCTGTAAACCAATAATAATATGACCCTATATTTAGGGAACAGAATACTCTTTCAGTACATAGGCAACCAATAATACGCCGAATTCCTTACTGTAATGCGCATGGTCAGAATTATAGCCTCAAAACGGGGATCATTTCTATTTCCATCGCGTAAACGCAAATGCCATTAGCCAGTGGTTCTCATCTCACCATTTGTCGGTGCCTTGGCCCTGGGCGAAGCTCCCTCTGTTTGACGCCTAAGCTGTACAAACACCGTTTATTTATTTATTTAATAAATTGTTGTAGACGTCATTATTAATGATTCAATAGACCATTTCACTGAGTTTTTTTTACTGCTTTGTGTTTAATACCGCCGTATTTTTTTTAGCACGATTTCTATAGATTTTTTGCGTAAAGACTGCGGAAATAAACGCAAAATGTGACGTCACGTATCCTTCATTAGCGACGTCACCGAGCTTACGACCTTGAACATGACACAACGGTGTATCAGTACTATATACTAAAGTTGGTTTCCTGCTTTTTGACAGTTGACATTCAAATTGACTTTGTGGGCACTTGACTGCTACTGATAAATAATGTAAATTTAACATGTAAAACTCGTCCACTATGCTAAAATCTACTTTAGATATATTTTCTGCACTTCCTTCTGGCTCCATTTGTTATAATAATGTACAGAGTACAGAAACAAAGCAAAATACAATTCGTAGAGGAACTCACAAAAACATAACCATAAAACTGAGCTTAAACAACCACAGCTGTGGGTATGGGCTATTTAGGCTTTCTGACAAGTAATAATGGAGTGATTCATACATAATATAACACCACCATCATAATGGAACGGTCTGCCTATTTGCAATGGACCACAGAATTTCTTAGTGTGCAAATTTGTGTACACTCTATAGAAATGGTGGGCAGAACTCATTAGTAACCGGATCTACTGCTCTCATTGGTGACTTTTAGGCGGTTCTAAATTAAATTAAATTTCATTGGTCACAGGTAAAGACGCGGGATTTCCTTGGATATATTGACGCATGCGCTGTTTCATGCATGTATGTTTTGGCGCGACAGTGGCGTTTCGTTGTGTCTTATGAACGGTTGATTCGCGATATAAATTAATTATAATATTGTTATACTTGAGTGTTTAGTGTTTTTATGCGATGGAAGCGACGAATGCTAGTAGTAGTGGTTCTAGAACCAATAATTACAATCGTAAGCGACCGAATTAGACAGAAGGAGAACTGAAAATGATCAAAAATGTATACGAGGGAATATTCTTAAGATAATAAAAAAAAAACATCACACTTTAAAAAAATACACTTACAATGTTAATAACTTGTATATTTTATTTAATTTTTTTTATTCTGCTCCTTCTAAAATGATACGCCTATGGGATTTCGTTCCCTTCGCCCCTCATCTCTCTGAGCCGTCCATATGCTCGTGATGAATCACTCCACACTATTTCGGAACCAGGGTATATGTATATGTTAGAAGTTAAGTAAATAAGGTCGAAAATCAATCAAGTAAAATAAGAAATTCTCTTACTCCAGCGGTGTATCGTCGGTTGCCATTTAATAGGAGCCGTGTCGTGACTAAAAAGGTATATTATCAGACAAAAGTTATAGTAAGTTTTCTGATTGAAAACTAAGATTAAGTATTAGGTAGTTATTTGTGTCTGTAAAATTAAGTTACAAAAACAGTTTATCTACTATATTATATTTTATTATTATATTTTAAATACTATTATGTTTGTTAAATATTTTATGTAACTAATCTAATTTTATTTTAACAGTCTTAATGCGACGCTCATTTTGTTTGTACTATTTTAGTCATTATAATTACAAACATTGTTAAAAACGTTTTGAAAAATAAATTAATAAAATTATAATATGTCTCGCCTACGCGGTTTTCAACTACGGGTGAAAGGGTTGAAATCAACCTTTAAACATTGAAACATTGGATTAGTTTTTCCGAAATAATGGTTAATGAAATTGAATTATTGAAAACACGGGAAATTTCCATAGGGACATGATTTTAAAGCTGCGACCTTCGTAAACACCAAAACGTATTTAGCTTGCCTAATATAAACGCTTTCAATAAAATCAATATTGAACATGAAACCCGTGAAATGTTGAAAAATTCATCTATCCGGATGCACGTTCCAGTTAAAAATCTCCAACCTCTGTAGAACTCATATATTGGGTGAGCCAAAAAAATTTGCGTTTGCCCTTAACTTTCTTGTTTATTAACCGATTTTAATCAGCTTATCGTTACTTACAGAACGTTACTTATCGTTACTTATCGTTACTTACTTTAATCAGCTTATCGTTACTTACTTAGCTTATCGTTACTTACAGAACGATGACTATAGACAAAAAAAATTGAAAATGGAAAATTTTTTAAAATCCAAGATGGCAGCCGCGTGTGAAAATAGCCGTTCCTTTGAGCCATTTCTTTTTGAAAATATGTCGAAATGACTCATCCAATATAAAAAAAGGCAATAAAGGGGACCTTTCCCTACATTTTAAGACCTCGATGAGAAAAATCGGTTCATCGATCGTATCACACAACGCGTCTTTTTGTCATTTTTAACCTGTAGTAAATAAGCTTATTAAAATCGATTAATAAACAAAAAATTTAAGGGCAAACGTAAAAAGTGCAAAATTTTTTGGCCCACCCGGTACAGTTAATTATTAATTCGGCAACATAAAACCTTTGCTGCCAAACGCAAACCCAGTTTAAACGTATACCTAATTACATAACTACGCGCTCGTTTCGCTAACACAGTAACCATCAGCAGGAGACCTACTAATTTACTGATATTTAGTTATCGAGCGTTTTAGATCACGGAGAAAAACAATATTTTTGTTCTTTATCACTTGACAGAACCGGTAAAGTTTTAGCAGAGACAAAAGCTCGAACTCTTAATAACACTAAAACATGTTCCTCAGCTGGTTGTAGCCGGACTTAAAAGCTGCCAGAAGACTCCAGCAGGTGATGATGCCGACAAGCCCTACGGTGGCTTTTTGTTCCTTCTCCGTGACCAAGCGGCTGAATGCGCCGATGTAGAATCCTAAGCACAAACTGGCGATCCCGATCACGTAGCAGGCTATGCCTAGGAAGTTGTGCACGAACTTGGTGATGACTGGTCGGACTATGAGCTTCAATCTTTGGGCGTGCCAGGAGAAAGTCCCTAAGAATATCGCAAGGAGTGCTAATAACCAAGACACCAAACCTATAAAAATAAACGATTATATCTGTTTCGAAATGAAAGATAGTAAGCTTATTAAAAATGCAAATCCTCATTAAATATAGTGGGGCTGATTAAAAGTAATGTATAGGTATAAGATATAAATTACAGGTAGTTATAGTAGTAGATTGCTATAAATAAGAATTCTAGTTTGCTACCCGTGCTATGGAAATTTATACATATTTATCATTATTGTTCAATGTGGTCTAACTATCTGGCGAATTTAATTCTTGTAGAATTTCACAGACGGGTCTTACGCCAGTCATTTAATATACTCTAATTCGCAAAAAAAAACGGAAATTCTGATTTTTTGATATGTTCATATGTTTGGATTCATATTAGCTATATAAAATCAAGTTTGCAGCCTCGAAACACTTGGCCTTCTGGGTGGTGGGGGAAAACCATGATTTTTTTTTACTTTTTTTAGTTTTTGGGTTATTTTTCTTTAGTTTTTGGCTCGTAAATAATGGATTCTACGTAAAAAATTAATCTTAGCTTTTTTCAATCCGATAAAATTTCCTTTATTTAGAGACTAAGTGCAGTTTTGTGTGACCAATAGGTTTTGAGATACAAAACCCTATGATTTTGGCCCTCGGTTAATTTTTTTCTAATAGCAATTTTTTGTTCCTTGGGTCATCGTGATCAAAGTCTTGCTGGGCGTAAAGTTTAGTAATGGACAGATTTCGAGATATCTGCTATTTTGTCTCACGGGACCAGAACATCAAGAAATCTTTATTTTTGAATATCTGCAGATTAGGGTTATATTATTCTACCGGAAAGCAAGCTAGCAGTGCTATTTTGAGTTCCGAACTCTAGGTATAGCATCTGGTCATCCACTAGCCAAAAACTAGTCTAGCCTAAAACTAAAACTAAAAGACTTTGGTCACTTTTCGCGGTTTCATGGCGATCTAAGGACGGTGGTATTTTTACCTTGGAACTTTTCTACAGAGGAAGTACCACCTATTTGAACTTTGCTTGGCCATATTGGCCAAAAACAATCATGTTGCAACTTAAAAAGATCCTATAACTTTATCCCATTTTCATCAATTACCTTCAAACATCTTCTGGGCATAGACTCTACTAAACGCTGACATGTCAAAACATCCACGTTGTCATCATGAAGCCAGGCACTTACTCTACTAGCAGAATTCTTTGGACCATTATCATGCTGGGATTTCCAAAATACTGATAAGTTCTCTTCTGCGTAAGTTCGCATGATATTTTCCAATATGTTAATATACTTATTCATATTGATTCATGGTTGTTTATTCTATAAAGTGGCCAATTCCAAGAAAAGCTTGTGCAAGCAAGTGATGGAACCACCTCCAAATTTTACATGTTCTTTGAAACGTTTACCGTCGGAACCAAATGTATTAATATTTGTTTCATCTGATGCTTCTATTGTTGAGCAGTCCAAGCAAGATGGCGCCTTCTAAATTCCAAACTGATAAGTTCTCTTCTGCGTAAGTTTGCATGATATTTTCCAATATGTTAATATACTTATTCATATTGATTCATGGTTGTTTATTCTATAAAGTGCCCAATTCCAAGAAAAGCTTGTACAAGCAAGTGATGGAACCACCTCCAAATTTTACTTGTTCTTTGAAACGTTTACCGTCGGAACCAAATGTATTAATATTTGTTTAATCTGATGCTTCTGTTGTTGAGCAGTCCAAGCAAGATGGCGCCTTGTAAATTCCAAACGACTTCTTCCATTAATTTCTGAAACATGTGGCTTTTTTCTTGGAACCCTACTAAACAGTTGAATCAGAATGGCTGATTTGTTAATATGGGCCAGTTATAGGATCTTTTTAAGTTGTAATATGATTGTTTTTGTTCAAAATGGCCAAGCAAAGTTCAAATACTTCTGTAGTTCCATAGTAAAAACACCACCGTCACTAGATTGTCAGGAAACCGCGAAAAGTGGATGACCAGATGATGTACCTAGAACTCAAAATAGCACCGTTCGCTTGCTTTCCACCGTTATAGAATAATAACCCTAATCTGCAGATATTTGAAAGAGAAACCCGTTTTTTTATGTTTTCATCCTGAGACAAAATAGCCGTTATCTCGAAATCTGTCCATTATTACACTTTACGAGTGACTTTTAATCAGGACGACCCAAGGAACAAAAAAATGTATATTACAAAAAAAATAACCGAGGGCCAAAATCATAGGTTTTGTGTGGGGTCTTTAGATAATAGAAATGATTTAATTATTGTTTGCTATCGTTTCCAATTAATTGTCGTCACTGTATGTGATTTAGTCTTTGTAAACTAAAAAAATGCGATGTAGTGTTGCATTATTTGCGTTTATAGACGAAAATGGCTGATGAACCTAAAAATAAAAAACTGGTTAGAATGTATGAAGTTGCTCAAAAATGACAAAATATTTACCAGTAGATATCATGACAGTAGTTACAAATATCGGGTATGGATTAAAACAGAAAACATAGTTAAAGAAGCAGAAGTGTTCGCTTCGCAAAAGTTTGGTGTTGCTCCTAAAAATTAGCGTGCAGGAAAAAAATCAGCAGCGATACTTTAAAATATATTAAATCGCACACTGCTTCGTTCAAGATAACGAAAAGTCATTACAGCTTAAAGACGTTTCAACTCTATTCAGGTAACACATCTAGTTCGCGGGAACTCGTATTTAGAGTGTGGTGTTACAAGAACATGGGACTAATAATACAAAATTAAGAATGGAATGTTCTAGAGACTGGGAACAAACTATTTTAACATCTCGATTTCCATTTACCGTAGTATCGTCAGATCAGTTATATTAGGAAGTGGATTGAGCTTTTCTACACAAAATATGCAAACAAGTGTCAGTTCCAGATTCAAAAACGAAAGAGTATTACCACGTATGTTAAAATCTTCCCTTCTCTCTGCAGAGCTGTGATCCATAATTATCTAGAGTGAAGTCAACCCTAACAGGTTTTGAGTTTGAATTGCCTTTCAATCTTATTTAGAACTAATTCCTATATATACAAAGAAGAAGATATCAAATCCAAATCGTACAAGATGGAAGATGATGTCTATGGTGCAAGTCCCACTAACGAACAGGATTATGTTGGTTGTGGACAGGCCCGTATTTATGCCTAGGCCGACTAGGCCCGGGCCTGGGGCGGCAAATTTTCAAAGGCTGCAAAAAATCAGGCTTTTTGTGCCAAGTTAAAATATAAAATGTAAAACTCAGAAAACATATCTCCAATTCCAATTATTATTTTTTAATAATTTTCATAGAAATAAAATCTGAGATACTTAATCTGATATGAATTCGTTTATTTTTGTGCATATATTAGCTCTTACGATACAGTAAACTCTTACGATACAGTAAGTCAGCAAAGTCCACGAAGACTTCTTAAATGTATTTATTAAAATCAATTACTTGACGTGTTTCCAAATTACAATTGCGGTGCCAATCTTTTTATGTATTATCTGTAACAGACATATATGAGAATAAAAAAATGCCGCATGGTCAAAGGATGCGGCTATGCTTTGACGAGATCAAAGTCGGCCCGTGCCGCTCATCAAAGACATCGGGTTTCCCTTTGACGATGCGGCATTTTTTCATTCTCATATATGTCTGTTACAAACTACATTTGCGATAAATTGTCCAGCAGAGTGCTATTAACAGCACTGAAGCGTATTAAGTCATATTTTCGTTCAAATATGGATGATGATATTAGCAGACTAACTTTACTTGCCATTTTATACATAGAGTGTGAAATCCTGCGTAACATATATTATGGTCATATCATCGACACATTCACTGCAAAATGGAACGTCGAAATCCCTTGTAGCAAGAAACCTGCAGCAATGTAATGATTCAGAAATATTTTTACTGTTGAGATTTTTTATATTTTCATATTTCTTTAATAAAAAAATATATTATTTTAATATGTTTTTTATGTTTTAATATGTTAAATTTCAAAAATAAAGTTTAGTTAGTCCCAAAAGTTTTTCGCCTGCGCTGTTGCAACCTCCAATTTCTAACAACGTTTACAATTTCTATAGGCGGCAAGATACTTGGGCCTAGGACGGCGTCTGACTTAAATCCGGCCCTGGTTGTAGATTGTTGATTGGATGATCTTGCTATAGTTTGCTACCAACAAGAGCATCAGCGTCCATATATATTCCTCTCTTTCAAGTAGAGGAAGTTTATCTAAAATGGAATACCGTGGTAAAACGGGATACCCTAATTATTGTATAGTACATGCAGCGCCATCTGTTGTGCAATTGACCTAATACTTCCTCTCAGTGTATGAGTAACCTTAAGCAATTTGAACAAAATCCTGACTGGTGCAAGTTTTAAGTTTTTAACGTATTTCTTGTAAAAAAAATAGATCTACAAACATAAGCTTTTTGTCTTTAGGCCCAATGAGATGACGGCGATAAATTTTTTATCGGTTGCTAGGACATAAACGACCACTTAACGTATGAAATTTTAGGGTTATATTCTTATATCGAAAACATACAGGCATTGTTTGTTTACATGTTGATGTGTTGATAAAATGGGATGCGCCATGTGTTTCTAAAACGGGATGTTCTTGCCATGTGCTTTGAGGTCTACCATGTGAAGTGGTTGGGGATATAATCCCATTTTAGAAATACTATTGATCCTCTTTTAGATATACATGGTCCTCAAAAGGGAAATTTGACTCGCGCAAAAAAAATGTGTTGTTGTTCTATGTTTAATACTTTCATATGTTGGGTTTATTTTTGGAATAAAGTTATCTTTGGCTTATCCATGAGGGTTGCCCGTGATTTTGTACATAAACTTTTTTTTAAACCAGGTCCAATTATTAAGTATCCCATTTTAGGTAAACTTCCCCTACAGACTTTTGCTATAGCTTTATTCTACATAAGCATCGATCCAATTTACACTGTTCATTTTCTTCACTATAGTTTTCGGATATGCCATTGCAAATAATAAAATATATAATAAAATATATGTTTTTAAAATGCCAGGTCATGGTCATAAGTAGGTAATAATATTTTTAAATAAATTTACGTAAGCGTGAGTGATCTATCTTAAGCATATATTAGTACATAGTTATTTTTAAATCAACTAATTTATCGTGGATCATATTATGTCTACTGCAAAATTCACATACTTAGTATAATCACATACCTATTATATTTGACAACGAAAAAAGATTACAAATCAATGTG
The DNA here is from genome assembly GCA_964058915.1 of Tetropium fuscum. Taxonomy (NCBI): domain Eukaryota; kingdom Metazoa; phylum Arthropoda; class Insecta; order Coleoptera; family Cerambycidae; genus Tetropium; species Tetropium fuscum. Next base: position 258,814 of record CAXKVY010018456.1, on the reverse strand, counting down.
ACACAATAATGTCAAGCGGAATTGCAATGGAAATATAAAGATACCTGTCTTATCTTATCCAACCAACTTTTTTTATCTATATATAATTCAATCGATGTATCATTAACGATTCAGTTAATGATCGCAAAGATAGCGATATTTGGGTTTTTTTGAATCTTACGTCATGTTAGGCAAGGGATGCATTGTAGTTTGACCTTGTATATTGCAACTAATACAATACAATGCACAATCTAATGAATTAATCACCAGAATCAAAATGGACATGGAGAATTAAGAAGTTTTATGAATTTATCATTTCATTTATCAATATTTGTGTGCAGTGACAACATCTTCAATTGTAATCATTACCTGTTATAGCGTGATAGCTGACAAAATGGGCACTGCCTCTTTGATTTTTCCTGTAAACTTCGCACCCAATCCCGGCAGAAACGGCGGCTATACTGACGCCCAACAAGATGCCATGCAGCCAGTATTTCTTGCCACGATCCAGCCTCTGGGTCCACAGATTGTCTCCGGAAAATAGGATGATGCCTTCCGCCATCAGAGGAACATACTAAAATTGATATATGGTTATAATTAATTATAATAATACTCATGCATACTGTAACGTAAATAAATTCCGTCCCGTTAAATTGCATATATTTCAAATAATATTTTTAAATAAGCTGCGTGAAACGCAACGTTAATATAACCGCACGGTATTTCAAATATTTGGTAGGTATACAATATCCCGCCTGAAACTATGTGTAGCACGCCGCTAGCTGGAATGGTAGGGTGACGCAAGGTTATAAATACGCTAGACTGCTAGACGCTGGCATTTTCGTACCTCTTTCGTTGCGCTCTTTCGTTTCTCTTTTGTTTACTTCACATAGTTAATGTAGCTTTGTTAAGCGGTTATATTTCTAAGTTCGGGTGTGTTTAGTGTCTGGAGATTTTCAGGTACTATGATTTAATTTATCTTTAACACATATATCAGATCTACATATAACCCTGCTGTTCAGGTAGTAAAAATTTCTGTAAAGAAGTTATGTCGAATTAAACAACGGATTTTATAGTTTTCTTCCGACTCTAAGGTACGCCCAGTGCCTACTTGTGTACTTTAATTATTATGTGGTGTACTTTAAATATCGGAATTAAATGAACATTTAATTCTTGATTATCGTACCATAGTGTTCAAAATCACAGTATCTTGCCGTCCAGGCTCTGTACCTACTGAACTCATTTTTAGGGTTCCGTACCCAAAGGGTAAAACGGGACCCTATTACTAAGACTCCGCTGTCCGTCCGTCCGTCGTTCGTCTGTCACTGGCTGTATTTCATGAACCGTGATTGTTAGACCGTTGAAATTTTGAAATAGACCGTTGAAAAAATATTTAAGGGGGCTCATATACAACAAATGAACATGGACTTAAATCTGTATGCTAATAAATGCCGGAGTCGCCGGTCGGACGAAATTAATTTGTTATCTTAAGTAGGTAGGCATTAGATATATAAGTAGGTAGGTGTACTCAAGTACTTAATCTAAGTCAGTATCCATATAACAGACATGATTTTTTTGCCATTTTTATGCGACTGAGTCCGACTCGTACTTGGCCGGTTTATTTTTATTTAATATATTAGCGAAGAGCATTCAACTTCTACTTCTACATGCATGATCATATAGCTTAATTTGCATGCCATTTTTTCTTGTTATTTACTGATCATTTCATAAATTTATATCTTCAATTTTGGGGAATTTAAAATCAAAAATATTATAGTTTTATTATTACCTAAAATAAATTCGCTATTATATTGATATCTATATATTGCATATATCTATCTTCTTCATTTGAGATACTTTATTTAAAAAAATAATTTATTAATTAACTTAATAATTAGTTATATAATTAAGTAACTATCCGCCATTTGGTGGAATATTTCCTTTTAGTTGGATTCTAATATATAATTAAACCTTTTTTTTGTTAACTTAATTCTTTTAAATTAATTTAATATTTTTTTCCTTCACTTTTTATTTTCACATTTTAAATTTTACACTTGATATCTTGCTCAAGCGGGTGACTCATACATATTTTCTTGCTTCCAAATTTTATTGTAAAGATAAACCTGATACTGGTAATTTTTCTTCCATAAATTGACGAGATGACCGAGAAGCAATTCCTCTGGTGATTAAACTAGGACACATCCACATGCCACGAGGGGATCTCCAGAGTCTATCAGGAAAGGTATACCATGTCTATTTTTATTGCCCAGAGGAATTACCAGGTCTTATGTAATATTTTCCATTCACCCATTTTACCAGTCACTTCATTATAAATGTTAAATTTCTCATCTTGACTTAGAGTCAAGGGTATTTCTTCAGGCTATTTTTTAATAATCTTCACTTCCGATTTAAAGCCATTTTCAAGCCCTTCAGGCTTATTGTAACTTGTTCTAATTTTAAGATTCATTTAAACCATCCACTGATGTTAAATTATTTATTTCTAAATATATTGTTTTTAGAACATCTCTTTTATTCCATTAAGTATAAATCTAAGTCACAGAAGTTGAATCCAGTACTCCTTTAGTACTGTTGACCTGGCGTCCGTAGTACTAAAGTCCATAGTACTAAGTATTTTCCAAAAATATAAATTAAAAGTAGAAGTCAATTCAGTAATTGTCTAGCTGTGACTTCTCTATCTAAGGTGATATATCTAAGGGTACCTAAGTGCTATGAGAGCCTCTAATTAACACTATATTTTCGTTTGATATACAAACTAGAGCAAAATATTGTGCGGCATTTTATACAGAAAACCCGTATCAATTACTACAGAAGCACAATTTCTTGTAAATACAACTAGGCTCTCCAGTTCACAGCTTACCATATCGGTCGCTATCCCTCTTCAATTCATATAAATCCCATTTCCCTTCTCGCTCACTTAGAAGACACCTGCATGAACAAGCCAGCGATTTACTGGCTTTAATGCTCAGTGGCCTATCATCATGAGCAACGCATTAGTTTCCATATCAAACGAAAGCACTATAGTCACTTATCCACGACCCCCGGAAAAATCAGAGCAGCCGATAGGCACAACAAAAAACCATAAGTATATAACTCCTGGATGAGAGGCCATTAATTCAGGTAAACTAAATTAAAGGTAAAGTTGTTATAATACATTGTTATGAATGGGGATGAACCGAACACGAATTTTAAAAATTATTATCGTGAATTGGACTGGGCAGTTTCCAAGTTTTGAGGGACCAGGCCGGCAGGAAGTGTGAAATTGAGAATTTAACTTCACCAGAATATGTCAAACTAGATTACCCGCGAAGTAGCAAGATAATACGAAATATTTTAAAAATTTATAACATCTAATGCATATAATATTCATTATAGGTATGCATTTTTGCAATTGAGGTGCACATTTTCCACTATGATAACTGGCCGAAGAAAAAATAGTAAATGCAACTCACATTTAATGCCTATTAAGACACTCGTATTCATTACGATACGTACTTACGTTCGTAATAAGAATTTAACGACTATATAGTTATCATTTAATCGATTTTACATCACTTAATCCACGATAAGTAATACGAGGCGTATAACACTAAATACCCAATAAATAAACAATTTTCTTTGGTAAAACTCAATAATCTTAAATAATCTATGCATATTACATCGTCGCAAGTAAATCCTGCTAAATTAAAATGGTATCAGATGTCTGATACCAGAATTATGTTGTCGAATGGAATTATAAATTATTGAAGGACAGATCAAGGGTCAATATTATTTTGTCTGTAAATTAATAATATTAGTCCAACCAATGGAGGTTTCTATTCCCAAAAGATCGGAAAGAAAATGTCCCCTGATAGTACACCTGATCTTACGACCTTGGGGGGTTGCCGCTCGAGGGGTGGGAGATGAAAACTCTGGGTCGCGACGCTTTTCGGGAAATAGCGCCGTTGTGGTAAGTGCTCTGAAATGTGTATAGGAATTGTCCACAATTTTGGTCCTTGCATTTTTTGTCATAGTGTCAATAGTTTCCGCTCTACGGCGCCGACGCGCCAAATTTGGGGGTTGATTTGGAATGTTCAACAAAATCCGAATTTCATGGCGGATTAAGGGGAATCGCTAAGATCGCTATCAAACAATTCTGTAATATTTTTTTCCACACCAAAACCGTGCACAATTCTGTTTCTTGTTTCTCTCTTTTGTTCTCTCTTTTGTTGCAAACTGAGGTGAACTATCAGGGGACCTATGTCTACCATCACACAATTTCACTTCTTTCTGCCCTTTTGCGAATAGAATCCATTCTTTTGTACCGATTGCTTAGACTAATAATATAATGTAATTATATAATATTTCGTGGCCTTTCTTTATGTTGTTTGTTGTTATTGTCAGTGTTGTTGTTATTGTTCACTTTGTCGTTTTATTTTAAACATTAGTAATAAAATTACTATTATAAGTAGGTAATGACAAATGCAAAGCATCACCATAAATATGACAATTCAACGATGTGAATGAGATAAATTTAGATTCTAGCTTATAGTCGTAATAGTGATAATAATAGTAATTAATAGTGACTATCATATTCTACAGACGGCTAAGCAGTACGCAGGCAAGTTCATAAAAATATGAATAGACACAAAATGTTTTAATATTTATATCTAGGTACCTATAAGTACTTACCATTTAAAAAAATACCATTATCTTATGTAGGTAATTATTTTTCGAGCTTTAGTTTGTTATGTCCGTGAGTAGGTATATTAATTTCGTAATTTTAGTTTTTTATTTTTACTTGGGTTTGTCTCGGAATTTTTGGCGGCCATTAATATTCAAATACACCTATTAAAATATACTCAAATTCTACCAGAGGAGCCTGTAATTTATCCTAGCCATATCCCATACGTAAGTTTTCAATCGAAATCGAAAATTCAGGCGTTTTCAATCAAAATCAAACTTTTATATACAATTATAAAAGGGGCAATATGTTTTGGCTTTTGCCTATTAAAATGTACCAGCTAATATATTTAATTCAATTAATGTTAATCGACTTTTTGGGAAACAAAAATCGATTCACTAGTTATTAAAATAAAGTATACTCCACTTCACATAAATATACGCAGAGAACTTGAAAAGTGATGGTTGCCGTACAAAATAAATAAAAACTAAAAGTACAAAATTAAGATACCAACGGACATAACAAATTAAAACCTAGGGCCGCTTACCTAAACACCAGGCAGATAACCACAAGAAAGAACTCTGTTGATCTTTAATCATGCATAAGGCTCATGCAGCTTCTTGTTTATTTTTCGTATAGTACGGACACACAGCTGTTAATACGCTTTTTTAATAGTGTCTATTTTACCAGCAGTGAACTTTTGACTCACAAGCATGCTTTGTTTGTTTCCTACGAATTTTTTTGCCATAAATCATGATTTCAAATTCTTATGAATAATTTGATAACTAAATATTTATTAAAAATATGTCCCAGCCTGTCGATCAGATTCAGAGAATAACATTCTCTGAATTCTAATATTTTTTCCTAATTAGAATATTTTATATATTTTCTTAATTATTACCATACTAAACTCCAGTAAAAATATGGTAACTAAACGAACGTGAAACATTTGTGTCAAAAAAAATATTAGTCATCGATATGTTCTTAAATATCTATGTTAATAATGCAAACAAAGTATCACTTTTATTTTCTTGTATATAGATAGATACTTAAACTGAAATTACTTACCGCCCCGGTGGAAAGAATAATATGCCACAAGAAACCTTCATTCAAATCAAAATTCTTAAAGCATAACCAGAACACAAAAGTGGTCACAATAGCTACAGCCTGATGGAACAGCAGGTTGAACAGCCACAGGAACCTTTGAAAGAGCGACACATCTGCTTTATCCGCAATAATCGCCGTCATGTTTTAGCACGATCTTCTTTCGGATGCTTTGCATGAAATAACAATTTCTACATGCACATGACATTTATAACTCATTAAAATAATAGATAGCATGAAGTATTACTTAAGTACCCACGAGTTTGTCTGCCGTGAAATGACAGATCCGGAAGGAATTTTTTTCTTTCATACACCCTATATTTCAGATGCACTTGCCTACCTGGGTATTTGATATAAGATATTATTAATAATAATATTCGTTCTCGTCGAAGAAGAGGATCCGTCACTTACATAATATCTAAAAAACAAGGGTCCGCTTTACATACCCTGCGAAAGATGATATATTTACTAGACAACCCTTGTCTAGGATTACACAGATTACACAACACATTCCGTCTTTCAAGCAGGTAGCTTCAAAAGGGTAGATGTTTTATTTGCAATATAAATATAGGATATATAACCACACACTTCACAATCTATTAAAATTTCGGCATATGTGATCGATTGTAATTAGGTAGGTATGGTTAAATGTGTGCATAGGCTTCTAAACATTTGGATATTTTCGGATTTCGAATGAGAAAATGTGTCTAAATGCAGTCCTGTATTATTAGGTATAGATAAAACTTATATCAATGGACGTGAGCGCTTGGAAGTATCTATAATTTATTCTAAAAAGGATCGGCTTCAGATAAATAACCTTTTTTTTAATTATAATAATATTTTGTATACCTATTTTATAAAATATTTCCAGATTAAATTCCAGCGACAATTCAACTCATCGTTTATCCCCCAATGCAAGCATATTAGACTGATAATATTTATGTCAAATGAGAGGAAACTGTGTATTCCAGCGACAATATTTATGTCAGATAAACGTCAAAAAAACTAGGAATTTTATTCCAACAAGAACAATCATACTGCTTGACTTATGGCATATTTTTATATTACTTGAAGTTGATATTGCTGCTTCTTTGCGAATTGAACGTACTTTAATCGTTGTTATCAAACCGGTTGATTTTGGATATGACACGAGCGCAATACAAGAAATTAAATTATGTCAGATAAACGTCTAATAAATTATCGGCACACTTGGCATTTAATTATATACTATTTGATTTTATTTCAAAATTAAGATTCTTGTTTCATTAAATTGTCCTCCGAATACAACTCGTGCTCTCAGTTATGCGTCAATATTTGCCATTCATTCATTACTCGTTGCTGCTGCTTTTGCAAAATAATTACTCGCGCTTTGCGCTCGCTATTATGTTCATCACAGCAGCAAGTCTTATTCAGAATGACGAATATTGTCGGCAAGACCGAGCACTTGTAATATATATGAAAATTTCACACCTCTACTTTAAAACCAATGAGATGCTTTATTTTGACTCGTTACCATGGCAACCTGAAAAATTTCCGTATATTTTTTCGAGGCGATGTGACAAATAAGTGGAATTTTTTTGACAGTTGACGGTAAACATATATTATATGATCTACATATTGCTATCTTTTCTATTTTCTTTACAACCACTTAATAATGTACTTGTTATTATTACGACATATCTAGGAGGGATATAATATTTTTATTTATTATTCTATATAAAGTTTAATTTAACATAAAATACAAATTGCACTATAGCAAAATGTCAAGTTTAACATACTATGGGGTGTGAAATTTTCTTACCGAATACCACACGAGCGTAAATTATTCCTGAAATTTTTTTTAGGAATATTTTAAGAAAAATAATTTTCAAAATAATCGTGACCTCAAAAAAATTACCGGAAATCATTTAAGCTCTTGTGATATTATAAGTGAAAATATAGAGGGTATTTCAAACTCTATGGCTTTACGCGTACCTGAAGAATAAAATGTTTTTTCTTTTTGAATATTTGATACCGTATATAGGTGTCATAGTGCCACATTCTTAAATATTCTTCTTCCTGTAAATTTTTTTTTACCAAAACTGAATCAACTGACAATTAAATATTTTTTTTCATTACTTTATGTGATACTGTTTTATAAAAAAAATCCCGCCGTATTTTTTAATTTTGTTTAAGCACGATTTCTCTAAGATATTTTTAAAGTACAGAATTAAAGCGCGCGCTTATACTTGACGTCACGTATCCTTCCTTAGTGACGTCACAGAGCCTACGCCCTTGAACATGACACAACGGTGCATTAGTATTATATTCCAAAGTTGGTTCCCTGCTGTTTGACAGTTACGTTGAAATTGACTTCGTTCACACGTGAATTATGTTGATAAATAATCTAAATTTGACATGTAAAACTCGTCCATCATGTTGAAATAAAATTTTCTGCACTTCCTTTAGAAAATTCTTCCATTTTCTTAAAATAATGTACAGAAACAAAGCAAGACACAATTCGTAGAGGAACGCACACCTATAACCACAAAACTAAGTGTGAACAACTACAGCTGTGGGCATAGCCTATTTAAGCATCCTGACAAATATTGTTGCCAACTTAATTCCAGGCTGTCATGTCACTCAACCTTAAGGTCAAATGTCAGAGTCAAGTCAGATGTCAGAGTCAAGAGTCAGAATGAGTGTAGCGCGTGGTGAATATCTATCAGCTTTCAATGAAACATATTTGTAATAATGTGTACTAATCCGAAAAGCTGGAATGTTAACATTATCTAAACAAAGGGTGGTAATTAATAATTTTGGTATTATAAAAACTCCACCCTATCTGTCACAGGGTGTCAACAAATATGTCACTATTGATATCGTGGAAAAATGGCCTGTCACTTTTTTTAAATAGAACAACAAATATATATTTAACGTAATCATTAGATTACAATAGTTCTGAATACAACAATCTGGACATACATAAGGAAACTAATTATTGAGAAGTTGCAAAAGAAGTTCTTTCGCTTTCATTGATGCTTTACAGAATGATGTTAATGAAGGAACTTCTTAGAAACATTCATAGAAAATAACTATTTAGTATATTACTTATACTTGTTCTAAGTATGTGAACAAATTGATATATAAAAGCATTAGGCACACATTTATCTAGGAGAATTTGTAGAATCTATTAAAACGACTACTTTTCTTAGAAAATATTAGGCCAGAAAATATTGATTGTATACATATATACAAATAAATAAAATCGAGGTGTTTGTAATGTCAAATCAGCTGGTAATTAAAACAAAAACCAATTTTTAAATTTTTTGTCTGTTCCTGCTAATGTCCGAAACGGCTGAATCGACTTTGACGGGACTTTCACTGGCAAATAGCTGATGTTATAACGAGCAATTTGGGATACCTACTTTTATTTTAGAAAAAGAAATAGGTTCCTCGTAAAAAAAATAAAATCCATGAAATTGTGAAAAAGATCCGATTCAAATATTGAAGTATATATCCAATAGAATAGAATAGCAAAAGAAGGAGAATGAGTTTAAACTTAGCATGGGTATTTCTTTACGATGAATACATAATTATTAACTTTTCGTAAGTTCTGGGAACTACACAAACTTTTTTTTATTAAATTAGCCAGGATGATGGCGCGGGTAACAACTGGTTACATATATAATGGAATCCACAAGCATTTAAAGAGAAAGTGATATAGAAAATGCTTATTTGAACAAAATTTGGTCATATGTATTATATAATTATTTTTTAGAAATTTCGAAAAAAAATCCTATTTCCACCCTGGAATGTATTTATTAATTTTTAAGTTCTATGTAATTCATATTTACTATGTAAGAAGTAATCTTGGGTTTGCAGCAATCCATTGCAAAGAGAAATTGAATGAAAATACCAGTTTTATATCTGGACATATATAGGTACATATACGGCAACGAATCATTGAAGAAATTTCACAAGTTCGCTCGTCTTTATTGAGGCTCTTCAGAGTTGCACAGTTAAGTATATGTACAGTATATTATGTACTGTTACACAGTTCAGTATATTATATAAACGTGGAGAATTTAAAATTCGCAATTACTTGAAAATCGCTCTACACGAATATTGAGGTGATTTAAATGCCATCGTACGTATACAATGTTTTTTTAAATCCTAAGACCACTGGATCGAGAAATTTTAACGAACAGTTTATATTCAAGCTTCCTGGTAGAAAACGTTACGACAGACTATTAGAAGTCATACATAATTTTTGCATAGACAGCGGTCTGATTAGCTTGAAGACTGAGCTCATTAACATCATCAAGTGTATTCTGAAGTAATTGATTATTAACTATGTCAACAGCACGTGTTAAATCGAAAAATAAACAAGTAGTTTTCATCATCTTTTCAAGATTATTCAGAACGTAATCTTAAAGTGAGTATCCCCTCGAAAACCAAATTGATGTGATAGTTATGGTGATAGTAAGTCCAGCTTAATTATCAATTCATTCCTTAACACATAATATGATTTTTCAAGGTTTCTGAAAAAAACATAATAGTGCAATTCCTCAAATAATCTCAAACTGCAGAGTTCTAGATCATGGATATGTAATTTTTTTGTGTGTAGGCAAAATTATTTTCATTTTTTTTTCGATTTTTTTAAAATATCTGGAAGACACCTTCTATTAAATAAAATTAAATTTGCAATAATCCCCACCAATTTGGCAATAAATTCGATAACTTTTAACAATATAATATTTCGTTTTCAGTATGGAGACGAATATTTTGATACAGACTATTATAAGTATTTAAATGGAGACAAGAAACTTGATTTATCTTTAATAATGTGTTTATTATCATCCAAAGAAAGATTCAACTAAAAACCTATTTAACTTAAAATACCCTGTTATTTAGGATAATATTCTGCAAGTGGTACATCTTGAATGAGAATGTTTGTGAATAATACTCCTATAAACTGTTAATTTAAATTTCTTACAGGTACCTAGATACTTAATTAAATTGAAATGACTTACCGCTGCAGTCGAAAGAATAATGTGCCACAAGAGAACATTATCCAAATCATAATTCTTAAAGAAAATCCAGCCTAGGAAAGTAGTTACGATAGCGACAGACTGATGGAACAGCAGATTGAACAGCCACAACAATCTCTGAAAGAGCGACACATCTGCTTTATCCACAGTCATGTTTAAGGCCTATCTTCTCTCGGATGGGATGCTTCGCATGCAATGTCGATTTTTACATGCACATAGTATTTATTTATAACTCCTTCACATAATAATAGCATAAAGTATTACTTATCTACAGTTTGTCTTGACATGACAGAGCCGGGGTGATAGATTTCGCCTTTTTATAGGTATATCGTAATATTTCATATACTTATGCAATAGGGAACATGACTAAAATTTTAAATATTAAAATAATACTAAAAAACATTGCGTAACGTTGTAATAAAACGTGCATTTCACAAAAAAACAAGATTTCTAATTCCGCGCGATCAGTATGAAGGATCTAAACAGCGATGAAATTGACGCGGCCCGAATCGAGCTCTCACGTCACAGCCTACAATATTCGGTAAGCGTTGCGACGGAGCGCTTATCTTTGAGAAACGTTTTATACAATTACATGACAACCCTCTGCATATTAATTGCAATGCTTTCTGCCTGATGATGCGAGTACGGGTAGGCCTATCTAATACAAATTTTTCATGAAACATAAAACCGCTGTATAATATAAAGGGTGGTATAGGATCAAAGTTACTAAAGTTTTAAGTTACCTGGTAACTATGCGGTAGTGGGGGTGTTCCCATTACCTCGCGTCACTTGGGGGCAAAAACCGAGATGGCTATAATATGGCGCGTGCGAGAAAACTGTTGTAAAATTCTAGTGCTCTGTGATTAGACCTGGAAGTAGTAACTGTCTGACGCAAATTTTGGACGTATTTATATTATATATTTATATTCTTGTAATTAGATTTGATTTTTGATGAGGAATTTTTGTAGACCTTCTTTTGAGTCATGTAGTTAACTAATTTCAACAACCCGATGCCAAATTTAAGACTCTTTATAAGTTTAAATTCCAGCCTGCTGGTAAATCGTATTTTAAAATTTATGTGCTGCCTCATTACTACACAGGGAATTCCCAAAGCCGAAAGAACATCCAAAAGACATAATTTTAATTCACCTTGTATAATACGAGTATGATCTGTGGCATTTTTTATCAGTAAAGAGAAAATTATTCGTAATTATTTATAAAATAATTACGAATAATTTTTCTATGCGGGCTTTGCCTTAATAATATTTCAAATCGGTGTAATGAAAAATTTATGAAACTTCAAAAAATCAAAATTTCAAGTAGGTACAAAAATTATAAAGCAAATCGTCTAAATGCAGTCCTGTATTACTATTGTAAAGGGTAGATTAATAGCAGATTAATCTCATATCAAGGGACGTGAGCGCTTGGGAATATTTATAATTTATTGTAAAAAACCAAGTAAGTATACATTGGTTATTAAGCCAATATCGTCTATAAATTTGTCTCATTCTCTGTCCTAATAAATTCCTTAGATTTATATAGCATTTCGAATATATATATATATATATATATATATATATATATATATATATATATATATATATATATATATATATATATATATATATATATATATATATATATATATATATATATATATATATATATATATATATATATATATATATATATATATATATATATATATATATATATATATATATATATATATATATATATATATATATATATATATATGTGTATATATATATATATATATATATATATATATATATATATATATATATATATATATATATATATATATATATATATATATATAAATTCCAGTCGTATTTCCTTGTCGTTATCCATCGTTGTCTTTATCCATATAATATAATCCATATCCATATATATAATCCATATTATAGATTAATCTATTATATACGGATAGATGGCCCTCTCCGCTAGTATCCGTTGTAATACCCAACGGGTGCAGCGATACTAGCGCCTTACCGTGTCTGACCGCTCAACCACCGACTTTTGGCAGTTAGTTTAAAATTATAGGTTTATGAATTTAGGGAACTGCTACTGGTTATACATGCTTGATCAAAAATTGTACTATTTGAAATAAGAGTTTTGCCCTATATTTAAATATAGTTGATAAAACTTGTATCTAAAATAGGATTCAAATACGATTAGTAATAATTATTGCAATACATATATAAATTGCAGTTAGTTAATAAGTTTTGTCGAAGTAACTCAAACATTTTCATACGATAACAAAAATTTATGCTATGGTATGAAAATATACAACTAATACTTTATATATTACAATTATTATTATTATTAAATGGTATTTCCTATTTTCGATATAAATTTTTTGAAATATTTTTAAATATGGGTCAAAATTCTTATTTAAAATAGTACACATCTTGATAAAGCAGTTATAACCAGTATACCACAATGGACCTATACACCAATTTTCAATAATTATGTTATCGTATAGTAGTGGTTGAAATAAGGCGAATTTTTTTTCTCAGCCGTTTGCCCAAAAAAAATAAGAAATAACTCTGACATCACTAAAACCCATTAGGATTCATTCAAATTGAATTACTTCAAACCTATATTATTCTTATTTCCCATTTATTTTCGTGTAATAATAATAAGAAGGCTTAGATAAATAATACAGACTATGGTTATTTCACGAAAATTGTGTATTAATGACAATTTAATGCATGTAAAATTTTCGGGACTAATTACATCTTTCCTGGGTGAATGAAGCAGATACTTCGGCCTACGTGATATACTTCGGCTACACTTATATCAATATCTGATACACCTTCTTCACTCATTATCAAGGTCATGACACTAGCAAAGACAATGTCTCCAAATTAATCTTGTCACAACGCAGCATTACTATGGTTACGAAATTGTCAATCAGTGACTCCCATTATTATTTGCCTCGCTTTATGCTTAATAATATTATCTGTGTTTCTATAAAGGTTTCTATGTGTTTTTTTATATTATGTATACGTTTCAATTTCGGAAGTGCGAAAAATATCTTATATGACCTTGCGACTGAAGTACTTTTAATCCGTCAGGTAAATTATGGTGAATTATAAACTTTACAATCGGGATTAAAAGTGCTATATCAGTCCCACCCTATGTCATATACTATTAGAAGCGAGTGTCTGGGGTTTTAAAAAACCATAAGAATATGTGGGAAACAAAGCTTCTGTTAGCCAATATATATTTTGCACACAGTGGCAGCCAATGTTCTAGGAAGCTCTATTGGGCAATGTTCTAGGAATGTTCTATTAGGCATGCCTGCTGTCCTAGGTATGTTATGGGTAGTTTCTTAATAGCAGCTATACAGGTAAAATAATAAGTACCTACCTACTTATAACTATATATTTAAAGTTTATCTGAATGCAAGACTGATTAATAAAGACAGAAAAAGTAGACAAAAAAAGCAATATAATTATTACATGCTGTTACTACTTGACTCCATCCTTGATATAATAAAATTTTCAATTACGGTTTGAGCTGAAAATCAATAAAAATTAATTATTAAAATGGACAGCTACAAATAATGTTTGCTTGTGTACCTAATGTACTGTTATTATCAACAGATATTACATGAGCTGTATCATCATTCAAATTAACCAAAGAAAAATCCGCTCCGTGGGACAGCAGTTCTTGACATGTGTGTGGGTGGTTTCCTTTAGCGGCGTACATTAAGGCAGTATTACATAACTAAAAATTAAGAACACAGTAAAACAAAACTAATAGGAAATACTTCGGGAAAAAAAATTCAAAATTTGTGACCTTGAATTTACGGAGGCAAAATATTTAGTGGAATAACAATAGTTAGCGAGGGAATTGTTAGCGTCGGAGAAAGAAGAATAGGGATAATGAAGAAATTAATTTAGTATTAGGTATATTGTATATTATAGGTCCGCAGAAGTCATGACAATGGCTATAAAAAGGTAGAAATCTGAGAATGGCACAGATAAAAAGAGTAAGTGCAATTTGGGACCATAGAGTGACAAAATGGAGTTAAGGGATCCCTCCAAAAAATTCGGATCTAAAGATGTCTGAGCCATTAATTAAAAAATATTACGTGATCAATATGGTTGACTTCGGCTTTGCTGCTAATCAGTAACCTCACAACTTCGTGGTGGCCTCCACTGGCAGCTAAAATCAATGGCGATTCCTCTTCAGGACCCAGTTTGCTAACAGTCGCACCATATTTCAACAATAGCTGAACCGTACTAAACTGCCCATAAGCACTAGCCCAATGCAGAGCAGTCAACCCCGTTTTATCCACAACATCCACATCCTCCTCATTTATAACTTCTTGCTCTGTGAGTTCTCCTTGCCCCGCTCGTACATGGAAGTTTATCTCGGTGGATTGCAGTACGGGTGTTTCAGCTTGCGTGTTGCCCCGTTGTAAGTTAGTCAAAACTGTGTTACAAGTATAAGCGTGCTTATACGGCAAAAATGCGCTTTTTCTGTTACCGTCTTGGAGCGAGCGCGGTGACCACTTTTTGGGACCGCTGACTAAGCTTGGCGGCAAACCGATCGATTCCGGACTTTTAGTCGTCGGCGTTGGGCTAGGGAAAATTATAGGTTTCACATCCTTTTCTTCGTATGAAGAATCGTCCTGATCATAATCCATTATAATATTCTTATTTAGTCCTTCTATAAGTAGGTAAGTATTTTGTTTTGCATTAAACGAACACACATTATTTTATTATACTTCTTTTGTGATTATATATAACGTAACCTAACTTGCCGGCAACGCGTACGGACGGTGTACTGGAACTACTGGACTCTTATCTCACTCATTCTAGTTGACACTAATTGACAAATAAATATCTCTTTCTTCGTCCAAATATTCCAAAGGAGCTGTCGCTCTCCGGGCTCTCGCAGCTGTCATGGTCAAATTTCAAATTATTCTCGAGGTCACGGGTCTAAAGGTGAAAGGTGGTTTAAATGGATATAGTTAAATAATAAGATAATAAGTGATTGCAATAGCTATAAATGGTTGTAGTCTAACAATATCAATGGATTCTTTAGTAAAAATTAATAATCAGACTGCCGGAAGGGATAAAATTGCAAGGTAAATTCAGTAATAAAGTTTGGCATCTCTTAACCTTATTTTTCGTAGACTTATACAATATATAAGTAGATTCCTCTGGCACAGATTACAAAGAAGCAATAAAGACTCGGCGGAAGGCATAAAGAACTTGGAATATCAACTCAGTACTTTCAGAAAATGTATTGTCCTAATATTTTTCAATTTTATGTAGGTATTTATAAATGTGTTGTTTTTAGTGCTACGATTTGGAAGATTTGCGGAGAGCTTGTACGCAACTATACCTTTGTTTCAACAACAAGATGCAGCTGTTCGATATAGCATCATTTTAAGTAAAATAGGAACTTCCTTATTTTTGTTAGCGGATCATATATTATGGCTTGGTAGGGCAGATGTGTGTACAGTCAACACTGAAAAATGGGCTAACATATCAAACAAATACTGGTTGTATTCTATTACCATGAACTTAGTGAGAGACTTTTATGAAATATCCCAAATTGTCCAGTCTCAAAAAGGTAGCATTATACCTGAGATTGGCGTAAATAGTTTCAATGACATACTGAAAGTAGTATCGCGAACATTGGTCATTATTCAAAGCCATCAGCAAGTTTTTATTGATACGGTGAAAAATAGCTGTGATTTATTTATACCATTAACAGCTTTAGGCTACAGCAAGTTATCGCCAGGTACTGTGGGCTTACTTGGGGTCATATCATCAGTAGCAGGTTTGTTGGTTCTTTTCGATCCAAAGAAAAAGTTGTCTCCATCATAGTGCAGGTAATAGGTTTAAGGTACAAATGCAAACGTTTGTTCAATAACGTTATGTGATAAAATTAAAAAGCAGGTACAAAGTACGTGGTTGAGGTTCATGATTACCTGAATAAAATATTTACTTTTATAGCTTTTAAGTGTGTGTGAAATTTTTATAGTATACTTAAAAATGTGTTAAATAAATAAAAGGGACATTACCTTGGTGAAAATAAAGTCACTGTAGGTGACAGTGGTTGTAACGACAATCAATACCCTATTTATTCAACAGGAATAATTAGGTATGCCCCTTCCATAGATGCACAATATAATTGAATGGTATATCTTTTTTGTTGGATTTTAGAATGCATATAATACAACCATACACATTTCTTTAAGTGTCGATTTGTACTGTTCCAGCCTGCATTATTAATTTGTAACTTGTAAAAGTGGTTATTGCATACGTTGGTCTATATTTCGTACATCTAGTTCAATAGTGCCGCAAGTGCCAAACCGTAAAGTGTTGAGAAATTATTTACTAATATTTTATTATTTACTTTGGCTAATTGATATATGGCCATATTGCTCTCTGATTAAATACGTTAAATTATATAGTTTATATGCTTATTCATTTTTAATTCACGAGGTCTTTATAAAAATTGTGATAAACTTTAATTAAGTTTTCTTTGCAAAGTTCCATAAGGTGCTGTTTAGTTTTTTCCGAAATCGAAAGTGGTTTTGCTGTCTTATTGCTGTCTTTTGGCTCCCTTAATGCAGACATCTTCAGAATCATCACTGAAACCAGTTTTATAGAAAAATTAACTTGGACTATTCCTATCAACTTTAATAACTTGCATATCATTCCAAACAACTTTTTTATCTGTTGTGGTTTTTTAACTTTTTTTCCTCCTTCGAGCTAAGATCCTAAAATGATAAAACTCTTCTGTTGACATTTCTCTAACATTGTAAGGGGTTCCTTCCTTTTTGGCACTTTTTATAATTATAGGCCATTGTGCTGGTACATTGACGGGACCTGTTTTTGACCTTTTTTTGTTACTTATTCCTATTCTCGCCAACAGAATTGTCAGAGCTATTTCATTGGCGCTACGGTTTGTGATGGCTTCATGCAGTACTCCTTTTTTGAAACCATTTCAAAAATGGTAAAATTGAAGTGGATATATCTCCACATGGGGTAGGGAGAACTGCCTGCAAGTCAAATAAGCCACAGATATTTGAGTATCATCTTTTAGTTTTTTGTTTTGTACGTTGATTTCTATCAAGATACAATGTATCGTGCTTTCTATGAGACAAGGCAAGACATTTATTTTGGTGATTATATATGACATGGTTTTATTAAAATTTTGTATTTATAATAAAAATATTTGTTTCGGTATTTTACATATTATTTGTTTCCTTTAATAGACTAGGGCTGAAGCCTTTGAAAATGGTAAAAAGCGAAAAAAAGGATGAAACAATACTACTTTTCCCATTGGAAAAGGAAGAGAATATAACAAAAATGAAAGGAAAAATAATTTACGGGCCATCTGAGGTCGGGAAGTAGAAGGGGATGAGTTTTTAAGGGTAAAAGCGGTTTATCTCGATTTCCGGCAAAACTACAAGTCCTATGGAAAAAAGTTGTGGGTAATGTTGTAGGTAATAAAAAGATTTACAACTTTTATATTTACACTTTTTTCACTTAACCTCAAAATTTATGTGAAAAATTCAAATAATGTTTTTGGTTTTTAATTTTTTTTACAAAAAATTTTTTTTAAAGAAATTTGGTGGAAACCTACGTTTTTATGTCCTAAACACACTGTAATTTTGTGATTTAAAATATATATTTTTTCACCTTATTTTGACTTAATATCGAATAAGCACCCTAATTTTCAATCGAAAATTCTCGCTACAGATAAACCGTTTTTACCCTTAAAAACTCACCCTTTCTCTTCTCTTCCTTTTCCAATGGGTTTCATCCTACTATTATTTTTTTTGGTTTCAAAAGTTATCGACCCTGGTCTATAATTTCATAGATACATTAATTTTTTCAGGTTTCTGTGGAAACCTTTGAGAGGAACCTATATTAATTGACTTTTATGGGTATGTTGGATGTAGGCCTAACAGAGGTAATTATTTATTTAATAAAAATGTCTATTACATAAATGTATTGGCATTTTGTGGTTCATATTAAATATATTAATTAAGTTCTCAAAGCTGCTTGTTCTGAACTTCCAAATTTAAATTTGCAAAGGAAATATCAGACAAGTGAAAAGGGAATCACTGGTACATAGATATTATAATCAAAATTCCTTAATAAAGGTGTCTATTAACTTTAGTAAAAACTTGGCTTGACCCAAATAAAATAAAATTAAGTAAAAAATATTGAATCTCACAATCTAAATGTTCCAAAAAATTATCGATATAGTAATACTATCCCTAGCATACACATAAACAGTATAACCACCGCTATGAAATATTTTAGAGAGCCCTAATATTTTGCATACCTACGACAACTACAACGTCAGTTGATTTAAGCATTTGTTACAATGACCACGTTTCATAAGGTGATTCAATATCAACCTAAAAATCATTTTAGCGCATTTTAAACACTGACATTTTCTCACTGTGATCATATAGTTTTGGTCTGCTACATGTATAAAAAGTTTTAAATCAAGACAGTGTTAACGTTAACAGCTAAGTTAGGATCCCGGCCAACTACGTGGGTGCTCGAGGGCTTCAGCACCCACAGAATAATTAGTGTGAGTGCTTAAACATTTACATCATGCTCTGTGTTTACTGCTATGTATTTAGCGACTTCAGTTTTTGTAGAACGTTTGCTTGATTTTGAGCAACATTATATAATAGGTAATAATAAATCTTATAAAACAGGATGAACAAATGACTAAAAATAGGTATATTTTAATTTAATGATAAATTGTATCAAATGTTGTGGAAAGTTGGAACTAACATTAATATGCACGATGAAAAACAGGCTCCTCAAAACAATTGGAAGTCAAATGAAAGTGGAAAAAACAAAGCAATTTTGAAAATATTTCTTTTTCAAAAAATGTATCAGTTAAAGGAGCTGAACAACATCAAAATGTAGTGAAAGTGCTGATTATGTTTGTGCCGTACAAATACTAATATTTAGTTAACATATACAGCTCCATACAGTGCAACAAAAAACATATAAAACACGGGAAAAGTAATCTTCATTCCCAGCTCAATCCAATGCACACTCTTCGGATACTCCTTTGAAGAAGCCTTCTTCTTCAAGTGAAACTGTAACTCCTCCTCCTCGCATAACCAGTCTATAATAAATGTTTCCGTCAGTGAGAACAAGGAAAAACCTGTGCACAAGCCTATAAAAATATCCAGAGCCTTCAGGTAGGGTACAGGTTGAATCAGACAGGTAGAGGAATAGTAGAAGTATAAGTTGATGGCGAAAGCGAAGATGTTTAAGTGGAATCTTGTAGTTCTTTTGTTGATGTTGAAAAAGAGCGAGATGTAGCTTAGAAACACCATGATTAGGCAGGGGATTCCCGTGCAGATTAGGTAGTGGGTATTTCTCCTTTTAAGCACAAATTGGATGATGGCCGTAGTAAAATTTCCTACAAATATTCTCTAATAAAAATGTAGTCTTTAAGTGGATAAGAACAAAAATAAATTAGCAGATAAGAAAATAAATATCAAAGAGATGCCTTACCAGACGGCCTAATATCCATCACTATATGTGTTGACACATTTGCTAATTGAAATTCATTTGTTTTCAGTTTGGTAAAAATGCCTATTCCTGATTCATCCCATAAAATTGACACTTCTTCACTTGTAAATCGATCTGCACAACATTATTACTGGAATTAAAACAACTAGCACTTCAAATGCATTACTTACATGTTCCAAATTTTACTTGACAAAACTGTCTATCAAAGGGAAAATCTCTGAAATCCGAGGTGCACGAGGCACGTATTTTTACTTTTTCACTTAGTAGAATGTTTCCTTCATCCCCAAAACCTCTCCAAAAAACGGTGTCATCATTATTTGGGATTCTACTTAATCCGTTAATGTTAGTGATCTTCGGTTTCCAAATCTGTTCTGCAGCAGCTTTTTTTCTGGTTATTGCGTTAGCTCCGAGGCGGGGGTCGATCCATCTTTGGTTCAGCAAACCATCAATCTCAAATTCCTTTAAAAAAAAGTCATAATTTCAGTCAGTCATTAAAGCAATTAGCAGTTATAATTTTCAGCTTGTTCATTTTCCATATAATTTCATTAACTCATAGGATATTAGTAAATATATATATAGGGACTGCATATTTTACCATATTTTTCACATCAACTATGTTTATTTCTTCAACAGCGAATGACAAATTGACAAATGTAGTGAACACATCCTGAATTAGAGGCCTCCCACTATCAGGTAATTTTGCACCACCTTTCAAGGATAATGCAGTGCCCATCAACATGAAACAGTCGACAAAACTCTTGTTTCTCATTTTTTTAAATTAATTTCTACAATTTTTGGTAAGTCACTGTTATACATTCTTACTATAACTATTAAGATTAAACTGTACAGTGTATCTTAAAAGTCTGGCATACTTATAAAGTATGTATATTTAATTATATATACAGACTTGGTAAAGTAATTAAAAGTGGTCAGTAATCTTGTCATCATGAATATTTAGTACTTTAAATATTCAGCAAAAAGACAATACATGTGTTATTATATTTGTATAATATTCCAATTGCATACACAATTCCATAATATGTTTTTCTACAGATAATATTACCTAGGTGTATTTTATTTAGGCACATCAAATTTACTTACTTTCCCTGCTTATACTGACTTTAAGCTTACCTATATCAAAATTATTTAGAAAATCCACATTAATGGGTAATATGAAAATAGTGTTTCTATACCTATACCTATTTAATTATTGTCTAATGTAGCTGCTTACAAACATTCTAATAAATGGGGGACCTAATAGGTACCTATATAAAATATTTCTATATTTTCTATATATCTAATAAAAATTGCAACATTTGTGTTGTAAAAGCACTCATTCACTGCAGGGTAGGTCTAAATATAAATATGAAAAAAATTAAAAATGTTAAAAATCAGTTCACATTTAAAAAATCCCATTCAATATTTATCTCATAACAATGAATAATTAAGATAAAATACTACAAGGTATTTTAAATATTTTAATAGGAAATAGGGATACATTGTCAAAACTTAAAAATTAATAAATAATTTGCTTTTTTTTTAATCCTGACCCCCTTTTATTCCCAATTTTTGAGACAGAACTGGAAAGTCACTCTCACAATTCATTGATGGATTCATGATTCATCTGATGGCATCAAGATCAAGATATTCGATTAATTAGAAATTATTAATTATAACGACTATTATTATTGCTGTCTACAGTGTCTACTTTCTAGTGTGAAGAAATGAAAGAGAAAACATCTGATATTAGTGAATTTAGAAACCCCAAATTGATTAAAAATTAGAATTGGCGGTGCTGGCATCTGTTGTTCAGGTGTTCAACTATGCCAGGCCTTGTTCGGAGTACCGCTGCGGTACAGTGACTATATAATAGGTATATATCATTGATATAATCTATATAGTCACAGAACCGTCACTAGAGTATTCTGGACATCTGGCCTATTTGACTGGAAATTATAACATTGTAATAAGCTACATAAAAAAAATGAACCACTTTATTCTAGTTAGGGGATAATGAAAACATTTTTAGAGCTACTGATTTCAAGATTCCTCCTAAACTACAAAGCAAAATTTTAGAAGTATCCGCAAGATGGCACTGTCATCATTGATAATGTCAAAGTGACATATACTGAAGTTTAAAACTGTGGCCATATAAAAAAATGTTCTAAATAGCAACAAACGGGCTTCTATAGTGTCTTTTAGTCACACTTTTGATGTAGAATATGTTATAAGATAAGAATTTGCGTGCGTACAACGCGATAGCTTCAAACAATTAAAGGTAGTTTAATGTTTGTATGCAAAATGTCATATCTAAAACAACTTACCATTTACGCCAATTTCCATATTTTACGTCAAATGAGTTGTGATATTCTAGTAGCACCCTAATTAACAGTAAATTAAACTAAATATTTAGACGTGTCACGTGTTATCAATGAAAAAAAGTGTTTTAGGATGTCATTTGCACTAAAGTTAGGTTAATTTGGAGAAATCTTTTGAGTTAACCTACTTTTATGTTTGCAGAATGCTAATACTGGTCAGAGAGTGAGCTAGGATGTCTGGAAATGCACCCACAACCGTCGAGGGGATCAACCCCGAGAACAATCACATCGGTGGTGGCCCCTTAATCAACACCAATAGAATAAGGAATAACAATAATCAAAACCCTTTATTTAACGTTAGAGATAGACTGTTTCACACATTATTTTATAGAGCCGCGCTGGTTTATGCTAGGACTATCCCCAAACCGCTCAGGAGGTTTATAGAGTTTTTAATATTAATCAAAGCTATTGGGGCATTTTTTGTGTTAGTGTATATACATACAGCATTTTCTAGAACACCTTCGACTTGCTTACAGCACGTCAAGGACACGTGGCCCAGGGAAGGGATTTTAAGGGTGGAGATAGTGCGGAATGCTGGCAAGGACTATAATATCGAGCATAGTTATGCCAAAGAGGAAAAGCTAAAGCAGCAGGGCAAGGTGGATGACTTTGCCCATATGATAGGGCTTCTTGCCAGGGAGGGGTTCAGTATCGAGCCCTCGGCTGTGGAAGATTCGTCTAAAGAAACCGAACCACTGGAATCTGACATTCAAAGTAAGTACATATTTATATCAATGTTGGAGTTTGTTTATTGTTTTTCTATCCGTTTTTTCTGTTATTTTTGGGAACGGTCATGGGGACGCGTATGTCTCTATGTTCACTTTACAGAGGTCTCATCCAGCTTAAGTGGCTTCAGTTGTAAGCAATTTTGCATGGGGTCATTAGACAGTTAAACCTAATAAAATAATATAAGCCATTTGTTCCTATTGGTTTAGAGACAGTGCTAGAAATTGGCTATTAGACTACATTTTGCATTTCTATGACTACTATAAATATTTATATTTAGGTTATGTGGACAACAACGACTCGGAATCTAGTACACCAGCAGAGAGTATTGTACCAAACTCATTGGTGAATGTGACTGGAGTATCTTCTACTATGTGGGAAGGCTTGGATATGATAACTGAAAATCCGTTGCCAATATCACATTCTACAGTATATCCGGTGCTTGCTTTCAGTAAACTTGTAGACATGGCAATAAACTCGACAAATGAGCAGAGTGTGGAGAATAGTGTTCACAGCAATGAGAAAGTAACTGACCCTGCGGCGATAAAATGTAGGTATTTATTTATATATTTAAGAACTACGTGATATACGGAAATGCAAAAATATGCATGAAAAAATATTTTAAGCATATATATTTTATGCAAAAATATTCATGAAAAATAGCAAGGATAGTAGTTTATACATATCAATAATGGAAATGGCGGCAGTAATTAACGTTTCTAGGAGAAAATATGTGCCGTGGCTTGACAGAACGTATAATAACAATTTTTTTTATTTCTAAAGCTATTAGAGGAATTTTCTATTGAGAATTCCATATTCAAACTATCAATATTATTAGTGTTAAATTAAAACATAGGAGATAATATGAGTCACCGATGTGTAATGTAAAGTTAAAAAATGCTGAAGAATTTAATAACAAAGACTATAAATACGATAAATAAACTGCATAAGCTTTTGGTTTATTAAATTTTGCGGCCAATCTTCTTTTCAATGCAACAATTATCAGCTATTAAATTGAATTTAAATGTGTCAAGGATTTAATAACTGAAATAAATTCCGCACAAAGTGTGGTACAAGATTGGTTCGTAGCAAATCAGTTGCCACAAAACATTTCCAAAAGAGAACATGTGGTTTTCACACTGAAAAATATGGAAAATAATGACTGATGTAATGTGGTAAAATTTTTGTGAGTCTACCTTGACAAAAAGCTCACATGGGAATATCGCAAATTATACTTCTGGACAAATTTTTATTTCTTACGCTATATTGATTTGGGGACATTCATTTTGTAGCGGAGCTGTTTTTAGTAGTCAAAGAAAAGCAATCAGGATAATTTCTGGCCGCCTCAAGTATACTACTATTAGTATACTACTTAAGTATACTAATATTACTACTATAGACTATTATTTGTATTTTAGACCAGGATAATTTTTGAAACCAAAATAATAGTATGATGAAACCCATTGGAAAAGGAAGAGAATATAACAAAAATGAAAGGAAAAATAATTTACGGGCGGTCTGCGGTCGTGAAGTGGAGGGGGTGAGTTTTTAAGGGTAAAAATACGGTTTTTCTCGATTTCCGGCTAAACTACAAATCCTATGGAAATAAGTTAAATGGCAAAGTTGTAGGTAATAAAAAGATCTACAATTTTTGCGTTTACACTTTTTTCCTCAAAAC
The DNA here is from genome assembly GCA_964058915.1 of Tetropium fuscum. NCBI lineage: Eukaryota > Metazoa > Arthropoda > Insecta > Coleoptera > Cerambycidae > Tetropium > Tetropium fuscum. The sequence continues at coordinate 233,663 of CAXKVY010018456.1, read as the reverse complement.
CTCAAAATTTATGTGAAAAATTCAAATTTTTTTGGTTTTTTATTTTTCTTACAAAAAAAATTTTATTCTTAAAGAAATTTGGTGAAAACTTACCTTTTTATGTCCCAAACACACCGTAAATTTTTTGGTTTAAAATATAGGTATATTTTTTCACCTTATTTTGGCATAATTTTGAGTAACCTACGGAAAATTTTAGCCCATCAAAAGGTATTTCATAGAGAAGTGGGGAAAGGGCTAGGAGAGTCTGGGCCTTACTACCTGTTATTTCGTAGCAGCTGTAAAAAGCTGTAAAACCTGTTTTTTGCTGTTTTTTTGCTGTTTATGATTGAAAATTAGGGTGCTTTTTCGATATTAAGTCAAAATAGGGTGTAAAAATAAATATTTTAAATCAAAAAAATTGCAGTGTGTTTGGAACATAAAAAGGTAAGTTTTCACCAAATTTCTTTAAAAAAAACTTAAAAAGATAAAAAAATAAAAATAAAGAAAAATAAAAAACCAAAAATTTGGTTATTGGTATTTTTCACATAAATTTTGAGGTTATGCGAAAAAAGTGTAAATACAAAACTTGTAGATCTTTTTATTACCTACAACTTTGCTATTTAACTTTTTTCCATAGAACTTGTAGTTTTGCCGGAAATCGAGATAAATCGTTTTCTACCCTTAAAAACTCACCCCCTTCCACTTCCCGACCTCAGATCGCCCGTAAATTATTTTTCCTTTCATTTTCGTTATATTCTCTTCCTTTTCCAATGGGTTTCATCCTCCTATTATTCTTGTTCACTTTTTACCATTTTCAAAGGCTTCAGCCCTGGTCTATTTGTACTAACGCCTCTTCTTTATTGCAGCGTATCATGACGACGAATATATTGTGGAATACTCTCTAGAATACGGTTTCCTCAGACTGAATCCTACTACGAGAGCCAGACTGAAAATACCGGTGGAGATAGTTTTTTTAGATCCCGGCAAAGACGAGTGCTTCGGAGATGCATTCAGTCGGGTGGTCCTGAAAGAATTCTTAGGCTATGATGATCTATTGATAGCCTCAATCAAAACGTTAGCTGATCAGGAAGATAACAAAGGCTATTTAAGGTATGCCTCGTTGATTTTAAATAAATGAAGGTATTAAAGAATTTAAACAAGTCCAGATGATATTTCAATCATAAAACTTGCTTGAACTAGTATATTTTTTAATTTATTGAAATATTGGCAGTACTGTAGTATGCAGAGGTCCGTATGTGCATTTATTTTCAGGAACGTTGTCTCCGGCGAGCATTACCGCTTCGTCAGCATGTGGATGGGGAGAACATCGTATTTTGCCGCATTCTTCATAATGATTGTCTTTGTAAGTATCGTTTTGCCTGACATCACGTTATAGACTGCAAGGCTCTGTACTAAGTTGTTGTCCATGTTATCATGACACAGTAACCATAAAATTAATAAGAACTAAAAAAATTTTGATCCAGTACATTTGAACTACTCTACTTATATTTGTTTATTAGTCAAAGATTCGACGTTTTTGACAGCGTATAAGTCTAAAAGATAACAATCAACATTTTAATTGATAGTTTTTTTATCACGCGATATTATTATACGTAATTAATTTGCACTCACTCAGTTTTGTCTAGGCGAATACAAAATAACTCAATAAGGTTGCACTCAGTGCACACTCGCGCAACAAGTCGAATTTGCTATAAGATAAATGTACGATTTTAAAATGACAGAATGGTTTTTGTCTTAGCCTTACTTTTAAAGACAATGGACTACGAGTCCACAATAATAGACACCCACTGTCTTTGTCTTCCCTAGTTATAAGTCAAGCTATTCAGCTTTTTATGGCATTAAAAAATAATAGGTACGATATAGGCACGAGTAATAGGTACAAATGAGGCGTGTACTTGCAAAGACCATTTTATCCTTTGAAAGGCAAATGGCATAATTCAATATGTGGTGTAATTCAATTAAAATATGTTTATACGTTTATGACTTACATCAGAAGGGCGTGATTATACTAGATATGTTAAATGGCTTTCTAAAATTACTTTGACATAGGTGAAAAATGTATTCTTCAGTATTTATATTTTTTATATCTGTATGAATTTTGGATAAGGCGAGTTTTGAAATTTACATATGGATATGGCCAAATTTGGAAATACATTAAATGGAAAAGGCGACTATTGCTGTTACATATTTATTAAAGAAAAATAAATAAATATGATGTATATGTTACACTCAATAAGTATTCGTTTTCGGACAATGCCCGAAAAAAATGCGCATAACTAGCTTTTAGCAACGAATATTTCCTAAGCCCAAAATTTTACTTTTACACGGCTATTGAGCGTTACAAAATAAGCAGGACTAGTTTTACGCATTTTGAATTGTACAAAACTAGTTTTGTATGTTTATGGATGAACAGCACTAGTTCTGCTTTTTTCATTTAATCAGCTTCCGAATAAAATAAATAACATAAAGTGGGAAATATTATTTAATAGCTATTTATGTCACCAGTTGGGAAAAGTACTATTTTGTGCAACAAGCAGATTTCTCGCTAGCGCTCATTCCGCAAAAGGATGCGAGTTACACAAAATAGTGTTTCCCAACGTGTTTCATACAAGATTTTTTCTAACGTTCCCCAATTTTGTATTTTATGAGAAGAAAACTATGAATTTTATATGTTTAAAAACGATCCAGTAGGTTGTAACGGTGTGACAGCTCGTCACTTTCATAGCTTGTCATGTCTAAATAACCTACTATGTAATGAACTTTACAGAACCAGTTGCGTAATATTTTACTTTTCGTAACTGGTTGTGAAAAGTAAGACGTTTCCTAACGTCAAAGGGTTTTGAAAAGTCTCACTTTACATGTCAAAATTAGAAAAACATATTTTATTTAAATACTGACAAATACAACAAAAAGTAAAGCTTTATTCTTAGGCGAATAGGTATCCAGTTAAGTATTAAAAAATTATTTATTTGAACAAGAACTTGAATGATGGCATTTAGAATTGCAGATGACATTTTTTTTCGACAAGAACATGCTGTGTTAATACACTTTTTATTGCATATACATGAAATAAATCCTTGTGTAGAACCCGATATATCGTAGCTATATAGCTAAATATAGCTTCTTTGTATAATAGCTATATTTTTTTTCCATTTCGTTCGATCTGTGCCTTCTTACTTCCCTTATTGCTTAGGGCTTCAGTAATATGTTTTGGTACTGTATCTTCTCTATTCATCTCGCAAAAACAAGATATAATATTCTGATATCGCAAGAGAAACACTGTTACAACTTCAACGTTCGTGTTACAACTGAACTAGCTGCCTTCTTTCGTACAAACCACGGAATAATTAGGACAAACTTACAAAATAAATCAGGCTAGTTTTGAATACAAATATCTGATTCCCACATAAATGTTCATTGGATAAGACCAACTTTGGTGTTTCTATATATGTGCGGATAAGACGAGGTTTGAACAATTCACAGGACTGGATAAGACGACATTCGGAAATAACTCTGAATTTAATATTTTAAACGGTATTAGACGCGTTTAGGAAATACGAATTATATATCATTAAATAAAAAATTCAAAGGCTTATCCATTGATGTCCACAGTAGTATTTTCCTTAAATTTGGATAAGGCTGTCTTTGGAAGCACACGCCTCAAATAATATGTATGAGTTACGAATTTTCAATTAAACGCTCCTATTTCGCGGTTTTCTCGTTTTTCTTGGCTTAAATTGCCGCTAGAGAGTTCCTGTAGTGCTAATTTTGTTGGTTTTTCAATTCTCTAAAATTTTTGTGTTGTAGTCACAATTCGCTTTTTTATTTTTATACGTTTTCATCTACATATGTATTATACTTTAAAACCCTGCACAATTCCTTACCTATTATGTTTTAAAGCCTTTTTTACGGCATTAAAAAATAATATATAGCTTGCCTCTATACCTTGGCCTATTGGCCATGCGTAGTGGCATATTAAAACAAAGCCCACTGTCCTTGCCTTGGCCATTGGAACGCTGCCTACGTCAGTCTCTCTTATTGGGGACTCTTGTATACTTATTATGGTCTATAAATAAAGATATTTGCCAATTTTTAATTTCAAGGAAGTACCTCATAACTTTATGTGACAAACATATGGCATAAAATGCATGCAGTATAACATAAATTACGATATACCTAGCATATATTTGCCAACATATGTAAGGGTTAACTTTACGGGCCATGAAACTAAAACAAAATCTGCGGGAAGCCACAAATCGTAAAATAAACACCACCTGATGATAAAGTTAATGAAATTCAATCTGATATTTGCCCTTCAATTTTCAACTAGCGAACTAGATCAGTTTTTCCATCTTCCCTTGAAAGTATCGAATTACCGTTGGAACTAATATTGGTTTAATTGAATTTCATGTGGAAGGGTTAGGAAGCAATTTTAATGCTTCACAAATACTCCCAGTTTAATAGCTTAAGTAAACACCGATTGATTGATGAATATTGTCCCCAGACAGTCGCTTTGTTTTGATAGCTAATGAAATCAGCCGAAGAAGCAACACTTTTTAGTTTATTAAGTGGACTCCCAGTGTCGCGGCATAGGTTGACGTAAGATGTACAGGGTAAGTCTCTTAAGATTGACAAGGGGGGTGTCAACAGATATTAAAAATCTCGTAAAATATACAGGGTGGAAAATAAAACATGATTTTTTTAAATGGAACACCTCGTATATTTTTATACCAAAATAATGTCCTTAATTTTCTGAATAAAAAAATATCTAATTGTTATATAATCACTCCACCTGTTCGTGAGATATTACTAAAAACTTATCACATTACGGGTGTCAATTATAAAACAAAAAACATATCAAGATATCTCTGGAAACAATGCCATTTATTGAGATAATAAATAAATAATATATAGGTGACAATAACAGTAACGAGTAATAACAATAAACAACATAAGCCTAATAGAAACAAATAAAAGTCAATATTAATACAGTAACACAATAGAGTACACAATTTTATTTATTTACACGTAACGTAATTAAATATTTTCCACGTAACCACCACCATTCTGAATACACATTTGGCATCGCTTTATCAAATTGCTTCTCACCCTTTGAAATATATCACCATTTTGGTTTAATTTTTACACGTATGCATTCTTTTAACTCATTCATATTATTAAAAACCCCAGTTTCGTATATATCTTATTTTATCGTACCCCAGAGAAAAAATCCATAGGTGTTAAGTCCGGACCTTTAGCGGGCCAATGTATAACACCGTGCCTTCCTATCCAAATAGGATATTTTCTGTTTAGGTATTCGGTGACGTTCCTTGCAGAGTGTGGTGGTGCTCCATCCTGCTGCCAAATAACAGATCTGTTGTCCACTAAATTAATATTATCTAAATAATTTTCAACTGGATGTTGAAGAATATCCATATAACGTTGTGCATTTAAGGGCCCATTTATACAGGATCTACAATAGCATCCTTGTGGATGCCACACCACACGTTTACAGTTTGGTATCCTTGTTTTTTTATTTTTTTTACAATATGTGGATTTTCCGCTGCCCAGTAATGTGCATTTTTTATGTTAAAAATTCCCGCAGTAGAAAAACTGCTTTCGTCAGTCCAAAAGACATGACTTAGAAACTCATCATCTTCCTCTATTCTATCAAGTATGTCTCTGCAGAAGGTTAACCTGTCTTGAAGGTTGTTGTCGTGTAAATATTGAACGGACAAAATACTATAGGCCGTGTCTACAGGTCCGCAAGTTGCGTACTCATGCGTAAAGTAGTCACTTTACGGCGTATTACTTTAGGGCATATTTTTGCCATGGATTTTAATGTTTTAGCATCTCTTTTGTATAGTTGTATAAACTGTGTGTTTTCCACATTATTTGTGTAGTTTACAACTTCCTTATAGCTAATAAATGATTTATTAACTTTCAACACTTCTTCCTTATCACTAGAGGACATTTTTGCACTAGTTTTTAGGCCAATGGCCCCTTGAGAAAAAATAAAACAACAGCTAATTTTTGAGGTTAGGATGTGATTGTCGGAACCATAAAAACCTATTTAATAATCGTCCGCAAGTAAAATGCGCATGTGCGGACTTGCGGAACCCTAGATAAATAGACTACGAATACGCAACTTGCGGACCTGTAGACACGGCCAATACTACTATATGGTTTAAAATTATGGCGATGTAATTTTTTTATCACACTTCTTTGTGATATATCCAATTCTATTGTTGCGGGATAGGATGATTGGGATGGATTTTCAGCAAAATATAATAACGCGTTGAGTTCTGTGTCTTCTCTTTTTGTTCTTCGCCTTTCCCTTTTCTTGTCTCTCAGAGATTCGGTATTCCTAGACTTTGCATAAATGTTTACATACTCCCTCCGAGCAAGAGACTTATTCTTGTTGCACTGAATATCAATTTCAAGTAACTCTTTTCGCTCTTCCAATGAATCTTCTTTACGAACACTACGTATTTTTTACGCTAATATCTAAGAGAGTGAACTACTATCTCACAAAAAACTGGATGACATCTGTCAACAAATAAACAATGCAAATATGCATTGTTTCCAGAGGTTCTTATGTTCTTCTTTTCTTGATGTTCTTATTTTATAATTGACACCCGTAATGTGATAAGTTTTTAGTAATATCTCGCGAACAGGTGGAGTGATTATATAACAATTACACATTTTTGGATTCAGAAAATTAAGGACATTATTTTGGTCTAAAAATATACGGGGTGTTCCATTTAAAAAAATCATGTTTTATTTTTCACCCTGTATATTTTGCGAGATTTTTAATATCTGTTCTCAGATTATAAAAATCCTTTTTTGAATGAGTTAAATCGGCAAAGGATGAGTGAGATAAGGGGGGTGTTAATCTTAAGAGACTTACCCTGTACAATTAAAGAGGCCCAGACGGTTTCACTATACATTAAATATGGATAGTGCCATTTTGTTTAGAATTATAGCCAGAATGTAATATTATATTCTTGCCCTGCGATTGTTGGTCCGTTGGAATGATAAATCAATAGGTTTAAATGTTTTGAGATAATCTGCAAACATAAGAAAATTGGATTGTGTTAATAGTTCTAACATGTCATTTACAAATATAGCGCCCATATGGGACCCTTGCGGTAACCCAGATGTGACGTTAATACAACTCGATACAGTGCCTCCATATTTAGTAATACAATTAAATTTCACCAGATAGTCTATAGGATTTTAACTTGGAAATTAAAGTCCGTATAAAATGTATACGAAGTTCACTGACCGCCTAAAGCAGCAATCGCTATTGCCACATATAATTATCAAATTTCTTAATATTCAATTAAAATAACAAATTCCACAATACTATAATATATAAAAGTTGTATATATTATTTATGAATGTCATAGGCCAAGATGTTAAGTCATTTTTTCATTTACTTCGTCTACATCTACTTTACTATGAAAATTCCGTAAACATTTATCTTAAAAGTCATATGCGGCCACGCCGCTCAACTCCTTGTCGACAAGCAAATATCGAAAGCATATATCTCTTGAACTTATTGGAAATGACGTGGATAACTTTTTTTCATTCGGCATGAAGCAACTTCCAGAAACCATATCGAGTCTGGTAGTGGCGGGTTGGAAATGTGTTTAATGGGAAATATTGAAATAAATATGGAAATATGAAATAATAATAATAATAAATATGGAAATATAAAAATTATTTTACGAGTATTTTACTCCATACAGAGAGATCATCCTCATCGCGACAAGGATGAATTTGTGGATATGTGTTCGGATTATACAGAAGCATCAAAGGCAAGCATATCCACACTTTTAAGAGAAGAAAAGATACATGGAAGTGTACAGCCACCAAAACCAAAAAACGGTCGTTATAAGATGTAGTGGAAGAAGATGCAACAAATGCGATATGTAGAACGATCCACGGTTTCTTTACAAAGAACGAATTTCGAAGTTTAGATAAGGTGTTTCAAAGAATAAGTGAAAATGATATTATAGGTACCCTGCCAGCGAAAAACAACATGCCACTAAAATTGTTATCGTGTAATCAAAGTTTATCTGATGACAGTTATATAATTTATGACGTTGATTTATTATTTACTGTCAGTGTAAATTTTTGCCCTTTTTCAAATACCTACTTTACTTAAATGAAAATATCTTAAATGCCACCCCATTTACATACAGGCGAAAATGGAAATTGGTATCTTTGGTTGAAAATGGGTATTCGATTCGAAAGGCAAGTTTAAATTTAAACATTGCTCAAGCACGGCAAAGGGATTTATAAAGAGATGGAGACTGGAAAAGTGTTCCGGAATAAAGTAATTTTTAGTGACGAAAAATCGTTTCAATCATGCCATGATGCAGTATAAAAGTGTACAGACCACCGAATTCGCGGTATAGTGAGAATTTTATCAGACCCGTTAACAGAAGTGGAAGATTTGCAGTAAACATTTGGGCTTGGATAAGCCATGCCGGACCAGGTGTATGTTGGAGAATTGGCGAAAGATTAGACCAATTTGCTTACAGGCGGATTCTTGAAAATATTATGTTGCCTTCAGTAAATTTAATGTATGGCGAAAATTTTGTTTTCCAACACGATAACTGCTCTGTCCACACAGCCCATACAATAAGAACTTGGTTAGCCGAAAACATGTCACCCCCGTAGAGTGTACTGCTCATAGCCCGGATCTGAATCCCATAGAAAATGCTTGGGGACTTCTTGTGAAGAAAATTTATAATAGGAACTTTCGTCCGTAGAACGCAGAGGAACTATGGGTCGTTATAGAGGAGGCATGGGAAGAGGTAGTTACGCAAGATTTGTGTCTAACGCTATCGGCTTCAATTCCTCGAAGTCTAAATGCAGTAATTGAAAACAATGGTGCAATGACTAAATATTAAGCCAGCATAATTATTTTTTACTTGTTTATAATACTTGTTTTTGAATTGATAATTATTGTGTTATATTAACCTTATTATAGGTAATAACTTTCTTGGTTTCTTTAAAATTCAAATAATATTAACCTTATTATATTGAATTTATTTATTACACTATATTATATTATAATTAATTGCATTACTTGTGGGTTTTAATACAATAGCATTAAAATCACAGCATAATAAATTTCCATGTGCGGTTTTAATCGCACAAAATTCACATTAAGTTGGAAACTAAGTAGTAAGTACTCAGATTAAGTGGAGTGGAGTAAAAACTCTTTGTGGAGCCCAATTTACAATACTCGATTTCGGGGGAAAAAGCTATAAGGCATGGCTCGTGTTTTGTTGGCCGTGTACATAAAACTGTGCAATACTAGTCTGGCAAAAATTTTGTAAGGCAGAAATTTTACGTATGGAAAAGTACACAGAAAGAATATTCTCATAGAAAGTTATGAAATACACTGCTGGCCAATAGGTTGGAATAATTCAAATTTTTAGGGTAAGTTTCGAAACATATATCTTCTGAACGATATGGAATATCAAAATACGGATTTCAGGACGTTTTTGGAAATTTCATCGACAAAAACTGGTCTGAATATCAATTTTCCATTATGCTCAAAAAAGGAATATACGGGGGTGTAAACTAAACCCCTAAAAAAATCAAAATTTCATTCTTACCGAGAATTTAGGAAACCCAAAATCGAGTTAAATTTTTTATACCGGGGTAATCTATGGACCAATTCGAAAAAACAAATTTTGCCGATTTTTGATATCTCGCTTATTTTTGAATATACGGCGTTTTTATTGAAATTAGGACAATTTTTTGGAAATGTATCTCTTACTTTTTAAAAACAAAGTAAGTAATGGATTTTTTTCTTATTTTCAAATAAGCTTACATGCCTCTAGTTGCCTCAGTAGCTAGAATTGACATTTCTTATACAGGGTGCCTGCGAAAACATTTAATAAGCATGTGTCACGAAAAATCTGTATATTTAAATAAACTGTGTGCAGAACCCTGTATGATTAAAATGAACGATAATTTTAAAATTTTAAAACTGTGAAGGGAAACCTTAGAAAAATATCTCGAAACGGTTTTTTATTTTTCTTGATCGGATGAGTATTATCATAATTTACAGTTTCGTTGTAATTACACGGTAAATCCCTATATAAAACATTTAAAAAACTTGCGGTAGTAACGATTAGCTGGTGATTATGATAATACTCATCCGATCAAGAAAAATAAAAAACCGTTTCGAGATATTTTTCTAAGGTTTCCCTTCACAGTTTTAAAATTTTAAAATTATCGTTCATTTTAATCATACAGGGTTCTGCACACAGTTTATTTAAATATACAGATTTTTCGTGACACATGCTTATTAAATGTTTTCGCAGGCACCCTGTATAAGAAATGTCAATTCTAGCTACTGAGGCAGCTAGAGGCATGTAAGCTTACTTGAAAATAAGAAAAAAATCCATTACTTACTTTGTTTTTAAAAAGTAAGAGATACATTTCCAAAAAATTGTCCTAATTTCAATAAAAACGCCGTATATTCAAATATAAGCGAGATATCAAAAATCGGCCAAATTTGTTTTTTCGAATTGGTCCATAGATTACCCCGGTATAAAAAATTTAACTCGATTTTGGTTTTCCTAAATTCTCGGTAAGAATGAAATTTTGATTTTTTTAGGGGTTTAGTTTACACCCCCGTATATTCCTTTTTTGAGCATAATGGAAAATTGATATTCAGACCAGTTTTTGTCGATGAAATTTCCAAAAACGTCCTGAAATCCGTATTTTGATATTCCATGTCGTTCAGAAGATATATGTATCGAAACTTACCCTAAAAATTTGAATTATTCCAACCTATTGGCCAGCAGTGTAGTTGCTTGGGGGATGGATTGTCTTCGAAAAATAAAAATGTAGACCTTTATCACATTTAGGATTATATATATGATTTTCTAAGTTTTGTTAACAATAGTGTAGTGATAGTGGTGAGATATATAGTGATAATGAAGTGAAAATAGTTATGAGTGGTAGAAATAGTGATGTGGAACTGAAAATATCCAAATGTTTTCAATTAGTATAAGTGGCGGTCATAGTGATGGTGACACTAAACATAGTGATATTATTACCCATTTTAAAGATAATTTGGTTGTTTGTTAATTTATTATTACTTTGATGATTTTCATTGTTTTTATTTTTTATTGAGAATTTTTCTTTTTTTTTGGAATATTTATTTATTTTACTTTTCCGTTTTCAAGTTCTGACGGCTATTTAGCTGTTTTGTACTGGATGTCCTTCTATATTTTGACAAGGGGAACACTGTCATCCTGTCAAGATAAAAAAAAATAAAAATAGTGAGGTTGTAGTGTCTTATCGAAGGTACTTTTTTAGGCTATTAATGTTTCAAAATTGCCGACAGCTACAGAGCTACAAATATAACCTCAATTGTTTTAAATATAACACCTTGTATATTAGGACACTGATAGCCCTTTCTTTGCTGATTTCAAAAATAAATACATGCCTAATATTTTGACTTTGAGTTATTGAGATATTAAATGTCAAACTTATTTGTACTTTGTTTGAGTTAAAAAAGGAAGACAGTATTTTTAATACTAGAAAGCAATAACAAACAGCGTTAACCATATTATAAAAAAAGTAGCAAACAAAATGTATCTGCCTTATATCAAAATATATATCATTTTTTCAAATTCTCGACACAGTTGATAATTAAATTCCGTTTTATGTTGTTCAATTTGTTTATGATATCCCTAATCTTGATTTTTATTTCTTCAATATTTTTCTGTTTTTCGGCAATAAACGGTAATTTTCAAATATTCCCAGAGGAAAGCGTCCAGTGGAGAGAAGTGGGCTATTTGGCTATTTGTCGCCCATCTTATCGGGCCAAATTTTCCAATCCACTGTTCTTACTTATTCTTTGAAACATTTTGCACACCGCGGGTGTTATGCGGTGGAGCTCAATCTTGATGCCACATTATAGAATTATATTCCGCTAAAGGTATATTTTCTAAAAAGCCTTGAATTTCGTTCTTTATAAAATTTAGATACAATTTTCCATTAAGGTTGTTATAAAAAATTGGCCCCAGTATTCTATTTTTTAATATTTCACACCACACATGCATAGATGTCCGACCTTGAAACTTAATGTCCTTGATACTATGGAGATTCTCATCACTCGATTTTATTAAAAAAAAGCATTGGCCACTTTCTAGCCTCTGTATCATATCTCTACAAAAATATAATCTTACCCGTTTTTGATCTTCAGTTAATCTTGATACCTGCCTGCATTTGTAAGGGTGTCACTTTGCCGAGTGTAGCACACTACCAATTTTTTGCTTTGATTGTCCAAAATCTCGGCTTGAATATCTGATAGATCTAGTAGAATATTCTTGAGGGTAAAGGAGTATGTTGAGGTTCCTATCTTCCATATTTCTTCCTTTACGTCTTTTTAGATCCTTTTTTTCTTGGAAAACATTTGTGAAAGTATTTCGTGAAGCTACATTTCGTAATCCAAGCCTAATGTAAACATCACCAGCGTTTTTATTATTTTTATATATAATTCGAGTATACGCGCTCTTTCTTCAGTAGAATAACCCCAAGAAGACTAGAACAAGGAAACCGAGCTCGCGTAAAATAGGTACCGAGATAACGGCACAAATGACGTCGAAATCCGCTAGGGGATTAGCGGCGCCCTACCTAGCTTCGGGAGTCTCCGTCAGCCTTCGAAATTTCCCCAGCCAATGTGCTTTCCCAGGGGTTGGCCTTCATGCTTTCCCAGCAAATGTGCTTTCTCGGATTAGCCTATGCTAGGCTAAGGCTAGGCTAAAGTTGGATTAAAGGCAAGCAGACCAGCCAATGGCCCATTGCTGATTAGAAAATATCGGATACAGTGCCTTGTTTCCACCCGAGAACACCAAAATTGGGGAACCGAAGAATGCAGTAAAATCCTGTTTACTGAAGAATCTAGATTTTGTTATTTCCAGATGTATGTCGCAGAGTATGGCAAATAGGTGGCGAAAGGTTTGCAGAATGCAATATTATGCCAAGTTTTGGTGGTGGCTCAATTTGGATGCGGGGAAGTCCATGTTGTGCCTTTTATCCCATGTATTAGAAACAATTCCATGCTAATGCATGCTCATATCATTCCACATGTGGCAAGAATCGTTTCCGAGTATTTGTATTAGGTTTATGTTATCTGTATGGTGTGGCCTGCAAGAAGACTAAATCTTAACCCTATCGAACAACTTTGGATTGAGTTCCTGCTCCTATGAACCTGGGGGAGTTCAGTGCAGCTGTATACAAGCATGAGGTGATATTCGTCATTTATTTGAGGGGATGTCAAGACGCATAGAAGCTGTCATTTTGCTCGTAGTTTATCTTTGTTGTGAAAATATTGTTACATTCATTATCAAGAAGCTTTGTATGTTGGTTGATGCAAAGTTACTTGTGTCTGTTGTCAATATAAAAGGTTTGTTGAAGTCAAGATATTTAAGAATTGGTGCATTTATGAGTAAAGTCTTCACACGTTAATGCGAACTGGTTTAGTACGCAAAGCAGCAATCCGTGGGCCATTGAGGAGACTTCGAGATGCCTAGCCATGTCATGTACCACGCCAATGTGCCTATCAGCGTTCGCATACAGCACCTAGAGCTGTGACCTTGAACTCTCCTTCTTACGTAGATGCCTCTTATATGATAGAAATGACGTAGGTACAAGAGAAAACGGACTAAGTTTTACTGCAATTAGCATGCAGCAGAGCTGCCAAATAGTGCCCAGGCGATATACACGTTAATGCGAACGTGTTTTGTTCGCAAAGCCGCAATCCGTAGGCTATTGAGGACACTTCGCGATGCCTAGCTATGTCCTGCACCACGCCAATGTGCCTATCATAGCTTAGCGTTCGCATACAGCACCTAGAGCTGTGACCTTGGATGCTCCTTCTTACGTAGATTCCTCCTACACGATAAATATGATTAAAAGCTTTTAAATATTTTGCTTACCTATATAATTCAGCAGTCGTATTTATATCTTTTTTTATAACCATGTTTAGCTAAGAGCACTTTTATAATAGATATTTTATAGACACTGCATTTGACAGATTAAGAAAATATAACACTCATACATAGTCTCAGGTATATAGAGGCGCCTTTAGCTAAACGTGCCTATATAATAAGATGTAAAATACCTACGCCCTAAAGTTATTAAATAAGAAACACCAGTGTGCGCCAAAATTACATCATGAAAATTACTTTTCCTCAGCTACTGATCACTATGCCACGAATCGAACGCGCACCGATACATTCTTAACGGATTTATATTAAACGAGCATTTAGATAAGCCAAGGAAGCTTTCTGGGTCCCAATAATTCTTTTTCTGCGTCCCAAGAATTCTTTTTCTGCGTCCCAAGAATGCTCGCTTCAGTTTTAACGAGAAATGCTCACAGCCATGGAATCATCTGCCGAGTCCTCCGTCATTTTCGTCTCTAGGTACGAAATATTAACGATTTTTATGTGTAGGATTTCATATAAATTACTTTAACGAGTCGTATAATTTGCCAACGGGCGGCTACCGCCCAGGACCGGCATGGCTCACTTTGCCGGCAGCTTTGGCGTGAATTTAACACGCGAGTAATTTCACGAGGCTGTTGAATTCTTTGACTTGGCTGATATAATCTGATCGGTACCGTATTATTAAAGGATGGTTTAGAAGGAGAAGGAAAATCGGAAATGTTGTGTATCCTATTAGCTTATATCAAATCCGTTTTTGACAGCTCGTATCGCTCGTAGAGATATTTTAGATATTTTCTATCAAGTTCGTAGCCATAGTAAAAGTAACGAGGTTTTCTCTGGTTTAGGAGACACCTCAAATAATTTGCTCCTTTCACCCATCCTTCAGTTTGGTTATATTTTTTTCTTTTGCAGAAGCTTTCATGTTTTATACATATTTTCATTTTGATTTTATTTCTCATTTGCTTCCTGCACATATCTCTGCTTAATGCTTTTTCATTTTTATAAACTTCCACATTTTGTTGCTGTCCTAATTTTTAACTCTCAATGCCTCTTTTTGGCTGATATTTCTAAGTCAGCAAGAGATAAGAGATCCAATCCAAGGAAGACAATGGTCTGCTTCTTTTTTCGGACTTTTTCTGGGTTCAGGTTACACAAAATATAAAAAATATTAAGTGGACGGTAGGTAAGTTTTAAGTGGACGAAGAACGTTAGTTTTGCCTCGGTTAATTATTGTCTATTATAATAGTTTTGTTATCACCTGTAACATAATATACATCGGCAATACGAATCAACTTTCCCTTTCACTTAGTCTCTTTACATTTCTGCACCGTATTCGTTGATAACAATAATGAAACAATTATTTGGTGCCGAGATGCCATCATATAAAGGGTCCTGAAATCCATCATCGATGAGTATCAACGTTGTTGATAGCCACGGCTTTGCTGTTAGCTCTTTGATAGTAGGCATTTGCAAATCCGAATGGCATAGGGTTAATATTCGTAAAATGTGCATCATTTTTCCTTTCATCTGAATTTTTTGTAATTAACACGTGGTCGTACTGAAACTGTCTTTTCTTTACCAACGTTCTGGGATTTTTGGCAATGCTTCTAAGTAACATATGTCTTTTTAGACAGTTTGCGATCATTGTTTTACCCTCGAAACTATCATTTCCTGGGATAACTGTAATAATTTACAACATCATTAACCTTTATATATTATTAGACTCTATTTACATGTTTACCATAATTCTCAGATTGAGGGAACGTTTACAACAGGAACAATCATTTAAATATCTACTATCAAATATTATTTGGAAATTTTTGGTATGATTTTGTTAAATTTCAATTTTGAAGAGGCGTTTCTGTTTCCGAAAATATATGCTTTTGCCTGGCGTAAAATAGCGCTTTTCATGTATAGACTAAAGAAAAATGCGCGCCGCCCTTTCGCCGGGGGCTAGCTGCACGGTCGGCAGTAACAAGGCGGTGTCATAGCTGCACGGTCGGCAGTAACAAGGCGGTGTCGGCAGTAACAAGGCTGTTGAATTCTTTGACTTGGCTGATATAATCTGATCGGTACCGTATTATTAAAGGATGGTTTAGAAGGAGAAGGAAAATCGGAAATGTTGTGTATCCTATTAGCTTATATCAAATCCGTTTTTGACAGCTCGTATCGCTCGTAGAGATATTTTAGATATTTTCTATCAAGTTCGTAGCCATAGTAAAAGTAACGAGGTTTTCTCTGGTTTAGGAGACACCTCAAATAATTTGCTCCTTTCACCCATCCTTCAGTTTGGTTATATTTTTTTCTTTTGCAGAAGCTTTCATGTTTTATACATATTTTCATTTTGATTTTATTTCTCATTTGCTTCCTGCACATATCTCTGCTTAATGCTTTTTCATTTTTATAAACTTCCACATTTTGTTGCTGTCCTAATTTTTAACTCTCAATGCCTCTTTTTGGCTGATATTTCTAAGTCAGCAAGAGATAAGAGATCCAATCCAAGGAAGACAATGGTCTGCTTCTTTTTTCGGACTTTTTCTGGGTTCAGGTTACACAAAATATAAAAAATATTAAGTGGACGGTAGGTAAGTTTTAAGTGGACGAAGAACGTTAGTTTTGCCTCGGTTAATTATTGTCTATTATAATAGTTTTGTTATCACCTGTAACATAATATACATCGGCAATACGAATCAACTTTCCCTTTCACTTAGTCTCTTTACATTTCTGCACCGTATTCGTTGATAACAATAATGAAACAATTATTTGGTGCCGAGATGCCATCATATAAAGGGTCCTGAAATCCATCATCGATGAGTATCAACGTTGTTGATAGCCACGGCTTTGCTGTTAGCTCTTTGATAGTAGGCATTTGCAAATCCGAATGGCATAGGGTTAATATTCGTAAAATGTGCATCATTTTTCCTTTCATCTGAATTTTTTGTAATTAACACGTGGTCGTACTGAAACTGTCTTTTCTTTACCAACGTTCTGGGATTTTTGGCAATGCTTCTAAGTAACATATGTCTTTTTAGACAGTTTGCGATCATTGTTTTACCCTCGAAACTATCATTTCCTGGGATAACTGTAATAATTTACAACATCATTAACCTTTATATATTATTAGACTCTATTTACATGTTTACCATAATTCTCAGATTGAGGGAACGTTTACAACAGGAACAATCATTTAAATATCTACTATCAAATATTATTTGGAAATTTTTGGTATGATTTTGTTAAATTTCAATTTTGAAGAGGCGTTTCTGTTTCCGAAAATATATGCTTTTGCCTGGCGTAAAATAGCGCTTTTCATGTATAGACTAAAGAAAAATGCGCGCCGCCCCTTCGCCGGGGGCTAGCTGCACGGTCGGCAGTAACAAGGCGGTGTCATATGATAGGTGACATAATTAGATGATAGTAGGCCACTGGGAGCCTGTTAATCCCCGACTCCGGTGCCTACTGATTTATATACCCGGCCGGAAATATGATCGGCCTGATTAACACTCGAGAACCGTGATGCTACCGACTACATGTCCCCTCTGACTCGTGCCATGGCAAATTGGAGATTTCGGCCTGTTTTTTTTTACTTTATTTACATGTCGGGAGGGTGTGGGCTGGGAGCGTGGTTTCGAGACTTCCCAGGGTCGGCGCCGAGAGAATCGGTCGACTACTGCAACGGACCGCACGCTAAACTGTTCTCGCTATGAGGACCAATCTTGGAATTTATGCTTGGGTGGGATTTCTTGCCTTAACTTGGACCCGACCCGATCCGCCACTGAGATCGCCACCCACCTTTGACGGCGACACGCGTTTCGCCAATTGGTGTGCTGTTGAACAAGAGAAATAACAGATAAAAACAGATGAGAACGCAATGAACTAACGCAACGAGGTGCATTTTTCAAAATTATGTTCGGATTTTTATTGAGAACGACATTATCATACCGCAGCCATAAGAGGTGTCTACAAGGTCTAAACTTAAACAGTCCGTATAAAGTTCATACACTTAATATTAATTCTTCAATACGCGGCAGTAATGAAATGCAAACTGCCCGGCGGAATGCACACATATTTGCTAAAACAAGGTCAGTAACTCAACATCCGGCGGCCCATTTACACCATTGAACTGGTTGGCGTTCATTGCCATTCAAATCATATGCAGATTGAATATTTTAGACAAATTTTCCCGTCTTATTTTTGACATGTTTTTCAGATGACAATTTTTATCATTATTTTATAATTATGAAGCTTAACAGATTTAAATAATATGTATTTCAAATTCACTTTATATATTTAATAGAAACAATCTAGCATTTTTGGCAAACTACGATGACCAACAAAAGGGAAGTAGAATTTTATCAGACAGAATACGTTTACCCGCTGCACTTGCACCGCGTATCCCTGTGATCCAAAGGAGAGACACGTGGCACCTCCACCTCGATATGACGTGTGTCACTTTCGGTCCGCTGCTCACTTCGCCGACTGCTCCGGCAACTCCAAACCGGAAGTGCCCATTTCTTCCGCCCTCTCGAACTAACAAACTATTTCCTTATAATTGCTTTGCCAGGGGATGATTGCTATTTTTCTGGGAAACGATTTTATAGTTTTATTTTGCCAATTAACACAGTAGACTGTGATTGTTTTTTATAGGACATATAAGACAATAGATAGAGCGGGCGGCGGCGACTCCAAAGTGAGTTACCATAACGATTTTATGGAAATTTGACTTCGGTAGGCATACATACCCAAGTAACATTAACGCTCTTATTCCGATCTTCAAGATCGCTTTAAAACTACACAATAAAATTTCGAATAAAAACAAAAGATCTTCAAGACAGCCCTGAGACTATCATAAAGCAGCTTCTAGCCAAAAGGGGCCTATCCCAAAAAAGGCCTTCAAGACTAAATTTTAAAACTGTATTAAAACCATTAAGTTTTAATTTTATATTCTTAAAGAGTGCCTCAACGTTCAAGTTCTTCAAAGTTCACTTATTATCTGACGTTTTGCTCTTAAAATGTATTTACACCGGACTAAATTAACCTAAGAATAATTAATTAATCCTAAAAGAGTTTTATTTTGTTTACTAACACTCGACAACTTTTAAGTCTATATAATAGCCGGCAGAGTGGTAATATTTTAAACCGCATACGTATACCAAGCTTATCATAAAATAATATTCGAAAGCAAACTATTCTGGTGAAAAATTCACCAACGAATGGCACTTTTCTGATAAAATGTAATAAAATACTTCAACATAACTCAAGCGCCACTAATTTAATGTATTTTTCTGTTATTTAAAATATATTAAAAACATATGAACGAATTTTATTTTGCATGTAAGCATCTAAATGCATTTTTTTAATTAAATGGCATATTTCGACACATCGTTCTTCAGTTTTTTAAGAAGATCCAAGACGCAATTATTGAATAATAATATTCTTTTCGTTTACTATTGAGAATGTCCAAAATGGCAGAGTCTTTATTGCAGTAAAACATGGCGTGATCTAGATTAAAACTAATTGTTTATTTATTAAATGTTCTAAATCTCACAAGATTAAAACAGCGTTTTATTTACCACTAAATCCAATGACTCTCACAGGAGTCTGTTTACGCTTCCTTTTAAAACCAATATGCTTTAATATGTTCAAACTCGTGACCTTATTGATTTAAAGAGGTCTTGCGCTCGGATGGAATCCTAACCTCACAAATTTTGCCGGTTTTGTGATTGTAGCGTTTTCATCTTTATTTGACGAATTTCAGTAAAAATAATAAAAGTTTTGCATGTGACTGTTATTCCATTACATTGTGTTACATTAATTATATTTTAATAACAGATAACCCCAACTCAGCACCCTTCCCAACCTATTCCCAACCACCTATTAACAGGTGTAATTATTATTACCCACTACAAATTTCATTTCTATACCCATAGGAGTATCCACTGGGATATAGAGATCTTTCTTAAAAATGCAGAAAATTGAAAAACTCTCTGAATCTTCTGATCGCGTCATATTTTTGTATGTAATGTGGTATTATATTGAATGTATAGTCTTAGGATAAAATAGTTTTTGTAATGGGTTTTAAAGAATACTATTTGCTATTTAATTCTCAATAATAGCAAATTAGTTTTAAAATAGCCAATCTTAAGAGTAACATAAAGCCAGTATAAGATCAATAGGACATTGAGAGCCAATAGCATTTTTATTTTGATTTAAAGAGTGCATTAAATTCTTTGTTTAGGAATAAGTGGTCTTTAAGAACTTTTAGTTTATCTTAAGGTTACTTTAAATGCGATGTCGATTTATTGAACATATTAAAGCATTTTTAAAACCTAAATAAACAGAAACTGTCTTAAAATTGTTACTTGGGTACAGTCTGTATAAAATGTATACGAAGTTCACTGACCGGAAAAACTGCGAAGGCCGTTTTACTTTGTACTGCGTCGAAAAACGTCCCTAACATTATACATGAAAATTTAAAACTATTCTTACCTTACCTTAATTTAATTTATTTAAGCTCTAAATATACTTTAAAAAACTACAATGATTTCGCCGGTCTAAGAGTCTAAGATTTATAACAATAAAAATCACTGTATAATCTTACTGTGGTGCGGAAAGTATATTAAAAATAAGTGTAAATTGTTCTTACACCGTCAAAAACGGGGTTTTACAGTGTCCGCAGCTTAAGCCGCTTTACTTATTAGTCATACAAAAAAATTTCATAAAACTAATGGCGGCTCGAGCGTTAGGTCGAAAACTTGCATTTTTTTTCAATGCCCAGACCCGAACATATTTAAAAATTGTCGCTACTCCATCTCTTGCAGGGCAAAGACCATTTTTGGCCCCTATAGACTAAGATAAATTTGCTCATTTTCCAAAAAATAAAAAGACTACAGTTCGTACAATATGTATGTGTAGTTGAACGACCGGCAACCCTGACCTACACAATGTTTTTCATTGGCGTAGACATTTTTTTTCTTAGGGGGGTGAAAGTAGAAGGTTTTTAAACTTAAAAACGGAAAAATAAAATAAATATACTTTCAATTGAAATACAGTCATATTTATTGTGTAAGTAGGTACCTACCTACTAATTTTTAATTTTGCCCACTGATTAAATTATTATTAAATTATTAATCTGTGATCTAGGATGGTAAGTACCTACATAAAAATAAAGTCAATGAACAATAGGTACCTATTTACAAGGGGTTAAGTAAAGCGGTTAAACTACTTAGAGGGGGATAAAGTAGAAAGTTTTTATATGTAAATTTTCAACACCACAGCTGATATTGAATGCAAGTCTCCACACCACTCATGAAGTATTGCTTTCAGCGCGTTACCATTTTTAGTGGGTGGTTCGCGAGTAGCCATATTTCCCACAAGTAACAAAAATAAATATGTACAAAACAGCTAAGTAGTCGAGAAAAACAAACTTTAAAACGGAAAAATAAAATAAATATACTTGCCATTGAAATACAATCATATTTATTGTGTAAGTAGGTACCTACCTAATCTACCAAATCGTTAACACTCAACAAAGACAAAGATTATTAACAGACAAGCTTTGACAAAGATCAGAGCTTGTTTGTTAATAGGTACCTACATAACTAAACCGAGACTAAATTCAACACATTTTTAAAAATCATTACAAATGCAATACATACCTACCTACCAGCTTCTCATCGCAAAGCGATTTCCAATACACACACTTTTTACAGCCAATCAAAATTAGAAACTGACGTTGAGGTATTTTACAGTCATTGAAAATTTTCCTTTCTTTTGTGGCTAGGAAGGTACACGGTTATAATTTTATAAACAGTCTATAGAACTTTTAATTTTGCCCACTGATGTAACTTATTAATTTGTGATCTAGGATGGTAGGTACCTACATAAAAATAAAGTCAATGGATACCTACTTATGTAATAAACCAGAGAGCGTTTTCAGTTTTGTAAATCCCAATAAAAAACCTAACATATCGTATTTAGCATTTATAACCTAGCGGCTTCCAGCACTGGAAGTCTTAAGTGGAGGATGTAATAGGTACCTATCTACCTCAGTACACGTCAGTACCTACTTCGAGCAGCCCATAAATCAACTTTTTTTTGTTAAAGTCGGCTCTGCTCTAACACCCACTATCCATTTTTGCCGTCAAATAATATTTTCCTTAAATTTTTTTAACATGCCTATCCTATCTCGTAAATAAAGCGAGGTCTGGTGGAAATCTACGTTTTTCAGGTTTCATACGAAACGAACAAACGTGTTTGCTAACTGCCATACTCTTTTATTTCAACTCTCGTAGCGATGTATACCTACATAGGTAGGTATATAAATAATATATTAGCAATTCCCGCAAACACGCCACTGTAAGATATGATACGATTCCAATAAGTTAAAAAGAGATATACTGCTCGAATATTCGTTATTGGAAAGGTCGTGGATCGGCGTTGCCGCTTTTAACTATAAAAATAGATGTTTACGTAATTGCCATATTTAAAGTAGACGAAAATAAATGTAAAAACGTAACATCTTGGCCTATAATATATTATTGTGTGCACAATTATTATTTAATAACATTCATAAATAATATATACAACTTTAATATAGTATTGTGGAATTTGATATTTTAATTGAATACTGAGAAATTACATGTGGCAACTGCGCGGTATCTTATATGCGGTCAGTTAACTACAGATACATATTGAATGAACTGTAACAAAATATTTTTGTGATAAATACTCTGCAGAAATACTTTCAGTCAACTCAAAAAAAAAGATGCATAATTAGTAGACTTTAGGTTAGGGAAAGTCACTAACACAGTGTATTATAAGGCGACTAATGAAAATACCCTTCATCATAAAATACACAGTTATTGACCTTAATTTTTCTATTGAACGCGATTCTCTTAGACGTCCCCTTTTTCAGGGAAGCCTCCGAACTCGAGCGTCCAAGGACGCTAATAAAAAAGCAAAGCCATTCCATTAAGTTTGTGTCAAATGATGAGAGAAGTTGACAGAGATCTATGTGGCCGATAAAAATAACGAATACGCCGATAGCATCTCTCATGTTACGTCAATATTACACGTAGATCAATCATCAGCGAGCCGACGGTGTGCGCTAAATGGGAACCACGACAAATTAATTTAGTTGATTCTCTTCGATTGAATTGCGAAAAACTTTTGATACGTTGGCGTAACTCCTGATGCGGGGTGGTTATTATGCCGATAAAGATATACCGTTAGAGCCGCCATCTTGAATAAAATGTACAAGTAATTAGTTTTTTGAAAATAACCGCAGCGGCTGCTCCAGCAACAGACAAAATTCCTCACATTTTAGTATTGAAGATACTTCTGGGCTCTTAAAAACGTAGTGACATGCGACATGCTAGCTGAATCAGCCGGCGTTCCAAGGTCATGGAAGAAATCGTAACAGCAATATCGGAATATGAATATGTGCTGGCAAGTGACAATTAGCAAAAGTTTGTTTGGTTATTATGATTAGGAATTATGACTATTCGCCGGCCCGCGAGATTACTGAGGATGCTTATTTGTGTTACGGTCATGGCCATGGGCTTACGACGGATATCTATATGGGAGTGAACACAGGAATTAATTCAATTTCTAAGTTAAAATATTTTCGTCAGGTCCAGCAGGGTAAATTCGTTATTCTTTAAGAAAAAAATGGACAACCCCAGAATATTAGCACAATGCGTATTTCATGGAAACTATATGATACTTGAAGTATGCCCAGGGGGTAGTTTGGACATTATTTACATATTAAAAATGTCTGGCCTCACAGAACTATGAATTTCACTATTTCCGGTGAAAAAATCCAAATTCCCACCTACCTTCACCGAGCATACACTTTCTAGGACTCGTAAGGCCTAGTAGGCGGTCCATCCCTAAAAAGACGACTAAAAAAGTCGCAGGACCTCCCAAATTAAACCAATTGATTGAAACAAGATTGAAACCAATTGGAATAGATTAGTTACGTTTTAGGGAACAAAAAACCTAAATATTTTGTTTTGTCCGAGTGGCAAGTAATTTGATATTAACAATGAAATTGCAATGTAAAGAAACATATAGAAAATATATTTGGAAATACATTTTCTAAGTTAATTGGATCTGCTAATTTCTTTTTTGATATATAAAAATATTTTTAATGAGGTATTCATAAAAAGCGATAGTTTATCAGATTATACGTGTTGCAGTAAAAAATGTTCAATCTTTCTCTACTTTTTTCTACGCTGCTTAATATAAGACAGATACGCGTATATTTTTATTTAAATAGGCACTTAAATTACAAGCTCCAACTGGCTGTGATTAATCCCTAAGAAACCCCTAGCAAACAACCCCTAATAAACAAAAAATAATATCTAGGCTCCCAGAGATATAAAGTTCTGTATTTCCGGTCAATAAATCGAGATCAATAACCAAATTTATGTGGAATAGGTTTCATGCACTCGCAAGGCCTAGAAGGGTAGTAAAAATAACCCTCAATTAACAAAAATTAATATCTAGGCTCACAGAAATAGAAATTTCTCTATTTTCGTTAAAAAAATCAAAGTCTATACTTAAAACTACCTAGAATGTGTTTTATACACTCGCAAGGCATAGGAGGATAGTAGGAACAACCCATAGCTAACAAAAGTTAATATCTGGGCTCACAGAAATAGAAATTTCTCTATTTTCTGTCGTAAATTTACCTAAAATATGTTTCGTGCACTCGCAAGGCCTAGGAGGGTAGTAGGTACAACCCCTATCAACCAAAAATTAATATTTGGGCTAACAGAAATTGAAATTTCTCTATTTTCTTACAAAAAAGCTAAATGAATACGTAAATTTACCTAGAATATGTTTCATGAACTCGCAAGGCCTTGGAGAGTACAACCCCTAATTAATGTCACAGAAGTACAAATTTCTCTATTTTCAGTAAAAAAGCGAAGAGTAATACCTGAATTTACCTAGAATACGTTTCATGCGCTCACAAGGCCTAAAAGGGTACTAGAAACAACCTTTATTTAAGTAGTAATCTAGATTTTTTGATAAAATATAGAGAAATTTCTATTTCTGAGCATATATATTTTTTTTAAATAGGGGTTCTTCCTACCACCACCCTCCTAGGCCTTGCGAGAGCCCATGAAACATAATTTAGGTAAATTATGGTATTAATCTGTGCACCAATATATTAATTTCGGTTAGGTAGGGCGTTATTGTTAATAGTAGTCCTAGAAATTTATACTAGTGGTAATTTTGATTTTTTTGATCCGAAATAGTGAAATTTATATTTCTGTGAGGCCTAATATTTCTAATAAAAAATATTATTCAAACTACCCTCCTAGGCATGGTTCAAGTACAATAGTTATCCGTGAAATATACATTGTGTATGCACAATGCACATTTCACATATGCACAAACACCAAAACACTTTTACTTTGACTTTTACTGAGCATATATATTTTTTTTAAATAGGGGTTCTTCCTACCACCACCCTCCTAGGCCTTGCGAGAGCCCATGAAACATAATTTAGGTAAATTATGGTATTAATCTGTGCACCAATATATTAATTTCGGTTAGGTAGGGCGTTATTGTTAATAGTAGTCCTAGAAATTTATACTAGTGGTAATTTTGATTTTTTTGATCCGAAATAGTGAAATTTATATTTCTGTGAGGCCTAATATTTCTAATAAAAAATATTATTCAAACTACCCTCCTAGGCATGCTTCAAGTACAATAGTTATCCGTGAAATATGCATTGTGTATGCACAATGCACATTTCACATATGCACAAACACCAAAACACTTTTACTTTGCTCGACGCGCGTCTCGCCAACCAAGTTGTCATCATCCGGAGACGATTAAAACTAATCTTAAACTAAAAAATCTACCCTATACTATTTTCATGGTGACGTCACTAATGAAAATTAATCTAAACTAATGAAAATGAATGAAATGAATGAACTAATCAAAATGATATAGAGACTCCAAAATATATGCCTTGGTTGGCGAAACGTAACTTGGTTGACTAAAGTAAAAGTGTTTTGGTGTTTGTGTATCCAGTGCAGTTTTTTTGTGGAAGTTGTTTAAGAGGGCATAATAAGCCAGTACATAAAACTACACCCTACTACACCATGTGCGGCTCCTACTTTTAGGGGTGGAAAAATTGGAATTTTACTTTGGTGCCAACATCTTTTTCCCTATTTCCCGAGGGACTCTTTACCAGGTTACATTTTTTGAAGATTCATCCCTCCTCTCCATAGTTTATTAACTTTACCAACACGGCCCAATTTAGTGACATGCTAAATCGCAATGGACGGTTATTCGATTTAGTAATATCGGATTTATCTGATTGTACGATATCACGTGATCAATTGCCAATTGTTAGAGACGTGCTTCATTCAGTGTTAGAGATAACTATTCCTAAAACGAAATGTAAATCTCAAAATTTCCGTGTTAATAATGCTATGAAATCTTACCATTTTAGAAATACGAATTAATTAGTATTGTATGACTTTATTGCAAACTAATTCAACATTCCTACATGATTTTGATGATGACATGCACGTTCCACTTTATAATAAAAGTAAGAGGGAATTTCCATGTTGCTATACAAAGGAAATAATAAAGAATATAAAACTTAGAGACAAATATCGAAAAAACACAAAAAGACTCATAATATTACACATTGGAATGATTACAAACGTCTTAGATCTTTAATAAAGTACCAAAGTAATTTAAAATATAAAAATTATATTAGTAGAATAGAGAATAACCTAATACAAGACCCTAGGCAATTTTGGCGAAACATCAGCAACAAAAAGGTACTAGAATATCAGGTTATATGACCTATAATGGTTCGGATATTAAAACTCCCCAAGATATTGTGGATAACTTTGCAAAGTTTTTTAGTAGTGTATATACACCAGTGTCTGCTAATTTGCCCAAGCCAGATATTCATAGTAACTTCACCTGTATTCACGTTAGTTGTCTCTTTGAAATTGATAGCCATCTAGTGTCATTAAGAAATTGAGGAATAAATTAACTTCGGGGGATGATAAACTTTCTAGTTTCTTGATAAAATATTGCTGCAATGTCTTCTCTCTCTCCTCCTCTAATAACTTTCTTCATTTGATCCGACTGCTGGAAATCGGCAAAAATATGTTCATTTTATAAAAATGGTAATACTCAGGAAATATCTAACTACAGAGGTATTTCGATTCTTTCTAGCTTTGCAAAGGTTTTCGAGGCCTCAATGTATTCCATCATCGTGCAATGTATTCCACCATCGTGCCAATTATTTTTCGTGCGAAAACTCAGGTGTGGATACTTTTCTTCGGAAAGGTATGTTCTGTAAAATTCGCTTAGTTCCACATCATCAAATTTAGACTTCAAATATGAATGTCTTCTTGAAGCTGGATCAAATCCATTTGTAGGTGAAGCAGAGCACCTTCCACATTACAATTACAAGGATTTGCAAAAATATTGAAAATACTATCCATATTCTTAAAATCGGGAAATCGATCAGTGAATTGCTCTCACAGTAGTTCCAGTTTATCAGCATAGCGACCGTATTCAATGTATTCGTGACTGGATAATGTTAAAAAATGAAAACAGTTTTTGCTTCTCATTTGTATTTCCCACAAGCGAATTTTGTTTTGAAAAGCTTTAAGATGACTGAACAGCTGATTTACCAACTGCCCTTGTTTTTGAAGCTTCAGGTTCAGGTCGTTTAAGTATCCTGTGATGTCTACCAGGAATGCCACAAAGCCAAATGGATCACAAATTTGCGCCTATGTTTTCTCTTTTATTTCCATAAAATCAGCTATTTCTTTTCTAAGGTCATAAAACCTTTTTAGCATTTTTCCTTTGCTTAGGCACCTTACTTCGCCATAATATGTCACATCATCGTGTTCTGTAGAGTTCATCCAAAAATGCTTTAAACTGGCGATGCTTAAGACCGCGGGATCTAATGAAATTAATTGTATTTACTACCACTTCCATAGCATTATTCAGTCGAATGGACTTAGAGCACAAGTTTTGTTGGTTAATAATGCAATGCCGAAATATTAAATCACATTCTTGCACATTCATAGCGGTTGCTCTTTCCTTAAGAATTCCGATAAAACCTTTTCGTGAACCGACCATTGAAGGAGCACCATATCTGCCCTACTATGCTCTCTGCCCTACTATGAACCATAAGGCCGCAAACATTTTTGAGAAATGATACTAGAGAACACATGACATAAATCGTTATTACACAATAAGTGTTGAT
This sequence comes from Tetropium fuscum, assembly GCA_964058915.1. Lineage (NCBI taxonomy): Eukaryota > Metazoa > Arthropoda > Insecta > Coleoptera > Cerambycidae > Tetropium > Tetropium fuscum. Next base: position 205,409 of record CAXKVY010018456.1, on the reverse strand, counting down.
CCTTTTAATGTTTCAATATAAATAATAATATAAAATAGCCATTTTTCACATATTTTGCTGTCCAGCTCCTAAAGCAATGAATGTATGAAAATGAAACCAACGTAGATTTCCTTATATTTGGATCGTGCATGGCAATAAAAATTTAACGAAACAAAGTTTTTTCACAAATCATCATCCCTCCACATTGGCATTAGTATGCGTAATATTTTAGCTTGGAAGTAATAGCCGTTTGTCCTGCACAGAAGACCCCCAAATTCGCACCGCGCTACCTTTCCGTACTCGTACAGCTAAAACCGTTTGCTCTACGGCAAATTTGTGGTATATATTATGTAGAGGAGGGATAATTCTTCAAAAAGATAAAGAGCCTTTCGGGTAATAGGGAAAAAATATTGGCACCTAAGTCAAATCTAATCTAAATCGACTGGACTAAATGAACATTTCTCAAAAAATATGTCCCTTATGGACAGATTCGTCTGAAATTTATACCAGTCGTATCTGGTATTTTCAATACGTCTAAGATACTGGCGTAAAATGAAAGGTCTGTGAATTTTTTGTATAGGTAATTTTTTTGTAAGTAATATGTAACGAGTTACTGCAGCGGAAAGATGACCATTATTCCAAAAAACTGTTAAAACCCCCATTTTTACAGTAAACTTAGTAAGAACAATTTACACTTATTTTTAATGTTTTTCCCACATCATAGTAAGATTATACCTACAGTCATTTTTCTTGTTACATATTAATTTATATTAATTACATATTAATTAATTAAGAAATACAAACTCAAACAAATACGAGAAATTGAAAACATATTTGCATATAAATTTTTTAAATGAAATCTCGACGTGTTAAAATGTTCTGAGGAAAAATATTTTAGGGCTTATTTTTTCATACCTCCTTGTACAAAAAGTGTCACAAACTATCTCCACCAAATTTCATTCTTCCAAATTCTTCCATAGTGGAGAAAATAAATATAAATAATTTCTAAGGGGGCTGTTACTTAAAATTATTATTGGCTGATATTATAAAATAGAATTGTATAATGATATATACCATAAGGGATCAGTCGTCGCATTTACTCTCAACATCAGGTTGCAGCATACACCCGCGAAAAATGGTGAACCAAACACAGGGAATGTATCCAGGCATCCACAAAAGACCCTCTGCTGAAAGGCCTACAGCTCACAGGACAAGCTGCCGCTACAATCGGGCACCGTGTAAACTTCCTACAAACGCCTCGGGGCGTTCTCCTTCCTGCAAATCAGTTTAGGCACAAACATACATCCCCAGCCTGCGTTCCCCCGTAAACTAAATGTATGTATAATAATTCCCAATTACTTGGATTAGTTAGCAATGGTAGATGTACGTGTTCAGGGAACGGAGAAGATCTAAACAATGAATTATATAAATGCAGAGTCGTGGTTGCAATGATTGCCTATAGATCGCGAAAATGTTACGTACGTGGCAAGATGTAACATGCCATACTGATGATTCCATTTCAATTAGTAAAATATACTCGTAAAGTAACTTATTTATTTTGTAACTATCGTGTACCGTCATTGTACTTACGTACATTTGTGAAGACTTGTTACTTTAATTAAATAATACTTTTGTAGGGGCAATCTATACAAAATTATAGGATACTGTATAACGTTCCCAATAAAACAAAAGCGCTGTATAACGTTTCGAATAGAACAAATTTGTTATATTATATTGCGCCTTGGGGATGTTTTATGGAAAGCCAGTAATAACAAGGATAAATATGATCGAATAGAAAAGTTAATGGTTTTTTAACAATCAACACACACTTTTGTATGTAATCTTTTGTACGTTTTGTCAAAACTTGTTGCTTTATTTGATGGATATTTTTATAGGGGCTTTATAACCAAAATTATACTACTTTAATATCGTATAGCGTTCCGAATAAAACAAAAGTGTTGTGTGGCTTTTCGAATGGAACAAATTAGTTGTATTATATTGCGCCTTGCGAGAATGGTTTAAATAGAAAGCTAAATACAATAACAAGGACAAATATCAAACAGTTAAAGTTAATTGTTTTGAAAGAATTAACAATAATTAATATCGTATAGAGTTACGAATAAAAAAATAGTGTTGTATAACGTAATAGAACAAATTTGTTATATTATTTTGCTTCTTGCGAGATAGGTTTAAATATAATATAAATAATAAGGACAAAAATATAATCAACCCGTTTATTGTTTTGTACAATAAACACACACTTTTGTATGTAAACTTTTGTACGTTTTGTCAAAACTTGTTGCTTTATTTGTGGATATTTTTATAGGGACTTTATAACCAAAATTATACTACTTTAATATCGTATAGCGTTCCGAATAAAACAAAAGTGTTGTGTGGCTTTTCGAATGGAACAAATTAGTTGTATTATATTGCGCCTTGCGAGAATGATTTAAATAGAAAGCTAAATACAATAACAAGGACAAATATCAAACAGTTAAAGTTAATTGTTTTGAAAGAATTAACAATAATTAATATCGTATAGAGTTACGAATAAAAAAATAGTGTTGTATAACGTAATAGAACAAATTTGTTATATTATATTGCCTTTTGCGAGATAGGTTTAAATATAATATAAATAATAAGGACAAAAATATAATCAACCCGTTTATTGTTTTGTACAATAAACACACACTTTTGTATGTAAACTTTTGTACGTTTTGTCAAAACTTGTTGCTTTATTTGTGGATATTTTTATAGGGACTTTATAACCAAAATTATACTACTTTAATATCGTATAGCGTTCCGAATAAAACAAAAGTGTTGTGTGGCTTTTCGAATGGAACAACTTAGTTGTATTATATTGCGCCTTGCGAGAATGGTTTAAATAGAAAGCTAAATACAATAACAAGGACAAATATCAAACAGTTAAAGTTAATTGTTTTGAAAGAATTAACAATAATTAATATCGTATAGAGTTACGAATAAAAAAATAGTGTTGTATAACGTAATAGAACAAATTTGTTATATTATATTGCCTCTTGCGAGATAGGTTTAAATATAATATAAATAATAAGGACAAAAATATAATCAACCCGTTTATTGTTTTGTACAATCAACACACACTTTTGTATGTAAACTTTTGTACGTTTTGTCAAAACTTGTTGCTTTATTTGATGCATATTTTTATAGGGGTTTTATAACCAAGATTATACTACTTTAATATCGTATAGCGTTCCGAATAAAACAAAAGTGTTGTGTGGCTTTTCGCATAGAACAAATTTGTTGTATTATATTGCGCCTTGCGAGAATGGTTTAAATAAGCTTAAATGAGGTTTAAATAAGGAAAGCTAAATACAATAACAAGGACAAATATCAAACAGGTTTGAAACAATTAACTTTTGGAAATAAACATTATTTGTACTTTTGTACAGTTGCAAAAAATGATTGCTTTATTTGAAGAATATCTTATAGGGCCTGTATAAACAAAATTAAAGACTCGAATATAAATATAGTGTTGTATAACGTAATAGAACAAATTTGTTATATTATATTACCCCTTGCGAGGGAGGTTTAAATAGAATGTCAGAAATAATAAGGGCAAAAATATAATCAAACCGTTTAGTGTTTTGTAATAAATAATTAACTCTGGGAAATAAACATTATACATTTGTAAAAAGTGATTTCTCTCTTTGAAAAAATATTTTATAGGGCCTATATAAACAGTATTATAGTACTTTAATATCGTATATAGTTTTTTCGTATATAGTAAACAGCTTTGAAATAATTAACTTTAACTTTTGGAAATAAACATTTGTACTTTTGTACAGTTGCAAAAAGTGGTTGCTTTATTTGAAGAATATTTTATAGGGCCTGTATAAACAAAATTAAAGACTCGAATATAAAAATAGTGTTGTATAACGTAATAGAACAAATTTGTTATATTATATTGCCCCTTGCGAGGGAGGTTTAAATAGAATGTCAGAAATAATAAGGGCAAAAATATAATCAAACCGTTTAGTGTTTTGTAATAAATAATTAACTCTGGGAAATAAACATTATACATTTGTAAAAAGTGATTTCTCTCTTTGAAAAAATATTTTATAGGGCCTATATAAACAGTATTATAGTACTTTAATATCGTATATAGTTTTTTCGTATATAGTAAACAGCTTTGAAACAATTAACTTTAACTTTTGGAAATAAACATTTGTACTTTTGTACAGCTGCAAAAAGTGGTTGCTTTATTTGAAGAATATCTTATAGGGCCTGTATAAACAAAATTAAAGACTCGAATATAAAAATAGTGTTGTATAACGTAATAGAACAAATTTGTTATATTATATTACCCCTTGCGAGGGAGGTTTAAATAGAATGTCAGAAATAATAAGTTCAAAAATACAATCAAACCGTTTAGTGTTTTGTAATAAATAATTAACTCTGGGAAATAAACATTATACATTTGTAAAAAGTGATTTCTTTCTTTGAAAAAATATTTTATAGGGCCTATGTAAACAGTATTATAGTACTTTAATATCGTATATAGTTTTTTCGTATATAGTAAACAGCTTTGAAACAATTAACTTTAACATTTGGAAATAAACATTTGTACTTTTGTACAGTTGCAAAAAGTGGTTGCTTTATTTGAAGAATATTTTATAGGGCCTGTATAAACAAAATTAAAGACTCGAATATAAAAATAGTGTTGTATAATGCAATAGAAAAAATTTGTTATATTATATTGCCCCTTGCGAGATAGGTTTAAATATAATAGAAATAATAAGGACAAAAATATAATCAACCCGTTTATTGTTTTGTAATAAATCACTAACTATTGGAAATAAACATTGTACATTATTTGTAACTGACTTTAACTTTTGGAAAAAAACATTTATACTTTTGTACATTTGTGAAAAATTGTTGCATTATTTGAAGAATATTCTATAGGGCGTATATAAGCAAAATTATAGGTCCCTAATATTCTATTCGGATTTTAAGAGAAGCGATATGACCTCTAGCGGCCGAATGCTGAAATAATCTTTAAAATATTTTTTTTACAATTTCTTATTGACTACCAAAAATTGAGGTTTGGAAACGATCATAGAAAATATAATACTGGCTTATAAACTATCGGACATAAAAATTGGCGCACCTAGATTTTATCCCAAATTTGATGTTCAATAACTTTTAAACCAGCCTATCGATTTTGATAATTTTTTTTTGTTTGAAAGGGCGATTCTTGCGGATGACTATTTTGTAATTGGCTTTCCATAAAAAATGTATTTTTTAATATGTACAGCCTTTAAAAACCGATTATGATTTTTACACGAAATTTGATTTGTCGCTGTGGAGTGAAATTTTATTTGTATTGAATTCTTAGGTTGGTCACGGTGTTTACCATTCTTTTTTCAATATTCTCTTTTTTGAATCACCTCTCTAGCCCCTTCAGCAACGAAGATGCGACATTTTAGATGAAACGGTGTTATTAAGTTTGATATTTAACAAGGAGGCTATGGTAACGGTTAACACTGAAACGTCAAAAGATTCAGTTGAAATTCTCGTGAAAAAAAAATAATTCAGGTAACGTTCTAAAGAAAATGCCAGTGCAAATTAGTCCAATTCAAGTAGCTAGAGTTGTAGCTTTAGTAGAAGATGGAAGGAGCCAAAGATATGCAGCTCGTATTGTTGTTCTACTAGAAACAACTGTCCGAAGAGCGATCCAGCGCTACCGAGAAACGGGCCAATACAGCAGCCGTCCAGGTTCGGGTAGTTCCAGGATTATGCAAAATATTGACGATCGATTTATTGGTCTGCAAATATCCCTATCAAACAGCTGTGATCACAAACCGAAATTTAAGAAACGCACGAGGAAAAGTTGTGTCAGATCGAACAATTTGTCGGAGATTCAGGAGTCTCGGTTTTATCGCAAGAAGACCTGCTATTGGAATGCGGCTACTTCGACGACATCGAGTAGCTCGTTTGGATTTTGCTCCAATTCATCTTGTTTGGAATGAGTTGCAATGGTCTCAAATTTTATTCACTGACGAATTAAGATTCATGTTGAGATCAGTAGACGGGTGTCGGAGAGTTTGGAGAAGGCGTGGGGAAAGATACGAGGATTGTATGTTCAGTGAAAGGGAGAGTTTTGGCGGTGGTTCACTAATGGTAAGAATTCCTCTTAATGCAAGATAATGCACGACCGCATACAGCAGTGATAACACAATTTTTAAATGATGTCGGAATTAATCGTATGCCGTGGCCCGCTAAAAGCCCTGATATGAATCCCATTGAGCATTTATGGGATGAATTGGGACAACGTGTTAGTAGACGCAACCCAGAGAATCTGAATGAATTGAGGATTGCTCTTACAGAAGAATGGGACAATACCCCTCAAATCACTATCAAAAATTTGATCGTGATAGATTTGATCCATACGCCTAGGCATGCTTTCAGCATGCCTAGGCGTATGGAAGCTGTTATAGCAGCCAGAGGAGGAAATACTCGTTATTAGTTAGTTTGTTGTTCAGTTATTTTTTAAGTTTATTGTTTTAATCATTAATAGTTACAGTCGTTTTACTAAAATAACGAATAATTCTTTGTTTGTTATTTCTTTTAGATGTTGTTTGTACTTGTAAGTAACAATTATTTCAGCATCCGTAATCGAAAACGCTAAACATTTCTTAAACGATGAACTTTTTAGACATTTTCAGCTTCACGGCCTCCTTGTTGAATATCAAATTTAATAACACCGTTTCATCTAAAATGTCGCATCTTCGTTGCTGAAGGGGCTAGAGAGGTGATTCAAAAAAGAGAATATTGAAAAAAGAATGGTAAACACCGTGACCAACCTAAAAATTCAATACAAATAAAATTTCACTCCACAGCGACAAATCAAATTTCGTGTAAAAATCATAATCGGTTTTTAAAGGCTGTACATATTAAAAAATACATTTTTTATGGAAAGCCAATTACAAAATAGTCAACCGCAAGAATCGCCATTTCAAACAAAAAAAACATATCAAAATCCATAGGCTGGTTTAAAAGTTATTGAACATCAAATTTGGGACAAAATCTAGGTGCACCACTTTTTATGTCCGTCAGTGTATTTTCCATGGAAACGATGTACCAGAAGTTAGTTTGCGGATAATCCGTCATGGCGCTGAGATCTTAATTTAAATTTCCAATAGTTTGTAATAAAACAAAACTATTCTATAATGTTTCGTATGGAGCAAATATGTTGTATAATATTGCGAGTTTCAGTAAAAAGCGAAATAATAACAAGGGCAAATATTATCAAACAGGAAGTTAATTGTTTTGTAACAACTTTCACTTTTGGAAAGAAACATTTTGTAAAATAATTTATTTTTTATTTGTAATCGTGACTTATTAGTTTTGAGTTATTTTAGTTTCTGTGACACGGTCTCCATGAAATGAGAGTGGAAACAAAAAAGCGGTTTTTTGTATCAACTGAAAATTCCTCCTCCAACAGAGTGCGTCTATTGTTCTTAACAAAAAAAAAATATTTTCATAACGCAAATTGTAATTTTTTTATCATGTACTTAATATTCGCAACTTTTTAATAGTGTGTTATAATGTATATATTATAGCAAACTACTATGATATTATTGTATATTATATCTATACCTATATTATTATTGTATATTAATTTGGCAACATTGATCTAACCCCGGCATCAGTTTTGCCACCCCCTTCAAGTCAACAAACACCCTGTATGATCATGTATGTCGCAGCTGGCTGGGATTTTGTGTTTGATCTATGGTTTGTATGTTTCAGACCGTCTCTGTGTCCATGCTGCTGCGCTACTCGCATCACCAGATATTCGTGTTCATCGGTGAGTCTTTTGATTTATACCAGCTCACGCTCCCGGCCCTCGGGGGGCCGCTCGCCGGACAGGGTCATTTGGCCCTGCTTCCGGTAATAAGCCCTCACTGTACCCCGGACTCGGGCAAAGGCGTACAGCGAGGGCCAGGACGATCCCAATCCAACGCCTAAAATAGCGAGATTTCGTTTCATAGTTGGATGTTTATATACTCAATATAAGATCCTGATAGATAGCCAGATATTATATGAAATCAATTACTAGAGAAATTCTAGGCCTTTAGTCTCTGATATAATCACCACTTTGGCAAGTCAAATGGTAAAAAAAATATGACTAAAAAAAGTCACAATAGAATAGCCATAAATTTGTCAAGGTTGAGTTGTGTTTAAGAATATTTTTACTATTGAATATTATTATTATCACTTTGATTCAATCACAAGTTTCAGTCCAAATGCGTTGGATTCAGATCGGATTTACGTTAAATCTAATTAAAATTGTAATTAAGAATTGCGTACAATTACGTAGGTACAATTTATGAAAAAATCCATAATGAAACTGTGCCTTATTATTGTTTATTACAAATTTAATTACCTTAAAGTATAGTAATTATAGTAAATGAGTATTGCAAGTCAGTAATATTTGATGATAGTAGTATATCATTAAACCAGTATGTAATGAGAGTTATTATTCACGATGGTGATGCTGCACCCTAGTGTTTTGTATGCGAGTAGAATACTAATCTGTTCACGAGTATTAAATTATGACAATTCTTGGTTCGGCTGTTTGATGGAAAAACCTTATAACTGTCTTACTAGCCTTAGTTATTTGCTGTAGCAATATTGATTAGAATATTTTACAGAATTTATGTTAAAAGTAATATAAAATAAATAAATTAAGATTATTTGAGGCAATAAATTTAATTAAATGTAATATAAGTCAAAGGAAGTAAGGAGAAAAAGGTAGTAAGGAAAGGAGTACCGTAAAACCGGGTTTCTTTGCACCATTTTCTACTGAAGATTCGCAAAATCTTCCTGAAAACCAGTTTTCAGTTTTATAAAAATATTTATATTTGATGCAATTATAAAAAAATATATGAAGAGTAACACTATAGCTGTTTTTTGACATATTTAGCAATACAAATACTTATTTTCATGATTCATTTTGGAGCAAAGTATCATCATAGGGATAGGATACTTTGCACCACCAGGGAAATTATTAAATTTTTAGCTTTAAATTATATGTTGGCGCAGAGTAGGAACATGTTGAGTTAAAATGCATGCCAAGGAAATGTTAATTCACACAAAAATTAGTTTAGAATGTAAAATGCATTTATTTATTACAATGTTAATATTAACTAATGAAAAAATACGTGAAAAAACTCAGTCCACATTTTGTTCAATTCGGAACATTAAAATACCCTTGACTTGATACCCTTTTTCTCTGCAATTACGCCAATAATATCCTCCCAGGAATAGTGAAGTATATCCGGCTTTTCAGGCTATTTCCAAGACTTAAGTGACTTCTGCATGGCTTTAATTACCACCCCATCATTATCACATGTTATTATCTGACCTGGAAACAGCTCTCCTTCATATGTGAAAATTACATATTTCCCTATTTCCCTGACACCAGATAATTGTAGAAGGTCATTAGTAGACTTTTCTCCAGAAGCGATGGCGATTATTTACTTATTTTCTTGGGATTCTCTTGCCATGTGTGCACAGAAGGTCTCAACATCATCTTCATCAGATGAATCCCTGAGGGACATTTCATTAGCAGACTAGTCACCAAGTATATTTTTTAATTTCGACCGCTTCTTTGATTTTGGCTGTTCTTCATTAGGTTGGGTTTCTTGATTGTCTAGGATCTCTGCAGCTACGTTAATTTTCTTCCTTTTTGTTGTTTTCATATCTATTAATTCAGATCTTTTAGTCGCTAAAGTTTTCAGGAAAGAAGATTCTATAGCATTGTTGTAGCAGTTATCTTGTGCTGGGACCATTTAAGAAGTTTTTCAACATTCACTGGGTAAATAAATGCCACATTTCCTAAAGCCTTATATTAAATTGGCAGCAGCATTTGGTTCTAAGGCAGTCATAAGTTTATTCAGAAGCATTGGAAAATGTTTCTGAAGCACAGTACTTTTGGCACCTTCTGGCGTTTCTCCACGCAACCTTCATCGGGTGAAAGAAAGCCACATCAAGTGGCTGAGTCAGATGGGTGCATATAAATGAAATATTATTGTATCTACATAGATTTAACACATGCACTGATATGTGGGAGGATAAGTTATCACAAATTAAAATATTTGTTCCTTGTAGTTTTTTTAATTTTGGCAGCATAAGGCTTTCGAACCAGTCTTTACGGCGGTGGACATCAAACCACCCACTACTAGTATCGCTATAACGGGCTCCTTTAGGACCATTCTCCGTCCAAGTGCTCCACATGCAAGAAGATCGATAAGCCACGTACGGTGGTATGACCTCTCCAGCAGCGCTGCTAGCATACATGAGTGAAATACTAGTTTTTGACGCGTTTTGAATTTTTCTGGATATTTGCAGCCGTGTTTAGTTATTACTCTTTTTTGGCCAGGATTGTCAGTGAGGTTAGAATCGTCGCAGTTCCAGATATTCTCTGGCGGAACATCTGTCACAACATCGGTTCAATGTAACCTTAAAATAGCAACTAGTACAAAAAAAAATATGTTTATATTTTATGCAATAAGCACGTTTTTCTACAGATAACAACCTACTACTTCGAATACCAATATAACTTACCTTATTCAATAAACAGTTTTATTTCTAGAACCAAATTTACTGGATAGGAACATAGCTCATGTAAATATCATAAAAATGGTGCCAACTCATTACAAAGACATACTAGTATTCCCTCTAGAGGAAACTGCCTCAAACATTTTCTTGTAGTACGTCTATTCCGCATTAGATAGCGAAATAGATTATTATAATTTGGAGCATTGTATCCCCCATATGAGCAAAGTTACCCGGCTTTACGGTTCTTAAGTCATGTTCAAGTATAAATAAAAAAATGTTCTTTAATTTAAATATAACAAATATAAATTTCCAAATGAAAAGTTTCAATGCTGTTTATTGTTGTAAAACAATATGGACAATGTATACAGTGTGGGTAGTAATCGATCTTTTATCAGGTAATCGGTTGTTACCTCGCCAGCAGTCTCTATTTCTCTCCCTCTCTCTGTCTTATGTACAATGTAAATTGCTCCAACTACGTGGACCTTGCAAATTGGATCAAGTGGATGAATATTGCATAATAATACCGTCGCCACCGTATAGCATTTCATTTATTTAGGGCTTCATTAATCTTTGAAAAGTCGCTGGTGCGGTTTTCAATCCGAAGGGCATTCGAAAATATTCGTAGTAGTGCTCATATTCTATGTGTAAAGCAAGTTTTTGTAGAGACTTCGGTATATTTCTATATGATGAAATATTGAGGCGGGATCCAATGTATAGTAAAATAATGAAATTAAGCAAGTTTAGCAAAAATGTATATCTAGGAACTGGGTAATGATCATCTGCAGTTTCTTCATTGACTTCTCTCGTCAACCACGATTATAACTTGTCTTCCTTCCGAGCGCATTGGCTCTATTAGGTACAATACAAATTGGACTTTGACAGATGTGATTCCAGTGCACCAAAATCGTGCAATCATACCGCTTAGCATTTTGTTTATTTCGCAGGATTTTTAAATTGAGGCTTCATGGATCTTTGGCAAGTGCGTTTTTCAATCCGAATGCGTTAAAAACAAGGCTTTGAAGATAATTTTTATCCGTTTTTGTATACTGAAATACTGAGGCGAGGTCTAATGTACAATAAAATAAATTACAGGGTTTACTTAAAATGTACCTATATCAGGAACTTGGTAATGGTCATAAGCAGTTTCCTCATTGATTTCTCTATAGTCTACCACATTTATCAATTTTCTCCTTTTCGGGAGTATGGTTCCTTTCAGGTACAATGCAAATTGGATTTAGACAAGGGGAAAATTGCAAGAAAAAAGTAAACGAGAGGTGTATTAAATGGAAAATCTTATGTACAGGGCGCGGTAAGGTATGATGTGCGTAGAACATGAATCGCTGCCCAGTCCGGCTCTGCCTCCTTGCCGAGGAAAGCATGTCAGCGGGCAAGAGGATAGTCGGATATGTGATGTATATGCGGATATAGTAGATCCGTTTTTCTTATGTAAAGCTGACCGCAAGTTCGGTCAACATGAGCAGTTGTTTGCCGGACTGCGGCGGCTAGGGCCCCAAGGCATCCACCCCCAGAGACTTGTGTTCGCGGTATTAGCTTTAACTGGCAATATAAGAAGCCAGCCGAAATTTATGGCGACCAGAAATCGGGGATATAGTATACGGATTATGGAGCACTAAGCATTTCCGAATTACGAAAATATTATCGAGAAGTTAGATATATATGGCGTTTTCAAAAAGCGCATTGAAAATTTTCAACCGATTTTAAATGTATAGTAATTTATTTTTGATAATTAATAAAATTGAAAAATCTATTTTTGGACGTGTAATGGACAATATTTTGTTCTACTATATATACTATATACACACAACCAAACTTATATGGAATCACCCGTTTTCTCCTCTTTGTTCAAATTTAAAGAAAAGAGAAATTGATGGAAAATAAATAGAGGTGTATGCAAACCTCTTTTTATTGAAAAAATAAACAACAACTCTTTAAATAAGTTCTGTAATAACACGAAACGTAAAACCTATCTTTTTCTCAAAAAAAAACTTTAAATCAATACGGAATTTAAGAAACAAATAATCATTTTTTTTGTCAATCTAATAATCAGTGTTGCCACCTCTAGCCTCCATACATGCGCTACTTCTACGAGGCATGCTTTCAATTAGATTATTAATATTTTCTTGGCTAAGATTTTCCCATTCTTCTAAAGCTGCTTCAATCAGTTGGTCTGTGTTGCCAGGGTTATTAACTCGAGCTCTAATCCGTCTTTTAATCATATCCTATGCGTGTTCTATGGGATTAAGGTCAGGTGAACAACTAGGCCACTGTAAAACAGTCACATCTTCTGTTTCCAAAAAAATTGTGGCGACTCTGCTTGTATGAGGTGGTGCATTATCGCTCATAAAAACAAAATTTTTGCCAAAAGCGCCTCTCCAGTTTCTTACTATGGGTCCTAGAATAAAATAACCCGTTAAGTTTTGTCTTATGGGGAGTAAAGGAGTTTTCTCATCCCTCATAATTCCACCCCAAAACATTACAGTTACTCCTTTGTATTTGGGGACATATTTAGCAACAGTAAGTCTAGCATGTTTCCCACGATCTCTCAAAACTCGAATTCGCCTGTCGTCTGTACGAAGGCCAATTAAATTCTGGTTTCATCTGAAAATAAGACATTTCTCCAGTCTTCGATAGTCCAGTTTTGATGCTCCAAACGCCATTGTAGACGGTCAATTTTATATTGTCTTGTTAGTTCGGGAACCCTTAACTGTCTTCTGCAAAATAATCCTCTCTAGAGCTCGAAGCCTCTTCCGGATGGTTTCGACGGAAACGTTAATACCCGTAACATGCAAATGTTGCCTTTGAAGCTGGGGATGAGATACAGTCTGATTTCTTCTTGCGATTTTAACTAGAAACCGGTCCTGCTCTTTAGTAGTAACTTTTCCACAACTTCTTCTTGATCGATTTTTTAAGGTTCCCAATTCTAGAAACCTTGAATAGGTTTTCGAAACGACCCTTGTGCAACCCTTACTATCCTTGCAATTTCTCTTTGTGATATTCCGTGTTCTACCAGAGCAATAATTCTTCCCCTGTGCACATCTGATAACCCCACATAAGGCATTTTTTTCTAAAATTTTCACACGTAAACAATTTACAACCGAACTACGATTTCACATGTCAACAGAAAAATCACCACTGTAATAGCAAATGTCATAAACTTGGAATGAACCTACTGTTGGTAAACATATAGCTTAGATATTATACTACTTTGAAAACGAAAATATAAACATGAAATGTAACAAAAAAAGACTTTTGATATATGTCTACCCCAGTGTAAGAGATTCGTTTAATTTTTTCCACCGATTTGTCTAATTTGACTGGGGTAATTTACATTATTACTAATACAGATGTAAATAAGGTGTTTTCAAAGAAGTATAATAAACTATATATTTCACCCTTTTGGACGCGCCGTAAATTTCCGTTATCCTGAACTTTCTTCTAAGCTATTCATGAACTGAGGAGAGACCCTTTAATTTTAAATAATAATAATAACAACATAATAATATTTAGTTAGCCAAGAAAAATTACAAAATTGTACATATGGCAAGTCAAATATACAGAAAAAAACAATTAAATAACAAACTGGTAACATGGTAGAACTACCATAGGAAACAATTTATAAATAACAAATATCATATACAGGGTGAGTTTTTAGTGCGTATTCGCTCTGTAGGGCCTTTGCTATTTGTCAGAGAAAAATGTGTGTTATCCCAGGTTGTTGGTATCCTTTTTTGGCGTTTGTTAAAAATATAGGTGAATGTACAGGGTGTTCTATATCTCCTGGACAGCAACTAACTTTCTTATTTTAAATGGAACACCCCATATATTTTTTGAAATTCGGAAAGAGCACAAACTTTTGAGTCAAAAACATGTTTCGCACCCTAGGCTAAATCCTCAGGTTTCGGAGATATTTACCATTTTAAGAAAAAGTGACAGATGGAAGGGTCTGGAAGGAGCTTTATAATTTTTTTCACAAGGTATATCTAAATTTAATTTTTGGCACAGCGTAAGAACATAGAGTGGTTTAAGTTCTGCAGTTAAAATATAATCGAAAATAATATACCAAGTGTTACATTTTCCATGCCACATTTAGCTAATTTAAAAATGCGAAAACTTTTTTTTGCAAATGGAACACCCTGTATTTTTTGATGCCCAGTTATGTAAAATTAAATTATCTTCCTTCTGATATAGCCGTTGCAGGGGGTAAAGTTAGCAGTTTGTGAGATATTTTCAATTTTCTTTCCAGCGAACAGATTTACCAGAATTTTGCTTAAAAATACATATAAAATTATCCTTGTACTCAAAGAATTAACTTTTGCCAAAAAAGATGCATTAATATATTTGAGATAGATACTCAATAATCTCGAACAACACATCTTCTGTTTCCAAAAAAATTGTGGCGACTCTGCTTGTATGAGGTGGTGCATTATCGTTCATAAAAACAAAATTTTCGCCAAAAGCGCCTCTCCAGTTTCTTACTATGGGTCCTAGAATAAAATAACCCGTTAAGTTTTGTCTTATGGGGAGTAAAGGAGTTTTCTCATCCCTCATAATTCCACCCCAAAACATTACAGTTCCTTCTTTGTATTTGGGAACATATTTAGCAACAGTAAGTCTAGCATGTTTCCCACGACCTCTCAAAACTCGAATTCGCCGGTCGTCTGTACGAAGGCCAATTCAATTCTGGTTTCATTTGAAAATAAGACATTTCTCCAGTCTTCGATAGTCCAGTTCGGGAACCCTTAACTGTCTTCTGCAAAATAATCCTCGAGCTCGAAGCCTCTTCCGGATGGTTTCGACGGAAACGTTGTGTAAAATTAAATTATCTTTCTTCTGTAGGGGGCAGGGGGTAAAGTTAGCAGTTTGTGAGATATTTTCAATTTTCTTTCTAGCGAGAAAAATACATATAAAATTATCCTTGTACTCAAAGAATTAACTTTTACCAAAAAAGATGCATTAATATATTTGAGATAGATACTCAATAATCTCGAACAACACACGAGTAGAGTCTAATTGGCACAAAGAAGGCTTTGACAAATTTAAGCAACAAACAGCTACTGTCAGTTTCTCAGTGGTTTTGAAAATCGCATTTAATGGCGTGTATTACTACATGTGTTTGTTATCCCATTAATATTACCTCGTATAAAACGTTAATATGAATTATTCTACCCAAGAATTACTTGACATGACTTATTTATTAGGAGAATGTCACAGAAATTGTTTATTGGCGTCCAGAGTATATATATGGTGCGCGATATCATCCTGAGCGAAGAAAAAAAATAGTAAAATGTTTTGAAAAACTTAAGAAGCGTTTTGAACTTACTGCTAATGCCAATTATAAGAACACACGGCAAGGAAAAATTATTGGCGAGGCTATATGCAATTTGATATAATTATTGCAGTAGTTGAAAATTAGTCCAAAATTAGTACTAGACAACTTAGTGCTGTCTTGGATATCTCTCAGACTTCGGTAGTTAAAATATTACATAATCATAAGTTCTATGACTATCTCCTGAATATGCACAAAAACTTAGTGAACAGGATTATCAAAAAAAATGTTGTAACTGGGTGCTGACTAAAAATTATTTTCCAGATATGTATTATTTACTGATGAGTTTACTTTCTCTAACACATCGTAGAAATTATCACCATTACGACAATGAAAACCCTGATTTTAAAATATCGCCCTACACACAAGGGTGCAGTGGCAATTATATCATTCAGAATAATATACATCATGAAAAAGTTAAAAAAAATAACATAGGTATAGATCACTGCATTATTAAACTAAAAAGCGGGATTTATATAGTAGCAGCTTACAGCAAACTTCAAAACAAAATTTCAAGTCACGATCTAGACCAACTAATCAACTCAGGTAACAAAGTCATAATAATAGGAGACTTAAACTCACGTCATTTTGCTTGGCATAACCAACGATGCAATACAAACGGTAACACTCTATTCAACCACTCACTAGACGAAGATGATATCATATTACACAAAGACAGCCCCACCCACTTCCCACACAATGGCATGTATCCAACAACAATCGACATAGCGCTGATCAGGGGAATTAAAGAACCCCCTAACCCTGACTGCCTCGGCATACTTGAGCAGTGATCATAATCCGATCAGTCTCGTCATACCCGGACAATAAAAGGAAAATAATAACAAAACAATGTATAATTAATTATAAAAACAACTGGAAACTATTTAGAGAAAAGATAAACGGCATCACCAACATAAAGAACAATATAGACATAATACAAAAAATAGACCTAGAAATAAAAATATTTACAAAAAACATTCAAAAACCAGAAACCAATAAGCCAATAAAATTAAAATCCAACCCAAAATCGATAACATCCCCATAACCACTATAAATAAAATCAAAGAAAAAAATAAATGTAGAAAAAAATGGCAAACTACAAACTACCCGAAATGGCGCGGACAAAAGCAGATACCAGCCCTCCAGGAAGAGATTAAAATCGCAATAATAAACCATGTGAACAATACATGGAAGGAAAGAATAAAAAAGCTCAACCGAAAAGATAATTAAACATGGAAGATGATAAGAATTAAAAAAAAAAACCCAAGTACCAACACTAACAAAAAATAACATTAAAGCAGTAACAAACGAGGAAAATGCTAAAATCCTCGGCGAAACCTACGAAGCCACATACACGGTAAACAATTTAAATAACACACTGGAACAAAATGAAATCATAACTGAATGAAGTATTAAAAAAGTTAACATACCTCAAAACCAACTTACAAAATACCTCACCAACCCTAAAGAAATCACGGATAACATAAAAAGATTACCTAATAATAAAGCCCCCGGATATGACGAAATTGATAACATACTGCTCGAGAATCTGCCGAAAAAGGCCAATAGTCCAATTAACTTACCTGTTCAACGCTGTGTTGAAGCTACAGTACTTCCCAACAGATTGGAAACATGCCATGGTCATTCCGTTACCAAAACCTAGTATAACAGCCAGTTCCATAAATATGCACAAAAGCGTTCTTTTCGAAAAGTGAACTTTTAGAAAAAGTAGACTTTTAATTCTCTGTAAAGTCGATTCTGTTCCATAAAGTGAAATGCATCTCCCGTTAGGAAAAGCTTCAATTTGTGAATATTTATTGTGTTTGCGGGCCTGAAAGTTACGTGTGAAGTTGGTCAAGAGGCAAAACGAGTGACAATTATGACACTTTTATTTAATAATACCTAACATTTTCGAAGTTGTTTTGTGATGGAAATTTAAATAAATTTTGTTGGTTTGTAAACATTGTGATTAATTACTTTATTGTATATTTTTATCCTGTTATTAAAGTGTTCATATATATGATAAATAATGAATCTATATTTGCAGAGAAAAGTCATCGAAAATAAAGTGACCAATAAAGTAACAAATGCGGAGAAGGGATTCCTATCAATTATGTGAGAGTATGATTAAAGTTTTATTTTTATTTGAAGACTGTGGGGAGGGTGATATCAAAAACGATGGAAATATTCTGTCGTCGCGTCGTTTTAATGAAAACATCGCAATCGGGGCCTATATATTTTTCTCTTCTTAACACCGTTGTGTCTTCTTCCTCACTTCCTGAGGAAGAACGAACTAGAATTCAGTAAACAATAAATTGTATTTCAAACACACCAAGCCCAAACAACCACTATTTCCCAGACCATGACAGTAAAAATAAATTTGTAGGTTAAGTTTACAATAAAGTCGACTTTTGCCCCTCAAAAGTGCCAAAATCGAGACTTTACCAAAAAGGAAGCTTTTTAGTAAAAGTGCCTTTAAAATTCGATTATGGAACACGCTTTAGAACTTAAAGGAGACTTTTAATATTACAGGAAGCTTTAAGTCGATTATGGAACTGGCTGTAAGTGCCAAATAACATTAAAGCAGTAACAAACGAGGAAAAAGCTAAAATGGTCGGCGAAACCTACGAAGCCACATACACGGTAAACAATTTAAATGGAACTGGAACAAAATTAAATCATAACTGAATGAAGTATTAAAACAGTTAACATACCTCAAAACCAACTTACAAAATAACTCACCAACCCTAAAGAAATTACAGATAACATAAAAGGATTACCTAACAATAAAGCCCCCGGATATGACGAGATTGATAACATACTGCTCGAGAATCTGCCGAAAAAGGCCAATAGTCCAATTAACTTACCTGTTCAACGCTATGTTGAAGCTACAATACTTCCCAACAGATTGGAAACATGTCATTGTCTTTGCAGTACCAAATCCTAGAATAATTGCCACAGAGCCAAAATCCTATCGTCCAATCTCCCTCCTGCCATCCATGTCTAAATTAACAGAGAAAATCGTCCTGTGCTGATTGAATAGAGTAGGCACCAAACGAAAAATCACACCAGTTTGCCAATTCGGCTTCCGGCCAGGAAACAGTACCACTTTAGCCGCAACAAAAATCATAACCAATATAACCAAAAACTTTAACAAATATAAAAATACAGTACTCCTCCTGCTAGACATGGCAAGAGCCTTCGACACTGTCTGGCAAGAGGGGCTAATAACTATAATTGCACGGTTAGGTTTCCCACGGTTAGGTTTTCCTCAAAAACCGCACATTCCAAGTCCAAATAAACTCCACATTATCCTATTCCTACCCCAAATAAGCCAGCGTCCCTCAAGGCACAGGCATAGTACTTCAACTATATACTTATTACACGTCAGATATCCCCACATGTGCATAAACCCAACTAACAACCCTGTACGTTGACGACACGGCGATAACAGCGTCCAGCTACTATACTGAGGCAGCTATCGCCCAAATAAAAATCCACCTTAACCAAATATTACTGAAACAGATTCTGAATCATCCAGTCAGTTTTTAAATTATTCCAAATTTAAATCATAACGCAAGAATTAACATCCTTTAGTTTTGCATTAAACATCAAAATTAAACATCAATATTAATATTATTAATATTGATGTTTAATTTTTTATATCTAACAGGGAATACCAGTGGGGCTGGGGCTAGTCATGTACTTATATAGGGCTCGAAATGAGACACTGAACCGTCCTTTATTCGTCCCCCTGCTCCAGTTACAAAGTTAGCGGAATTTAAATGCCAAGATGCCGATTTTCGATACTTAAAAACTTCCGCTGTTCATTAATCTCCCCTTTCAATTTGTGCACGTAAAGCAAATATGTAAAGTTTCGTCATTAACCGAATCAGATTTTGTGCTTGCGTACTGTCAAGCCTTAAAAAAAGAGTATTTGTGTTTATAAGAATTAGCAGTTAGCATTTTTTTTACGAAAAACTCCATAATGGTCCAAAAATCATACAAGCGGCCTTCTCTTGGGAAGATCCCATTGCGTTAATAGACTGGTCATCCTCGAAAATAACTAGCACACACATAGCTTTAAAATATTTTAAAGTCCATCACGATTGTCTCTTTTTGGAACAATACTGCACGTCCCGAACAGCCATGCATTTAAAACGAAATTGACCAAATATTGCAAGCCATATTCACAAATAGAATACAATATCTTACTCTAAGCAGTGCAAAATCCATTATTACCCAATGCGGCGCTAAGCGCGTTGGAAATTCCGGATGTGGCCATTGTACTACCTTCTGGATATTATCCGCATACCGCACGTATCACATTGATGCAATTCCGACACAAAAATTGATTATCGCCCGAAGCGCCGATTACTACTTCCATATATTCTGTATTTAGCAGCGGTAGACAGACAATTTCATTCCGATAATTTCCACAATCGTTATAGTACTCCATTTATAACAATAATAATATAAATAATAAAAAACATGGGTGTGTGCTTATGACCACACGATATAGAAGTGAGAACTTCTAATTTTCGAATTTAAAATATATACTGTAACCGTCCGCCCGTTTTACCACAACCCGTAGTACACCGCACCCGTTAATACCCGTTAATACAGTTTTCACTTCAAAAATGCTAGAACATATCTGAGTACGAAATATTATCGCTATTGATAAGACGCAGCAAGCGTCAATCTTGTGATCTTAAACACTCTATTTCTTATGTTGATGTCTTATACATAAACAGTTAATAAACGTTAATACACGTTGACCGTACACATCCGTGACACAGATGCTTAAGGCAACCGGCACTAGATGCCGCCCCAGTGTATGTCGCTCCATATACCTACTCATATTTAGCAAGTACTGCGACGGCAGTCGAATTGATTAAATCCAATTCAATTCAAGTCGATACAGAGCGGAAAACAATTGGACGGTAACCCGACCAGACGGAACCTCCTGATATATTGTTAAAATATGCTATAAATACTTTAGATTCAAGTTTATCTCTCTCGCTTAGTCAACGAGTGGACTGAGGGTTACATAGACGAACGTGACAGCTCAGTCTCATTCAATACCCACAACTCTCACACAAGGTGTGCCACAAAGTCACATTCAGGAGGTTAATACTATAAAAGACGCTCTCCGCGGCAAATACCGTCGCATACTTCAACGGATCTGGTCCTCGGATCTGTTGGGGACCTTGTTGGTCGGCGACAAATGTGCTTGCCGTTTCGGTTCTACTCTACTACTTTGGGGTAGTCAAATGGACACAGGAGGCTGGGCAGGTACCCGAAAAATGATGCATCTCTGTCGGAGTTTGCATCGGAGGTCGTCCGTTCCGCGGTTATATCTCCCACGACAACAGGGAGGCCGTCGACGTGGGATTCGAGTGTCTCCATAACAGAGTAACTCTGGGCACAGGATATCTTACCCCTCATGGTCCAAGATCATGAAGGAGCTTTTATATATAAGGCAGCTAAACCTAGGTCTGGAGCAAAGAGCCAAAGAGCAGCTAATAGCCTTTGTCTCGATACCTAGCGGAATAATCCAAACCCTATCACCGAGTTGGAACCGGCTCCGTTGAAATTCCACCTTAGCTGGAAATACACTTCGTTTTCAGCAGCACACAGATAAGCCATTGCACGGAGTCTACTATAGAAATATCGAAGACTTAGGCTTATCTCAAAAGCTGACCCTGGGACGATGAATGTTCTGATAGCTTTTCTCTTTTGATCTAACTATATCGCCTTTAGAATTCGTCGAAGTGCGAGGTCTCTTATGTGTTTTGTATTATCTTGCGTCATGGCTAACATAAAAAGTTGTGGATTAACGAAAAAGCCGTTTTGTTCTATCACATTGTTGACAATATTACGTAATTCTACAGACATGTACGTTAAAGATTTTATTGATTGATCGGTACGCAAATTTTGGCCCCCTTGTAAAGTATTTACTTGTTTTAATACTAAACCGCATTGGCACAAGATAATACAAAATACATAAGAGAACTCGGACTTCGACGAATTATAAAGGCGAGACAGTTGGATCAAAAGAGAAAAATTATCAGAACATTCATGCCGCCAAAACTCAATCTCAAGGCCCAAGGCTACTCGGAAATAATTAACTGCGATTTATCTTCTCCCCCATTATTAAAAGATATCACTGACAATGAGATTAAATGACATATTAAAAGTGACTCAGTCCCTGATTTACTTAATTTGGGTATAACAATCAAGATATTCGTATTCCCAGTTCACACACAGTCAGCTGAACGATGTATGACACTCGTAACAGAAGCCTCAAGAAAAGTTTGCGGAGCTAAGTTTAGGGATGTTTTTATCAGAATGACGCTGCTGTCAAGGTCAGGCATGCCTAACTTCACTCATAAATTGCCCAATAATTGTTAACTTATGTGTCTGTGCACCGCCTGCAAAATAAAGTGAGCCAACAACACGGCTGACCATTTTTTTATTTTTAATCGCTGAAAACCAAATTTTATCGCTCCGTGTGAAAACTTTGCCATGACGCGACATGATGTAACCGCATGGCAATTGCACCTTATAGTCTGCAAAAGCTCTTACAGTCTTCCCAATTAGCAACTTTTCCGTGGTATTAAGTAAATTGAAATTTTTCGGCCTACCATAGTGGGGAGTGATCGTTGAGTAACGAGGCTGACGGGACTCTCTGGATCAGTCTGAGCCCAGGGGGGACTGCGAAGCACTAAATTAATAATAATAATAATAATGTCATAATAATTGTACAGAAGAACGTTTTGAAAGATATTAAAAATACGTAAATATACAAAAATAAGAAAAATCTACTCTAGTAACGCGCTGTGTTATTTTTATTATTATATTTCTGTTGTGATAAGGTTGTAGAAAATGTTATATTATTGCATTCGCAACATTGAGCAAAAGTTGGTATTCTCATAATGAACAATTAACGCCGTTCTAATTTTTCTGGTACTTCTGGTGCTAATAGTTCACATTATGTCTGTTTCAGTGGACCTACTGCAAATGTTGGAGTTCAACGTAACGGTGAGCTTCCCCGCGGCCCCATTGCTGACCGTCATCCTGGCGCTGGTCGGTAAGTACCCCGTTTTATTTCTCCGGCGAAGCTTCTCGTAGCTACCGGTTTCGGAGGGCTCGTAGGGTCGAGGAATGTAACTTTGCTTTTAATAATATTACATCGTGTCATCCGCGCTGCGAAGTTGCCTGTTAATAATTCATTTGCCGATGTTTCGGAAAACTCGAGTAGCAGAACAACTTGCAGATGATTCTCGTAAATCGGGAGCGAGTGAGATTGTATGCGGTATGCTGAATGTTTGATTAATTACCCCCGCGCGGGCGTGCCGTTTTAACATTCCAGATGGCTGGTTTCAAAGGAATAAAGTGCTATTAATGCTTTGTTTACATCGTGTAAATGTTCTTTCACAGTGAATTTCTATAATTTATAATGAACTATGTAGTTGTTTCATCGACTTAATTTTTTCGGTCCATTTGAAAGCTCAGGCTTCTAACAAATTTACTGTGATGAACTTTCAAGGCAGACACGTTCCAATTTCTGCTCATTCGAATGTCATATTAACCTACAGTTTGATTTTTTTTGCATAATTTTTACAGTACCACGCAGCTGTGTGTCTTAAGTTAAGTCTTAGGAAAATCCGCGAATAGACAAAGCAACTGAATGCAGTACGCTAGAAAACGAAAACATTGCCATAATAGATCAGTTACATGCAATGTAACTTTAATATATTGTCGAAAAATATTACATTAACGTTGCTGCATAATCGGCAATATATACACTGGCGGACAAAATTAACGTAACACAAAAAATTTTGCCCAACTTTGGAATACATTATTTTTTGAAACCGTCGCCTAATTTAGATCATCTTTTTTTAAAATTGTAGGAAATTATAGGAATAGGAAATTTTAAATTTGTTGTTTAATCAAAAAATTACATACATACAGGCTGTACCAACACTGAAACACTCTATGGGACATATCAGACACAAATACTGTAAACGATAATTGATTATTGCATAGCCTAATGCTTTCTTAACATTTCATTTTTTTATTTGCTTTGATATCTCTATTTTTAATGAAAATAGAGAGATTTTAAAATCATCATGTTTGGAAGCCTTTTAATTAAAAAAAGAATTGAGTAGGCCAAAAAACTAACACCGGAAATAAAGTTGGATTTTACGTTTTTATTTTAAATTAACGCATTAACATCTAAAATAGCAACTTGAATTTAAAGAAAGAAAAAAACAAAAAAAAAACAAATTAATGTTATTAACAAAAAACGAATAACGAGTATTTCCGCCCCTACTTCTCACTACAGCTTCACATCGTCGCCTCATGCTTAAAAATAGTCACCTGATTTCCTCCTGGTCCAAAGCGTTCCACAATTGGATTAGTGCCTCTTGTAGTTCTCCAAGGATCATAGGGGGTAGTCGTGTTTTTCTCAACTGCCTATCGAGTACATCCCATATATGCTCAATAGGATTGATATCAGGACTTCGTGCTGGCCAATTTAGTGTCTCAACACCTACTTCCTCGAGATATTCATTGACAATATGAGCAACATGAGGTCTTGCATTAACAAGAAATTGTCACCGATGTAAGGTGCGAATGGTACAACATGTTCTGATAAAATCTCTCTAATGTACCTTTCGCTATTTAGTGCACCTTCATGTACTGGTAATAATTCTGTACGTGCATTTAACTAAATTCCTCCCCACACCATCACGGAACCTTCATTGAAGAGGTGGTTTGACATATGTTACATTGTGCGTAACGTTCATTTGGCCTTCTTATAACTCTTTGTCGACGATCAGAACTGTAGAGGCAAAACCTAGATTCATCAGTGAATAGCACTCTTCCCCAGTTTTCAATATTCCACTCTAAATGCTCCCTAGCAAATTGTAACCTAGCTCTTCTGTGCTCTGCATTAAGAGTGGGTCCTGTAGGTGGAGTTCGTATATGAAGATTACTTTCTTTGAGTCTTCTTATTACTGTCTTAGCACTAACTTCAACATCATGGACGGCACTTAGCTGTGCCTGAAGGTTTGTGCTGGTCATTTCTTTCTCGCAGAAATCTAATAAAACGATCTTGAATCGCTGTCGTAACACGAGGTCTTCCTTGTCCTCGCCGCCTGTCGTAACTCTGTATTTCTCGAAACCGCTGTACGACTCTTGATATGGTTGAAACAGAAACTCCTAGTCTATCAGCTACTACCCGCATACTCAACCCTTCATTTATTAATGTCACTGCTTTAACACAATCATCATGGTTAAGATTTTTTCTACCTTGTTCCATATTCAAAACATAAATTCTGTATATAAACGTTTTGACAACTTATTAATATTCATTGTTTTTACTCTGTCTACTTTTAATTTTCTAACAAATTTTTTACCAGAGGCCAAAGCTTTGATAAACTTGAAAATATGATTATTTTAAAATCATTTTCATTAAAAATGAAGATATCAAAGCGAATAAAAAAAGGAAATGTTAAGAAAGCATTATAATTATAGTTTACAGTTTTTGTGTCTGATATGTCCCATAGAGTGTTTCAATGTTTGAGAAAAAAACTATCGTCATTGGTACAGCCTGTATGTATGTAATTTTTTGATTAAACAACAAATTCAAAAAGTTCAGCGAGTTCACTACAAAATTTCCTACAAATTAACTTTACAGAAGTGAAACGACTCGTTTCACTTCTGTAAAGTTTACATATGAACTAGGAAATAATGGAAAACTTCCATTTTTAGATGTATTAGTAATTAAAAATAGTGACAATAGGTTAGAATTTGATATATATATATATATATATATATATATATATATATATATATATATATATATATATATATATAGAAAATATCCCTAATGACTCTCTAATGAATAATATATAGATATATCCCTAATGACTCTCACCACTGCTATCAACATAAAATGGCAAGTTTTAATTTTCTTGTCCATCGTTTACTAAGTAAGTAATTCCCTCTCAGTAATGAGAGGTTTGAAAAAGAAAAAGTATTAATTAAAGATCCTAGAGATATCGTTGAAAAACTAATTAGGAAGCGTAAATTTAAGGACACACTTCGTAATTCTACGACCTTTCAAAAGGATATAGAGACTCCAAAACATGTATCCATCCCGTACGAACCCCGGTTTACTCGTGGTTTGAGTAAGGTCTTCAACAACGTGGGTATAACAGCGATTCATTCGTCGAGTAATAAATTACAACAACTTTTAGACAATCCAAAGGATAAAATTGTTCCAAATATGAAAGGTCTGGGATTTACGAAATTAGTTGTAATGATTGTGATCGAAAATATGTTGGACAGACGAGACGATCAATTAACACCAGATTTAAAGAGCATATGGCTCATCTAAAATATGGAAGAACAGATAAGTCTAGTGTTGCACAACATGCTTTTGACAACAATCATAGAATAGATATTAGTAATTTAAGATTAGTTAGAAATGTGAGCAATAATAGACAGTTGGATGCATTTGAGAGCATAGAAATTGTAAAATGTAAAAGTAGTATGAATAGCGACAAGGGACCTATACCGTATAGCCCGCTTTACGCGTTGCTTAGCAACCGATCATTGAAGCGTGATTAGTCACGCGTAAATTTCACGGTGATATCATTAGTGACGTCACCATGAAAATAGTATAAATATGGTAGATTTTGTAGTTTAAGATTAGTTTCAATCGTCTCCGGATGATGCCAACTTGGTTGCCGAAACGCGCGTCGGGCGAAGTGAAAGTGTTTTGGTCTTTGTGGAAACTACTCCGAGTGTTATAGTTACATCAAAGGTTCCAGCCCTATCCGGGATCCAAAGTTGGGCAAATTTTTTTGTGTTGTGTTAATTTTGTCCGCCAGTGTATTAAGGTAGCAAATGTTATGTTACAAATACAACGTTAATGCAATATTTGAGTAACATTGTAAAAACAATCATTGCATATCTAAAAACACACTGCTAAGCGACTATTAACAAACTATACTGCAATCATACTAGAGACAACATCAACGTCATACTTTTCGATTAAATATACTCGTTGCAGCATGTTATAATAATATATCTATAATAATATATCTACCCCCTATTGTAACCGCAATGGTTAGCCCAAGTAGTTAGACTTGCACGGGATTCATTATTTAGATTAGACTTATTATTTGTCGGGCTGCATGTGCGCCTTGAATCGACTTAAGTTGGTAAATTGTAATCACCATTCAGTGCAGGAGGTGGTAAACATGGAAAAAATCATTAGTTAGATCTTGGGGATAAATTATTGAAAATTCATTTCGCGCCAGCGGGGAATGGAACCAACTGCTGCTAGGTGATCGAGCCGCAGAGCTAGTGCGCTAAACCGCTCGACCACCGTTCCCGTTTTATAAATATAAACTAATGTTATTTCCCTTAGACCTGAAATAAAAATACTGTTTTGTAGGTTCTATTCATCTTCTTGCTTATGTTTTAATTTTAACCTCACAATTATAAATAATTATAATTTAAAGAAAAAGTAAAAAAAGGCACTTAATATGTTACCCCGGATATTCTTCCTACCCCATTTGCGTCGCTCCCGTCCAACGTTTCCTCCGCGATGAAGAGAGAACGACGGCTAATAGAAACTAAGAATATTAATAAACACTAATTATTAGCCTTCCCAATTGTTGATTTAGTCGCCGGGTGTCATTAATAATTGCGAAAACATCCACTCTCGTATTCCGCCGTCCCACCGCCCCACCTAGTTTACCCACGTTCGCTAAAAGACAAGCAATTTATCTGGCGCATAAATTGTTCTTTGCAATTAATGTTTTCCGTCTTGGAAAAATTACGCTGCGGAGAGCGTCGAGAGAAGGGCGACGGCCTATTTCTATGCACGTCTCAACGGTTTTAATGAGCAATATTTATTTCAGTAGAAAAGTGCATTTGTCTTGTTTTCGAGCGGTACGGGGATCAAAAATGCATCAATATAACGCCTCCGGTGTGGACGGAATCAAGTCGGGAATATTCAGCAAAAACTTCTTCGTCGGTGTTGGAAACAAAGGTATTAATCGGACTATTTACATAGAAAAATTATCCACATTATTAAAATCGTTATAAAACGGTTACAAAGCGACTAACTTTCGACCTGATTTATCTCAACATATTTAATGTTTTAATATAGCATTCAAATGACGTTAAATTACTAAATTACTTTAGTTACTAGTTCTGGTCTTGCGAAAGTTATTGCGAAATCCAATACCAAATTGGATATCTAATACCCAAGAAAAAATATGTTATTGGTTCTAACTAATTAGTTGAAAGTTTTGTATTACGTTATGGGTCACCAGAAATTATTGTAGCTGGTAAGGAAACCGAGTTTGTCACCTCAGCTTTCAAAGAAAAATACAGAATTTTCTAAATAGCACAAATAAATTCAACTGCTTATCACCTTGAAACAATAAGTGCACTATAATTGGAGTTCATGGGTTCCATATTGGTGTTTCAAAGTTAATTATGCCACTTACACAGAAATGCCTTACGTTGTTTTTGGAAAGACCATTTACCGACAAATGTGCTCAAACTGAACCATTTTACAACTTTGGCCTTTATCTCTTAGCTTATCTGAAAGGTCGTTTACAAGTTGCATATATAATTACGCAATAAATAATCTAATCACATTAATAACCAAAACAAAAGTAATATATAATAGGAAAATTAATATTACTGTTAATTATAAGATAGCATACAAAAAAAGTTATAAGATATCTTACAAAATAACAAACACACAAAACAAAATAAGAAACACCTGTTCTTCTACAAAATAACAGGTCATAAATTGGACGTCGTATATGCTTCATATATAATTTGGTTTAAGTACGTAAAAATAAGTTAAATTGTATGATAAGTAAAACATATTTTTAAATAAAAAATATAATTTTTTTCAAAATCGGCACGAAAAAGTACTTACATGACTTATTTTGCAAATCTACATGATATGATACTTTTCATAAATGTATCCTGAATTTTATATTTCAAATAAATTAAAATTTACTACTTACAGTAAATTAAGGTCTATTTTGACAATATACTGTTGTTTAAATTATATTACCCTGCTTTGACGCCTAATATGAATATAGTAAAGCTTTATTGAGTAACTAATGATAGGAAACATTTATATGTATATTTATTCTTAACGCGTTGTATATTCCTTGTATATTCCTTGTATATTCCTTGTATATTCCTTGTATATTCCTTGTATATTCCCTGTATATTCCTTGTATATTCCTTGTATATTCCTTGTATATACCTTGTATATTCCTTGTATATTCCTTGTATATTCCTTGTAAGTTACTATTGTCATACCTATACATCCTAAAATAAATATTAAAAAAAGTTCTATTCGCTGACTACTGGATAGGGCTGGAACCTTTGATGTAACTATAACACTCGGAGTAGTTTCCACAAACACCAAAACACTTTCATTTCGCTCGACGAGCGTTTCGCCAACCAAGTTGGCATCATCCGGAGACGATTAAAACTAATCTTAAACTACAAAATCTACCATATTTATACTATTTTCATGGTGACGTCACTAATGATATCACCGTGAAATTTACGCGTGACTAATCACGCTTCAATGATCGGTTGCTAAGCAATGCGTAAAGCGGGCTATACGGTATAGGTCCCTTGTCACTATTCATACTACTTTTACATTTTACAATTTCTATGCTCTCAAATGCATCCAACTGTCTATTATTGGTCACATTTCTAACTAATCTTAAATTACTAATATCTATTCTATGATTGTTGTCAAAAGCATGTTGTGCAACACTAGACTTATCTGTTCTTCCATATTTTAGATGAGCCATATGCTCTTTATATCTGGTGTTAATTGATCGTCTCGTTTGTCCAACATATTTTCTATCACAATCATTACAACTAATTTCGTAAATCCCAGACCTATCATTTGGAACAATTTTATCCTTTGTATTTTCTAAAAGTTGTTGTAATTTGTTACTCGACGAATTAATCGCTGTTATACCCACGTTTTTGAAGACCTTACTCAAACCACGAGTAAACCGGGGTTCGTACGGGATGGATACATATTTTGGAGTCTCTATATCCTTTTGAAGGGTCGTAGAATTACGAAGTGTGTCCTTAAATTTACGCTTCCTAATTTAGATATATAGTTTTTCAACTATATCTCTAGGATAACCATTACTCACAGCTATATCTTTAATTAATACTTTTTCTTTTTAAAACCTCTCATTACTGAAAGGGAAACTTAGTAAACGATGGACAAGAAAATTAAAACTTGCCATTTTATGTTGATAGCAGTGGTGATATATCAAATTCTAACCTATTGTCACTATTTTTAATTACTAAAACATCTTAAAATGGAAGTTTTCCATTATTTCCTAGTTCATATGTAAACTTTACAGAAGTGAAACGACTATTTAATTTGGAAATTAAGTTTTCTACATCCGCAATCTTAGTGTCAAACACGGCAAAAATGTCATCCACATAACTAAGCCAAAACCTAGGAAAATACTCGAATTCTTCTTTTGCTTCAGTTTCAAATCGACTCATGAAGACATTAGCAATGAAAGGCGATAAACAGTTACCCATTGCGGTTCCTTCATGTTGTTCATACAACTTGTCATTGAAACGGAATCAATTTTGTTTCATACAAAGTTTTGTAAGGTTTATATATTCTTCTATTACTTACATCTTTTCTATAGTTGTTTAAAAAAAATAGTATAAATATGGTAGATTTTGTAGTTTAAGATTAGTTTTAATCGTCTCCGGATGATGCCAACTTGGTTGGCGAAACGCGCGTCGAGCGAAGTGAAAGTGTTTTTGGTGTTTGTGGAAACTACTCCGAGTGCTATTCGCTGAGGCAAATCAAAAAACTTCGCAATATATTTTCTTTTTACAATAATGGCGAAATTAGGACATGCAGGACATTTTGTTTTGTAATTAATGTTACTTTAATGTTCAGCCAGGACCGGGGGAGGCTGCGTAACTTCACGTGACACTAATCACATTTGTGGGTAGGGTCATGTGAAACGCGCGGCCTACCTTATACGAGGTGGTTTCGGTCTACAGAGATATTAGGGGTAAAGAGCGATGGTACCGCTCCCCCTCTTATCGAGGTCACATCTCCAGCCAAGGATATTGGCGCGCGCTTTAATGTTAACTACTTACATTATTAATGCGTCCTAAAATCAACGTTGAATCTACATTTAATACACGTACGCATACCCTGGGAACATAATACTAACTTGATGTAAAACCTGCTATGAAACACTAAACTGAATAGAACGCCCAATTGTAATTATTTTATCATACAGCTAGGTAAATGGGCCTCGTTTGTATCAGAAGGCCCCGTTCAAACATTAAGGGGGATATTATTTAACTTTACTGCCTAAATAAGATCTAAATTAATTTAATTCACTTAATTTCCCCTCGGAGATCCGTAATAATAATTAGTAATTTCATTATACTCCTCTTTCTCGATTCCTCATTTGTTCGAATTATTCCGGATCTTAAAAATCAACCGGGATGTCGGATAATGACGTGATTACTTGCTGTGTTCGTTCGCTTTATAACTACCCCACTTGAACCGTCTCGTATTAGAAGCCAATCTAATAATAGGCTACGTAAGGGTTGCGTTTTTGAAAAGGTGTGACCAATTAAGAGATGTAATGGCCCGGAATTAGCAGTGAAATAATTTTGGGAGTAAAAAGTAAGTAAAAAAACTTGCAGAGACAAATCATAGAATGATTATAAATAATACATTATGGTTTGGTAAGTTAACTCATTTCCTCCATATTTAAATAGTTCGGCTGTCAATTATTTTTCAGTTTCAAAATTATTGTTTTCATTACTCGGTACCATAAGGGACCGCCTAGCCGGTAGCTTAGCCCGTAAGATTTTCGATCTTCCGAGTTAAGGAGCGCGGACGTTGGCGGCTCTTTGATGGGTGACCTACGAAGGCTTGGGCCGGACTCTGACGTCAGCTTGAGACCTGGGAATACTTAACATATGCCGCGGGCGTGTGGTTCCCGATAAATGGTAATGAAGGCACAGTAATACATCTCTGTAACTCCATGCTATCATACATAAAAATTGTAAGAGACTTTGCCACCAAGCCACCCGAAATAAATAGGATGGTTTGAAGAAGAGAAATGTAAAGCTCGAGTGCCCAAGGGGCCTACGTGCTGTAGTGGAAGTAAAACCACTACACTCCCATATACATACATACATACATACTCGGTACCACATTTCATTCTTCTTCTGTATGTATTCCTCCATTTCTTGTTCCTTATTTCTTGGTTGAAATTCTCTTCTCTCATTCTTCACACTTTAGTTTAGTCATTCTTTCTGTAATTGCCTTCTATTTGTTCTAATACAGCTTTATTTTCTTCATTCTTAACACAATTTTCTTCTTGTTTTTTCTTTCTATTACTTCCTGTAGAATATTTTGCCAGTTTTCTTTAAGCAGTAGTTTAAATATTTTACCATAGTTTACTAAAGCTCTCTCTTACATAATTTATCATATACTTTTTTCCTTCTTTTTCCCTTGTTGCATTTCTTAGTCATCGTTTATATCTTTGTTTTTATTTCGATCCATATCTCTTCCACAGTTTTAATGTCGTTTGGTGTTATTCCTGGCATTGGCTAGTTCTCTACTTAGTTTATTTTCACATGTTTTCTACGCTGCTTAATAACCTAATAATTTCTGTTTTTTTCTCGTCACTCGTATTTTAATTTCTGGTAACAGTTGTGTCAGTTTTATTTCTACTATAAAGTGGTCTGTATCTGCATCTAAGCCTCTATACGTCCTGACGTTTTTAACCGATTTCACGTATGGTTTTTCTGTAGCAATATGGTCAATTTGGTTTATGGTTTTACCATCTGGCCACGTTCCTTTGTTAAAGAAAGTTCCAAAGAAAGGAAATACTCCTTTCTTTGGAAGTATGTGTTCATTATGATCAGATTCTTTTCTTTTACAGTATATTAAAAATTTTCCATTTTAATTAGCTGTTGCGTATTTACTATGGTCTCCTATTGTTGGTTTGTAGTTTTTTTCTACCTATTTTTGCATTATCTATTTTATAGCGAATTTTGGTATCTCGTATATTCTGTCTAATTCATTATAAAATTCTTCTTGGATTGCTAGATCAGTTTCGTCGTGTGAAGTATGAATATTTAACGGTTATTTTTTGATATTTCCCTTTAAGTCTTAAAAGCATATCCTAATCTCCACTATTTTTAAATATGCAATCCCCTATTTCTATTAACTTTTCCCCCCTAACTGCTTTGTGTCTTGTAGTGGAACTATGTCAAAATTATGTTTTTTATTTCATATACGATGTGTTTTAATTTTCCTTTTTCAAATCCGGTACCAATTTTTGTTTCTCTGTTAATCTCGCCTTTTTCTTTAATATTTTCTGTTAATCTCTTTCTTCCGATTTCGTTGCATGTCCGTCATTTTCATGTTTCATGTTTTCCTATAATTTTTTTGTTAGCGGTGTCTTCTTGGAGTCTTAATTGTTTTGTTCCATTTGCACTTCTTTTATGAAATATTACATGTTCATATCCAGTTGTCACATTATTTCCTTTGTCTTTGTCCTGTATGGCTTTTTCGCTTTTTTCTTTATAATTTTCTCTTTCGTTCTTCCTTTATCAGATAGCTATTTATGAATATTTTGTTCCATTTCAAATCATTTATGTTTTCGTGATTTTCCTTTTTGTTTCAAATTTATTTCACCACAAAAGTTATTCAATATACCAAATTCGATATCCAATACCCAATAAAAAGCTGCTACTGTTTCTACGTAATTAGTTGAAAATTTTGTATTACGTCACCAGAACTCATTGTAACTGATAGCGGAACCGAATTTATCACCTAGCATTCAAAGAATATTTTATCATCCTTTATATTTTTTGCTGTTTTGATTTCAGCTTCTATGTTTAAACATTCTATAAAATTGTGTACATGCAACCTCATTTGGTCTTCATATAACCTTAATTCAATGAACACGAGATTTTTCTTTAATCAACCTTTTTTATTGTCGTTTTATTTATTCTAGTGTTTGTTATATGTTTTCAATCACTCTACTCTGTTCTTCAGTCGTTCTATTTCGGTATTATTAATCCTTTCATTTCCAAATTTTATATCTTTTATTATCTAATTTTATTTTATTTCCCCCCGGAATTCCAAATTTTCGTTCCTAATAATGGCCTCAAACAGATTCCTTGTTTGGTGGCGCTATTCACTTGCAGTTTCGTAGAAAGAATATAAGAATGAGTTTCATTAATTGTTACAAATAGAACTGTGTTCACCCTCCACATTGAGAGGCGGTGAACTGAAGAACTGAATAAGAGGGCACAGTATGAGAACGGCAAACTTGTTTACGGTTTTCATGGAAATTTATATAAAAAAATCCCCGCCGTAACCCACACCGGATTCTATAAATTCGAGTACGAATCAAAGGCCGCTCTTTGGGAGCATCGAGTCCTTACAATGCTCGGTTATTTTTGTGCTTTGTTCGGAGTTATGCCACTTCTGAAATAGCACTAGAGTGGTATCTCTGCAAGCCGGGCAATTACCGGCGGGAAGTCGCAAAAGGTCTTTAAAAATATCAAATATTCGCGTATAATTCCAGCCCGCGAGGGAGGCATTGCAAGGCGGCCTTTGACAGCAGAGAAGAAATGAGATAATTATTTCATTCAAATGGTGCTTTATATAGAATTCTATCTATTATGGCGATTTCATCTTATAAAAGAGGCTGGACAGCCCACCTGAGCTAAAGTTATCTAACGAGAAGGTCAGCACTCGTCGTATTACGTCATAGCTTGGAAAGTTTTATAGACTGATGCTTATTTCATATACACGGTGAGTAAAAATGAATAAAGTAAAATGTGAAATATTTAACGCAAAAAGAAAGTAGCAATAATATAAAAGATTCACAGACATTGCATCCTACGCAAGTGTCTTAGGCGTATTGAAAATATCAATACAACTTTTTGTTTACTCTAGTATTTATAGTACTTGATTAGTTACACAGTTCTTATGTGTCAAGGTAGGCTGGTAGAAGCTTAGGATTATCATAAATATGCTGGAAATGAAGCATTCATTATGCCCAATTGAAATAGTTGCTAGGAGAAAACTTCGTGCAAAACTTGCGAAATTTGTTTTCAATATATGTGGAGAATGGTTCTTACGCAATAACAAAGACTGACTGACTCAAAATTGACTAGCGTCCAATAATGATGATTACATAATATTGGTTGTGGTTGGCGCCGATTGCGAAACGGGCATTAGGAAACATGAGAGTCAGTCATTCCGTCATTCGTCATTGATATTGCGTGGTATGTATTGTAAAAATGGAGATAAAGGATTTGTTTCAATTAAACCAAAAACAACAAAAATCAATTATATAATTTGGAAATAATAAAATGATACGTCTTAACATTTGTAAAGCATTCATCAGAATGCCTAATCATATATTTTATGTTATTTAGTTTAAACACTTATTAAGTATTAATGACACCAGGTACACACGTATAACCCAAACATGGTTATTTATTGGAGAACTGGAGTTAATATAAATACATCGACTATATATGAGGTTTTTTTGTTTTTGTACACTAAGACAATAATACTATCTATTTTTCTCTTGTTGTAATTAACGGTAGTTACAAACGAGTTGCCAAATAATTATGTTTTTAAAAGTTCGATATTAGCTATTGACATATTTTTAAACTATCGAATATACTATGTTCTATACTATACTATGTTCATATTATGTTATTCCGAAGAACATAAAGCTTGGTTTCTAAAATTTGAGGTATGTTATAGTGTCTGACTTTGCAGTCATTCATAAAGAGTAATATTTACTAGTCAGCCTATAAATAAAACAAATCGGTCATTCGTTTATTTCCCAACACAACAAATTATGACCTCTCCGTATTCCCTGACCTTGCTGACTGGACAGATAAATAGCATGTCGCATGTCACGAACGCTTTCTCAAAGACGGATCCTATATACACGCGCCTAGAAGTATTTTCAATACTAAAAATTTGCTTTTGGCCGGGCTCGAACCCCGGCGTATATGGAACGTTGATTGAGCTGTTCAGACATCGTATTGCGTGATTTTTCCTGAATCATATGAATTGCAAGGTGGCGAGCGGTAGTGTTTTGGTAAAGAAAATCCACATAAATAGCCGGAGCAAGATGAATTGCGTATAATTCCGGTTGTACGTCGCATTTGATGGTCGGCTTGGCTTAATGAACGGGCTCATCAGCATAAATGGCTGTCGTAAAATGGCAGTATGGCAACTATGAATTACACGAGAGAGTGAGCGACGGTCAACATGTAATAGGCTTCTGAGTCATTAACTGTAAGATGAATATTATTAGAGGGGATCGCCTCATTTAATTGTTTCAATCGATTCCGGGCAATCAAACTGCCGATGCCGGCGGCTGGAAGTCCCTCGGCCTTGGGGCGTTTACAAAACCATCAGTAATTTCCGGCATATTAGGGAAATGTTTCGGTGTTTCCAGATAACGTATGAATACATTGCAAACTCGTGTTTTGTTAATGTTCTATTTCTAAACTTTATCTTCTGAAGGTGTATAGTATAGTAGGTGTGTCAGAGAAAAAACATCCTGAATTTGGACTTTGGACGGAACCCGCTGAAATAGGGCTTAAATGAAAGATCTTGACGTATATAGTCAGCTATTAAAAAAGATACAATGAGCGAGATACGCGTCATGGTTTTTTGAAGGGAATAAGTAATTCTTTAGCCGCATGAGAGTGATTTTCAAGGTCGCGTCACGACACATTTTATAACATTTTCGTCTCGCAAGTGAGACAGATATGAGGGAGAGAAAGAGAAACAGTTATATCGAATGCAGCTTTGACTTGGGCAAGCTCTCTCTCTCTCTCTCTATCTCTCTCCATCTCTCTCTCTCTCTCTCTCTCTCTATATCTCTTTATATCTATCTCCCTCTATCTGTCGCTCTATCTCTATCTCTCTCACTCACTCACGCGAATTTTTATTACAAAATAATTTTGAAAACACTTTTTTTTTGCATTCTTGTCTCAATAATGGAAAAAGTAACCATTTTAGAGAGCAACATTTTTTTCGCTGCAGTATTTAGTGGTATTAAGTAAAAATATACGAAAAAAATCAAAATACTCTAAAATACAGAATTTTGTTTTCTGAAATCGCTGTAATTGGAGTATACCATAGCCATTAAAATGCTGTACGAAATGCGCGCGTCCGATTGAAAAAATTTAATATGGCGACCTATTGCAACACTGTCGAAATTTCGGATCGCTACCCAGCCTGTCACGGCGTAGATGTGCAACAAACCGTAATCGATTGTTGCGCCGATTTTTATGAATTTAAAAAAAAATACTGTAGGACCAATAGAAGCCGAGATAAGAGACTCACTTTTTAACGCGTAGCTTCCGTTCTCCTTAACCTATTCATTCTATCTACAACTACATTCAAAACTTGGCTGGTAATAAGTAGAAAGCTTAAGCTATATACTGAATTTTTTTCATGGGAATCGAGCAATTTTTCATGGCGTTGTTTAATATAGGGGTTAAACGTTCAGTCACGGGGTCACATGGAAATACAATTATTTTTCGTGATTTTTCGATGGATACGTGTTCTGTTCAATACATGGTGTCGCCCGGTTGTAAATGAATACACAAATGTTTACAATTTACTATTATTTACTGAAAAGATACACTAAAATGATATATGGTGTTATAAGAATACAAAGAATTATAGTAGTGGTTTTTACCAAGTTAGGCATTTATTATTATTCTCAAACAAAATAGATGTGCTACGAGATAACTGCGGGTAAAAAGTTGCCTTCAAAAGAGGCTTGTCTCCTCTGGAGATCTCGAAAATGGTCCCACAAATATATATATATATATATATATATATATATATATATATATATATATATATATATATATATATATATATATATATATATATATATATATATATATATATATATATATATATATATATATATATATATATATATATATATATATATATATATATATATATATTTACTACTGCTGCGAAACTTATTTCTAAGGACTTGCTCACTAGTGTTCCTTATATTTTTCTAATACTTAATTACACTAATATTAATGTGTACACAGGCACTGTTCTCTGCTTTTGCACTAACACAAAATTATAATAGCTCGAAGGGCTCTTGGGGATCCTCTTGAGCCTTCTAATCTGGTTTGTATTGTCGAGGAGTTGGATGGCTTCGACATTGACGTGATGATGAAGTCGCTGTTCGTGACTTTTGGCGAATTCGCTGATGGTCTGGTTAACGGTGTCCATTCCCATGTCCCTATGGAGGTCACTATTTCTGCAATACCAGGGGGCAATCTTTAATACTTTGTTTTGGAATCGCTGGATTATATCTAGATTGCTCTTACTGGCACAACCCCACAGCTGGATGCTATATGTCCATACGGGCTTGAGAATTTGTTTGTACAAAAGCACTTTGTTATATATTGACAGCGTGGAATTTCGTCCAAGCAGCCAATACATTTTTTCTGATATCTAATTGTGATATCTAATTCTTCCTTTTTTTTTGACATGAGCTGTCCAGCGTAGCTTAGCGTCCAGTGTTATACCCAAATATTTTGCTGCTGTATCAGCATATGGTGGTATATGTCGGTCACTTTTGTTTGTGAAATTAATATGGGCAGATTTACTCTCATTTAGTTTGATTCTCCATTGCTTAGTCGAAGTGTTGATTTTGTTAACTGATATTTGCAGATTTATTGCCGCTTCTTGGTGATCTTTACTACAGCCATTATAGCAGGGTCATCAGCAAAGGTGGCTATCGTATCATACTCTAATTCAGGAACATCACTGGTATATAGTAGATAAAGGACTGGCCCTAATACACTCCCTTGTGGTACTCCTGCCTTGATTTCTTTAAGTTCAGAATAAGCGCCTTCCTGCTTAATTCTAAAAGTTCTATCTAAAATATAAGACTTCATTAATTGTGAGAACTGATTAGGCAGGAGCTTGCTGAATTTATAGTAAAGTCCCTCGTGCCATACTTTATCAAAAGCCTGTGCTATATTAAGAAAGACGGTAGAACAAACTTTTTTTCCTCCAGCGACTTTTCAATTACATCTGTGATTCTATAGACCTGATCTATAGTTGAATGACTCTCTGAATCCAAACTGATGGCCTGGAAT
The DNA here is from genome assembly GCA_964058915.1 of Tetropium fuscum. NCBI lineage: Eukaryota > Metazoa > Arthropoda > Insecta > Coleoptera > Cerambycidae > Tetropium > Tetropium fuscum. Next base: position 166,198 of record CAXKVY010018456.1, on the reverse strand, counting down.
TATGTTTTTGTCTTCAATGACTGGTTTTAATCTTTTAAGAAATATTTTTTCGGACAGTTTTGATATTACAGGAAGCAAGGAGATAGGCCTGTAGGACGAAGCTTCATTTGGTAGTTTTCGGGGTTTCAGGATCATTATCAATTCTGCTACTTTCCATGTCTTCGGTACATATGTTAATCTAAAAGATGCATTAATAAGATAGGAAAGTTTTACAATGGCTTTACGTGGGATATGTTTTAGAATTTCCCCCGTAATTAGGTCAAATTCTGGGGCATTTTTCGGGTTAATATTTGGGTTTGATTGCACCTTCTGGGGTCCTGGGTAAGATTCTCCCAGTCGAGAGTGTTTTCTCCCTCGTTCGGCTGCAAAGTCTCTTCAATATATTCAGCGTACCTGTTGGCTTTTTGTATATTACTTTTTGCCCACGTAGCATCTGTATTTTTAATTGGTGGGTTCTGCTGTATTGGTCTCTTTAGCCTCTTGGTAGCTCTCCATAGTGAATAGTCAGTTGATAGTTCACTTATAGGTAGTCAGTAATAGACTTATCTTTAATTTTTTTAATCTCTCTTTTGAGTTGTTGTGTGGTATTATTTAATATAGTTTTATCGGCTGGTGATCTAGTTTGATGATATTGGGAACATATTTGTCTGCAATATTGATCTTTTAAAAACATAATTATTTGGCAACACGTTTGTAACTACCATAAAACAAAAGAGAAATAGATACTATTGTTGTGTTAGTTTACAAAATAAAAATGCCTCATATGTTGTAGATTATATGTGTTTATATTAACTGATGTTTATGGAGGCCATGAGCGGCGGAACTCAAAGGATTGTAGGAGCTCCAATAAATAATCATGTTTGCGTTATACGTGTGTAACTGGTGCCATTAATACTTAATAAGTGTTTATACTAAATCGTATAAAATATATGATTAGGCATTCTGATGATTGCCTTGGAAGTGTTAAGACGTGTATTATTTTAATTACTTCCAAATTAAATAATTTCTTTTTGTTGGTTTTGGTTTTACTGAAACAAATATTTTATCTCCATTTTTACAATACATATCGTACAATGTCAATGACGATTGACTGAATGACTGACTCTCATCTGTTTTCCTATTGTTCGATTCGCCCTCGGTGCCAACCACAACCAATATTACTTAGTCGGCACATAATAAAGTCACTTTAGCGCAATCATTACTTGAATATAGCATGTATTAAAATTTACGAAACTAAATCATGTAATCATTAATATCAGACGCTAGTCGAATTTGAGGGCTATCCTAGTGTTTGTTATTGCACGAGAACTATTCTCGACATCTCCTTTTAAAAATAAATTTCGCACGTTTCACCTGAAGTTTCCTCCTAGCGACTATTTCAATTAGGCATAATAAATGCTTTATTTTCAGCATATGATCATCCTAAACTTTTACCAGCCGTCACCACAAACCGATAAAAATTGTTATTTTGACACATAAGAACTGTGTCACTAATCAAGTAGGTACTCTACTACAGTAAACAAAATGTTCTCTGGTATTTTCAATACGCCTAAGACACTTGCGTAGAATGCACGGTCTGTGATTTTTTTTATTAAAAATCCAAAGCCGCATTAGTCTTAACATTTGATTAGACAAAATTGTATTCTCTTATGGCTGTAATTTTCATTGTACTTATAGCACATTTTAATACGACATATGAATAAATTCCTTATTAATAGTACTAATAAATGGTACCAAGGCACCAACATTTACCATTTGAAAAAAAATCATTATATTTTGGCGTTTGAAATGTCAATTATGTGGTATCTTGTCTATACTCGGTTTCGGAAATAAATAAGAGTGACTCATACCCGCTGTCTTCTTTCAAAACAAAGCCACTGTCTTCGTCTTGGGCATTGAAACGCTGCGTGAATAACTCATTTATTTCCTAAACTTAGTATAAATAAATGTATATCAATCAATAAATTAAAATTGACATTGAAAATTGAAAAACTCTCATGAAGTCTGCACACGTGACCCAGATCTTATGTGAACGTCATCCCATTTTTCACATCCTCCCCGAAATCGACCTGGTGCTGCAACAAGTAGGGCGAAAGCAACTGGTGGACGGGGCTGGAGGTCGTCGGCGACATCGCCAGCTGCGCAACAGGCTGGATCCACGGTGGCTGTATCAACAAGTAAAGGCCTGGTGCGCTTCGCTCTTGGCATCCTGCCAACTACCAGTTGCTGCTCCGATTCCTCTTTCTTTCCGGAATCACTGACACAATGGCTTTTATACTGCCGGTTACAAATCTTTCGGTTCTTTCACGGATGGTTTTATTTGCTCCGCCGGCACTTTGCCCGTTCCACGAGCTTTGAATAAAGTGAAAATGGAGCTCCATTTAATATTTCTTTGTCGATGGTCCCGGCTTAAATCTCACACAGTCAGGAATGGGGAATTGAATTGGACAAATTCCATCCTACGTAGCACATTTACGACTTTTTTAGTAATTAATTTGAAATATAAACCATGGTGGTTTTAATTTTTTTTTTTCGCCGAGTGGAAACGTATAAATTCACGTAATTATATTAAATTGTGTTGACTTACTTCTAGATACAGTTCGTGCTGATATGGATTCGTCAATTAGGTATTTCTTTTGGGTATATTTATTGCTTTAGATGAAATGAGGGTTTTAAGTATATTGAGATGAAATTGATATGGAAAACACTCCTCGAACACATCTGCGTTTATATATATCTTCGTCATAACCAATCACCTATATTTTGCGATTCGAATACAGAATTCGATTTTAAAATATTAGGCCAGTCGTCATAGGATGATATACCTTAAAAAAATTCCGAACTTAATGAAACATTGAGATGCTGTTTGTGGGGTAGTGCTACACGCACTTTATCCAACAAAACACCCTATGGAATTTTGAAGAGAGAGGGCGAAAAATCCAGAATTTTACACTTTTTTCGAAATATTTCGGAAAGGGTTGATTTTAACTTGACTAGAATTAATTGAAGACATGAGTGGATCAAGGTGTCATGTAACATTTTAAATATAATATATTTTCTGTAATTTTTAACTTCCCTGGTATATATCTAACCTAACAATAATAGTAAATCCTAGATTTGTAATATCTCAAAGACATTTTTTGATGATAAAGGCGCCATGTCACACATACAATGACAATTTTTAGTGGATAAAGGTGGTATGTTACATTTTTGATACATTTTTGAAAATATATTTACATATTTCATTCCCAAAAAGTAGATAGACAAATATCCTCCGTTAATAGGAAAACATGTTATGTGATAATGAATCTTACAATAGACTTTCCAGAAAAAAAAAGGTAGAGGAATAATGCCCTATTCAAATGTATGTGAATGCTTGGTCCAAGCATCTAGAAAAGGATATAATAGTGGGAAAAAGACGGAACACAAATTAGTAAACAAAGCGTACCTCGATTTCGCTGAAATGCTTTTCCAACGGCTTTTTGCAAGAACCTTTTCACCGTTATTATCAAGAGATATTATTCGAACCCTTCTCGCAAATAACTACAGTTATACACACAAATATAACACACAGCTACTTCAAAACATACGCAACGTTTCCAGTTCTCAAATTACATTCATTCATTCCAGTAGTCATTAAATAGCTATAGTTGTCTATAACGATTTTGAAAATTACTCAAAGAAGAGGATCCTGAAATTCGCCATTTAATAATTTGGTCCGACTCATGTGGAGGACAAAATAAAAACATTTATATGCTTTGCCTTTATCAATACTTAATACTAAATAAGTTTTTTAAAGTAGTCCAGCATAAGTATCCTGTGGTTGGACACAGCTTTGTTGATTCCGACAGAGACTTCGGTCACATCGAAAAAGTGCTCAGAAATCCACAATCATTAAATCCACAAAAGAAAAAAGAGAAAAACACATAGCATATTGCTGTTTTTGTATAATATATGCTTGGTTATGTTTAAACAAGACAGCATATTAAATTTTCTTCATTGTATGATTTTGTACTGCTTTTATATAAAATATTGTATAACAATTTTTAATAAAAATTTGAGTTAAAAGCAATAAATCAATAAATCATTACAACAAAAAAACATTTTCATCAAACAAGCTATAAACTGAATAATTTTGGCTAAGATTGCCGCTCTAGCCCTCATTCGAGGTGGGGTGAGAGATGGTGTTTCACCACCTTTAAGTAATAAGACTTACCGGGGATAAAATCTCGTCCAATCCTACGGGATCCACTTTACCCTTTACATCATTTAAGGTAACGACATATGGTTTCAATATAAGAACTAAACATTTTCCACGATGCGGTTACCTTTACGGTTAATTACATGTATATAGTAAATAACATGTAAATTAAACAAATGTATAAGTATATCATTTATGAATGTTATAGAAGAATTATTGTGCATACAGTATTATAGTATAGGACAAGATGTTAGCCATTTTTACATTTATTTTCGTCTGCTTTAATATGACAATTCCGTAAATATTTATTTATTTATTTATAATATTTATTTATTTTTTTGTTGGGAATTTTTTGCTTTATTTTCGAATGTATTATTTTATTTTTCCATGTTCAAGTTTATTTTTCACGTCTACTTCGCTGTTTGCACATATTTATTTTTGTTTCTAGTGGGAAATATGGCTACTAGTGAACCACCCACTAAAAAATGGTAACGCGCTTAAACTTCATGAGTTGTTTGGAAACTCTATTCAATATCGGCTGTGGTGTTTAAAGTATGTGTATAAAACCTACTTTCGACCCCCTAAAAAAAATACCTACGCCCATGCCTAACACCGACCTTGCAAGTGTAGCAGGTCATTCAACTTTTAGTACTTCTTAGATCGACTTTAGTGTATATTTATCAGGATTGCAAGTGGAACATCTCCACCAAATTCATTGCTTCTACAAATTTGTCAATTTTTTCCCGTGAACTTAAAGGAACGAGAAATTAAAAATTAAAGGAACAACTTTTATCAGAATATTCTTGCAAAAATCGAAAATCGAGATTCGATAGAATTGCGATTGCGATAAAGTAATTATCTATTGTATTAATGTTTGTTATCACATACCCTCTCCACCGCCTCACATCTCCTGAAACGAGAAATCTTTCCGTGGAAATTCAGGAACTTAAAATATGCTCCCCGATGCGAAGAATGTAAAAAAAAGGGAATGAAATTCAAATCGCGCATCAGTTCAAATTAACTCCGATGTATTCATGAAAGTGTAAAATGCTAAATTAATATGAAACCAAATAACGCGCTGTCGAAGAGTCTGAAGCAGTTTTGCCTAAATATGTAAATTCATCCATTAACCCATTTCAGCTGGGCGGCGTCACTTAAACGGATTGGAGCGTCGCCGTTGCCCCCGACGCCGTCCTCACGGCTATAAATCTGATCCCGACGACATCTGGCGTCAGCAGCGCACCGACCGGCCGGCAACAAGTTAGTTACAAGGATCGGCAATAAAATTATCTTGCGTTAAAACACTCCCAGGAAAATCACAGATAAGAGATTTAGTTTGTAATTTCAAGAGTTGCGTTTGACCTCCAATAAAACTAATGGAACATTCGTTTAATACGATTAATAATTTCTTCTATCCTTTTTAATTAACACACATGTATGTATGTATGTATGTATGTATGTATGTATGTATGTATGTATGTATGTATGTATGTATGTATGTATGTATGTATGTATGTATGTATGTATGTATGTATGTATGTATGTATGTATGTATGTATGTATGTATGTATGTATGTATGTATGTATGTATGTATGTATGTATGTATGTATGTATGTATGTATGTATGTATGTATGTATGTATGTATGTATGTATGTATGTATGTATGTATGTATGTATGTATGTATGTATGTATGTATGTATGTATGTATGTATGTATGTATGTATGTATGTATGTATGTATGTATGTATGTATGTATGTATGTATGTATGTATGTATGTATGTATGTATGTATGTATGTATGTATGTATGTATGTATGTATGTATGTATGTATGTATGTATGTATGTATGTATGTATGTATGTATGTATGTATGTATGTATGTATGTATGTATGTATGTATGTATGTATGTATGTATGTATGTATGTATGTATGTATGTATGTATGTCCAGCAAGACGGTCCACGGTCAAATAATCAGCGTCATTTTCGGCTACTTTCCCTGGAACGCACTGCTACTCAAATACATCAAGAAGCAGTGCATTGAGGCGCCTTTTGTTCTCTAATAAATAAATACTATATTGTTCTGTATAAAGGACACAATATTGACAAATATTTAACTTCGAAATATACATTATGAAATTACAAATTATTAGCCAGTATTACATGCAAAATTTACTTATAATTTGTTTGTATTGTAATTATTGTTGTTTGTAGTCCTCAAAACTTTTTTGCAAATTATTGGTATTTTACAAATTATTGGTATTTTGTACTTTCCTTATTTCTTTTCCCAATATTTGGCATGATACATGGCCAAAACTCTGTAACTTTTTCACTTTTGTCGTAAATATAAGAGTTGTCGATTGAGGGGTGGAGCAAACTTTTTGGAGCAACAATTTCTTAATTGCACGCATTTCCCGAGTCAGTTTGTCATGCTCATAAAGAAACGGATCTCCTCAACATTGGTAGGGGTTGAAAATCTCAGATTTACTGGAGATTTTTCTCTTGGTGTAGGTTATGTCCACGCCGAAGGCGAATTTCTCTGGATTGCAAACTGGACTATGGCTGGGAAATATTTCGAAATCTGAGCGTAAGTGCTCCAGCTGTTCCTCCAGATTTCTGGGAGTAGAGTATATATCTTCTAGGTACCTACTAGATACCTTAACGAAATTATGGACATACTTTCAGGGGATTCATGATCAATCTGAAAACTTCCAGGCAGTTCCAAAAGGCATGAATCGAACTCGAAGGCTTCGCCGTCGGAGTGGAGACCTCAGACTAAAAAATATGACAGGAGATCGCTGCCGTTTTTGTGTTTTGTGAACGATGGACGTTAAACCAAACCACTGACGACGATAGATAAGATGACAAAACCGTAGCTAACTTATTGTTTCCACCAAGGAACGATCGATTATTCTCAAGTTCTATTTGAGTTTCTTCCAGCATTAACTTTGAGGATGATTTGTAACAATACCTACCTATAGCACATTATGTTTCCCGAAAGCCATGATACTCAATCCGTGATATACGAAAACCACGATTCGTATGCCTGCGAATGGTAGAAAACATATCCGCTTATAATTATTGTTTCCTCATTTACAGACCCTAGTAAGGAATTAATATAATATTATGGTTACAAAGGGAGTTCCAAACATATACATAATAATCGTCAAAAGAGATAATATTATTATATCATACTTATATTCCGGATTTCGCGTAGCATCAACCGCATCTTCGAGTTACGTGGGCAGGTGTATTGAGAAGACGTGGGAGGCTGAGGAGCAGCACGAAATTCATCAACCAAAGTCAAAGCGTACGGTGTATATACGCAAGATTAATTGTGGTGGACTTTCCGTCCAAGTAGGTTTATTCCCCATAGCGTTTGAATCAAGCAATATTACAATTATACTTTGCCGACTTTCTCTCTAACAATCTAATAAAAGTTTCTATATTCTATGATATTATTTTATAGCTGGTAACGTATGTATTCTCGCAAGGAGTTGAATTGAGGCTTGAGAAAACAACATTCTAATGTCGAACAAGCAACAAAAATATGTCTATATGAAGGATTGGAAAAACTCAGTCTGACGCCTAAAGATATTCCTAACTACCACGCCATGCGATTTATCATTCTCAGCAAGCGCTGATAACTTGGAAGAAGCATATTAAGACAAAACGAGAAGAGTTAAACAGTACTGGAATTATCATGACTTATAGGTCGAAAATCCAAATTTTCTATAGAAAATAAACTGTTACTATACAAATGCACAATTAAACTGATAATGGACCTACGGAATCCAACTGTGGGGATGTGCCAAGCCAACAAACGCTAAAAGATCCTAATATCACAATCCAAAATACTCTGCTCTATAGACAACTCGCCTTGGCGTATCTCAAACATCACACTTCACACTGACCTCAAATCCCATTTGTCACAGGAGAAATAAAAGTGCACGCTGTGCAACGAACGTCAATGAATACTTGAATGGAAAATATCCCGTTTGGATAGGAAGGCACGGTTTTCAACATTGGCCCGCTAAAAGTACGGAGTTAACTGTCATGGATTTTTTTCTATGTCGTGTTCTAAAACAAGATATATATGAAACTGTGATTTTTAAGGTTATTAACGAGCTAAGAGAATACGTAACTGTAAAAATTGAGGAAATACATCAAATGGGTGATCTATTCCAAAGTGTGGGAAGTAAAACAATGCCAATAATGTGCATTCAGAATGGTGGTGGTTACGGTTAATTTAGAAAATTAAGGACATTTTTTTGGTAGAAAAATATACATGTTTTGTGTTAAAAAAACCTTATTTTACATTCGACCCTGTATATTTTTAGAGATTTTTAATATCCGTTTTTAGAATATGAAAATTCGTCCAAAATCGTGTCCAGTACTTTTTTAAATAAGTTAAATCGGCTGCTGGATAAGTGAGCAGGTAATTTTTAAGAGAAACCCTGTACATGATGTTAAATATTGTGTATATCCTTTGCCTTCTATCATAGTACTGCGTTAAATTTATAACTAGAATAACTTTCTTGGGCTTGCAGAATGGATGTGATACATTAATGATAGGAAATAATTACAGTTGTTGTTAATTATTTTACAGAACTTAATTAGGATGAGTCAAGCGGCTCCTGTATCGTGTTTTGTTTCTCCTCTACCGGGTGTTTCTACGGAAAATTGTACACAGCCGTGTAGGTCGCGCAAGTTCTTGATCCGGGATGAATTTTGCACCACATTATCATTATCAGGTAGGCCGCTGAGTTGATTAAATTGGCAATTGTTTTTGGAGTGATTTCCGGAGAAATAATGTAGAATATTTACAAAACCCATGGATTTGCTTCGCTGCTGCATTGGATATCGATTGTGCATTGTATTTGCTTTATCCGTCCACCGTGTTCAGGCGCATTTTTGCACCTATCTCGGCGAAATATTGTCGACTAACTCGCAGCAACTTGTTACGACTTGAAACTTGCGAGGCGCGAAAACTTTTTATTTGTCTCACTATTTTTGCCACCGCTTATGACATAAAATAAAACGTAATTCCAAAGCACAGTGGGTAATTTAACGTTCCACTTCTATCTTTTTTTTTCTTCGCCTTCTCCAGTCTCGCTGTGTGTGTTGATAAACATCAGCGCTTGCTGAAAATGATAAATCGCATGGCGTGGTAGTTAAAAATATCTTTAGGCGTCAGACTTTTTCTAGTCCTTCATATATATATATATATATATATATATATATATATATATATATATATATATATATATATATATATATATATATATATATATATATATATATATATATATATATATATATATATATATATATATATATATATATATATATATATATATATATATATATATATATATATATATATATATATATATATATATATATATATATATATATATATATATATATATATATATATATATATATATATATATATATATATATATATATATATATATATATATATATATATATATATATATATATATATATATATATATATATATATATATATATATATATATATATATATATATATATATATATATATATATATATATATATATATATATATATATATATATATATATATATATATATATATATATATATATATATATATATATATATATATATATATATATATATATATATATATATATATATATATATATATATATATATATATATATATATATATATATATATATATATATATATATATATATATATATATATATATATATATATATATATATATATATATATATATGCAGTAAATGTATAGACTACTAACATTGTAAAATGTAAATAAACTAGACAGCATGCATCAGACAAAGACGCTGCTGCAGCGAACTATACTGTATCCAACGAGTTGCATGTTCGTCTGTTTTGGTCAGATCTCCGCCCCTTAGAACATTAGTTCAACGCCCTCAACGTCTTAATTGGCTCAGCAGGTAGCCAGGGCCGGCGTCTGGGTCCGATACCTACCTGGTACCTAATTATATAAAGTACCTACTACTGCCTACCTATTCACAGTTTGTATTTGTAGTCTCGCAAGTACGGTTATTTTAGTTGTGTTATTTACGGTTGTGAAATAAGTTTTAAATCTATTATAAGAATGGCAGCAGCCAGAAATGAGATAAATCCACCATTATCGCCAATTAAGAAGAATAAAAGAGGCCAGGTAAAGAAATATAATAATAAATATGTTTTATTTAATACGCATACTATTCACCACCAGTAACCGTGGTCAATGATTTATTTTTGTTTTTAATTTTAGGTCGTGCATCAAAGTCAAAAAATAATTATAATAAATTTATATAAGAAATTAAAGGAAGACAATCCGCAAATGTCGTACGAAGAGACAGTTTTAACACTAACCAAACAAATAAAATTTATTTCACCTACTTACGAATTTATTTCATCGAATGACGGTCCTGCGTAGCTCGTTACAGAGCCCCTCCTCTTTAGTCGCCGATGTGCAAAGTAAGTCCATTCTCTCGTTGGATAGAGTATACGTGCTTAGCATAACAAAGACAGAGTATATCACCGCGTGTTCTAAATAGCTAACTACGCTCTCATTGGTGAAGCAGTCTATTAATTATAATTCATTTAAAATTAAACAAAAAAATCAATTAAAGGCACTGATAAGATCGACATATCATATGAAAACTTATTCAATTAACTTATTCAATATCAAAAATTATTGAACTAAATATAATTGAAAGGATGGGAACAGAAAACTTGGGCTGTTAAACCCTTAATATGGGCTGTTAAAATTAATACTTCGTAGTGAAATTATAAAAAGTGTACATGATAGAATAATCTGATTGGTGGACATATATCTAAAATATGTAGAAAACACAGGTAACCAAGGAAATACCTTTGTTTCTTAGAAAGGTATTTCCTTAACAACGTATAGCAAAGCGTTACCAGGTCCAATATGTAGCTCAACGTGGTTACCATGCATTAAGCGTGATCCTTGTGTATATATATCCCCAAAGACAATTTAATTAGTAATAAGTGTAGTGTTTAAGTTAGAAAAGCAAGTGAAAACCCTGTGTAAATAATCAACAACCAACAGAGCAATTTTAAACAATGCGTTACGAGTTAATAAAATGCACTCATTCGGTCTCCACGTTTTCCATTTTTCTTAATAAATGAAGTAATGATTTTCACAATTACAAAAGTTAATTGTTATTAATTGTGTACGATTGTATTACACATGTTTCCATCTTATTTTGTAAACATAATAAAGTAATTTAAGTGATATTGGGTATTATCCAAATCATTGTAGAAATATTCTAGGCAGTCCTAGAAATTTCAATTTTAAGGCTTACTCATCTTTTCGATATGGATTGTAACAAGTTAATAATCAACAAGTGGGTAAAATCAACGAAGAAATTGCAATAGTGCTACGAGGATTAGTTCTCAGAATTCGCAAAAATAGTGATGATAGCAGATTCCTCCAGTGAAGCATCCAGTCCAGCTTCATCATACTGCCGATAGACGTCACCACATAAGTGCGGTAGTGTATGTGGTTAAATGTTTTATTAGGATTAATTCTGCATAAAGGTAATAACCCCCAATATCCATGTCTTGTGAAACATTGTTTATTGAGGATTTTAAGATTCCATGTACTTATAGGTTATAGGCTTAGGCTAATGAATATTAGGCGTTGCGTCATCATTAACGGAATTAATCACAGATAGTGCAATCTGCTACTGTCTGCGTTGCATTCGCACTTTGTTTATGGAACCGTAGTAACGCGTACGTCGAAATTACTTGAATCACGTCATTACCATTGATGACGCAACGCCTAACATTCATTAGTTACCCTATATCTCAGGGCAGATTAAGTTTTCATTTGAATATTATTCACTTCATATGTAATAAATTGATGTACCATTTAACATTTAATGAAAACCAGTCTTTTTCTTCTACAATGAAAAAAAAAGTTAAGATCCATATGCAGTAAATATGTCACATATTAAGAGAAAATTTGAGCAAGTAATAGCTTTATTAATAATTGATTTTTTTGATCTTCCATTAAAATATTGAAATTTATAATATTAATTTAATTAATGCAGCCTATTTTGAACCTCCTCTGTAGTAGGTGATCTACATGTTTTAATTTAGTTTCATAAATAATAAGGTACAATTGTAAAAATAATCAAATTACTGGTATTTTCCAACGCCAGAAATATGTAATCTTGTTTTTGCTGCATACCGAAGAGATGACATGATTCGTGTAACTTTGGAACACATGGAAGATAACCGCTGTTCTTCGGTGTATACTGAGATGGCAAACATCAGGAAGCAAGAACACAATTACAATGGGTCATCGTTCCCTTTTATCCAGGCAATTTTTATCTTAAATATGGTAATCTAAGGCCTACACATATTGATATTAGGGTTTTTGCACAGATATGGAGAGTTTGGTATTTGATTTCATTGAACAATAAATAATTGTCCAAGAAAAGCAAATGAAATTAAAAAATCTAATTTGTGGCGGAGTCGCCAATGGTAAATTCACTATATCATTGGCGACTCCGCCACAAATTAGATTTTGAGTGAGAGAGCTATCTATATAACTTCGATTTTCATATATTTAAAAGGTACAGCGCAATTTCAAGTACAAGAGCACAAGGTTAGGTAATAGTATAAGTAACTATAAGTTCTATTAAATAAAACAATCATGACGATATACGTAATTATAATAATATTTTTAATTTTTTTATTTAAAAGCGGTAGATTTTATGAAATATATGATTTTCTAAGTATAACCCAAGCTTTTGAATGCCATTTTTTTATTTACACGATTTCAAGTCCGAAAAACAATGAAAAACTATTTAAGGTTGGAATAGCAGTTGATTGGAAAATATTAGCGTGCATCCCATTTTTTTTTAAATGCTTCTCCAAATTTGAGATATAAAATGGAAACTCAATTTCACTTACCCCTTTAAAGGGTCATAATTCATATAGAAAATACTTTTGGAAATAAGTTTATATAGAATACCTATAGATTTTTTTTTGACAAGGAATCGCTCTTTACTGTTCTCCGCAATGTAAAAGAAACACCGTGCATTGCGAGTTTCTCGAAAATATTATTATATAATCTACCCAGTATTTTATACCCCCAAAAGAGCAGAAGAGACTGCGTAAGATACGCGATAAAAAACTACGTTGTCATTTAAAAATGTCAGCGCCTTTTTCTTTTCTATCTAGCTGACAGGTACCAATATAAAAAATACTAATTCACCTGACAGATTCCTTCAGGTATCAGGTGTACCACAAAAGATCAATTTTAGGGCCGTTGTATTTCGTGATTTTTTTATCAACGATAGATGGGATTTAAATATTAAATATTTTTTATTTCATGCTGAAAATCTCAATTTTTTTGCAATCTAACGTCGCTATCAGACTGTAACCGACTTCATAATGCTCTGGACCGTACTACTAAATGGTATAATATGAATAACTTGCCCCTAAATGCATCTAAATGTAACACTATAACCTTCTCAAGAAAAATAATCCAAATAATGTATGACGACTCTTTCCATGACATTGATTTAAATAGACGTGATTATATTAAAGATCTCGGTGTAGTTTTCGGTCCTAAACTAAGTTTTGTTAAACATATGCAAGTTTCAGTGCTTGACTGGCCCCCATAAGGAACTAGTCAAGAAACTAGTGAATATTTCCTCACGCGAATCCTCGAGAACTTCCTTAAACAACGGGAAGTGATTATCACTTATTAAAATCGCCTCTATGAAGTGGCTCGGGCCGATGCGGAAATCTTAATGACAAATGAGGGATCCGGGGGATGATCCGGCTAAGGGCAGTCGATAATCCTTAGTGAAACCTCGGCGGCGGCTTTGGCATGCGGCCGGCATTTTCGGAGCAGCGAGCGAGCTGCGTCGTGTATGGCAGCAGAGCAAACTGCATTAGGGTGTCAGAAAGAGATTTTATTTCTCGGGAGACGCCGATAATTTTTCGTTCCTTCAGTTTCATAAAGTAAGAGCGACCGGAGCGCTGAAATAATAATAGGCCGACGGCCCGTTACACCCAAGAAACACCTTGTAGAGGAGAATATGCCTTGTAAACTCCTTTATATCTATTTTTGTACACATATTTCCGCCTTTTCTTTCTTAACTGCAATTCCTCCGAATTATTTCCTTTTCGTAAATTTTTTATTTTGGCTAGTCAATTTTTTATTTAGCTAGTACTTCGGATGCGTGGGAGATCCGTCAACTCTAATTGGTTCGCCATTATCGTAGTCAGTAGCCATAATGACGAATGATGAAAGGGGAATGTTAGATATACATTACATGTATAGCAAATGCTTTGAATTGTCGCGTAAATAATTACGCGATAACATGATATTAAAATTTTAGAGGTAGGTAAATTATTTAAAGCCCCGCATTTTCCCTGGGCCCATAACCGCCTGAAGAATTTTTCAATCACTAATATAGTTTCTTTTTATTTTTATAAAATTCTGTAGACGTAATTATCTCATGTTAGGTAGATTCTATCATATGTCTTGCGTAGATGATGTGTTGGTTATAGTTTCTTAGCTGATCTTGTCACCGTGGCAGCGGTAACTCAGACTCAGTTGCGGGCACACAAATTGAATCTCCTCTCGCCATAATTCCTCAAAAGTTCATGTAACTCGATTCACTTTCAATATTACCACCTTCAGTGGGGTGTGCCTACTTCATATACTTACATTTGATCCCAATAGCAACTTCAGTCGCGTATTGTGCTACACCCCGGTCTATAATAAGGGCGTTAGGCACCTTGTTATGTGAATGTATTTTTAATTTTACTCGTAATGCTCCTCGGCGTACAAGGCGAGCCCGACGTCGTCTCGTGACATTATGAATACGAAATCTCTTTTCTACCGACGCGACGTACCGATCATAATAATTACCGCGAAAGAGCAAGCTTTAGTAACTCTCGAGATTGAGTAATTGAATGGATTTCGGTGGCACAGTTCAGAAGCACGCCTCTAATCTAGGACCGCTAATCTAGGACCGTCCTAATGCCACTGTTTTGTCTCACATTTTATGCTACTTTTTTCTTATGGTACAATTTGATGGCCTTTTTTTGAAAGAACGTAGTGGGCTGGTTCTCAGATAATTTCATTGTTATCGTTATTTTTGAAAAAATAAGTAAATTTTCATTTTATACAGTGTAATAAAAATTTTGCGCTCTTTCTTCGAATATTAGTAAATCCCTGTGGGGTATGGTATCATAGTTGAGGTCAGACTGTAGCTTCATATGTCCTTAATAATCTTGTTTTTCATTATAATTATTTAATTAGCATACGTTCATTTTTATAAAAATGCCTTGCAAGTGGGCTTTGAACCTCCTATGACATTTGTCAATCAAATTTCGTTTTGGTTATCAAGATTGTTTTGCTTATCAAGATTTTTTCGTTATCGATTTTATCAGTTGCAAGTAGCGACGAGTATTCTTAAAATGAATCGCCCAACAGGATGTTATTAAAATTTTAATCTTTAGCATACCAAGGCGTATGAATGCGGTAATTCGGAGTAGAGGAGGCACACACGATATTAATATGGCATAGCACGATCGAAATATTAGACATTCTAATTGCATAAGGGTAGGACCTGTTAAAAATGAACCAACATCATGCAAACATATCCAGGACCCTTGATTATATATAATCTCCAAATCTTAAAAGTTGGCGGTTACATCACTAATTTATTTTTAATCTACAACATACGTTGTTCGAGTGTTCCTCGTTAAAAAATAATAAAACGAGAGGGACAACATAAAGAAGTCCATTATATGTGACTGTTGATATTCCGACCAACGTTGTTGTAAGCTGCGGAATGAAAGAGAAAGAGAGGGCAGGATTTCGTAGATCGTAACTCTAGCGAGAATAATATCGATCAACTGATCAATTTCTTTTGACCAGCGCCGTACGCCGTACCCAGTAGCCTTACGCCGTTTTCAAAACTCTGACAGAATTAGGTTATCTCTCAGTTGAATTCCCTTTTTCTCCACCCGCGCTAGGCTCCCATCTTTCCGACGGAAAACGTCCAATTGTTTAAACCACGCTCAGTCCCCTGTCTCTGGTCTTCATGATTTTAACATTGTCAAATTGTAGGTTATGTATTACGTTTACGTTTCTAATCGGGGAACGAGTAACACATTTGACTAGTGCAATACTGATTTGATTCGTATGGTTTACAACTATGACGTAATCATCAGCTTTCAAGATTTGTATAGCATTTAAATGTAGATACTGAATTGTATTTAATATCCCAGAGAGTATCTTTCAATGGCATATCAGATCATTCCTCTCAATTGGTAGGTATTAAATATAAGGCGACAATGGAAAATGCAGCTTTTATATATGTATATAAAAGAATTTTGAGTAATAGTAACTACAGTTTGTTCTTCAATTACTGAAGTAGAGAAACAGATAGACATATATAAATGTAAAGTATTAGATCAATGATTAAAACTTTTTCCTTTTCCTGCTTCTAAAATTAACCTCATAATACTGATAAGAATATCAGTTAACAATGGGGATCACTTTCTTCAAAAAATTTAGAGTTATATGGAACAAAAACTAGAACAAAACATATTGCCGATATTGAACCCTACAAACATTATAAAAATTCTATAATAATCTAAATAATAACAGCTAAGAAATCTTTACTATACTATAAGTTATACTATAAAATTTACATATAGTGTATCCGCTTACCTTTTTCATAAACTTATCCTTTTGGATTTCGGAATATTTCTAGATGTGTATAAACTGCAAAAGATGACACCTTTGTTTTAAAAAGAAGATAAGGACATTATCGAAAATTATCGTTCAATATATTTAGTACACTGTCTCTAAAATTCTGAAAAAATAGTAAATACCAACTGAAAGTAAAAACCAGCTAAAATCTAAATATAATTTGTTTATTTCTAAATATAAAATATTAAATCCTGCACAATATGGTTTCGTGAAGAGAAAGAATAGTTAGGTATTAGGGAAACATTTATCCATGGACCTTTTTCTTGATTCTTGACATTTGACTTTTTAGAGGAAAAATTAACAGCTGACTTTTTACATGACTAGACAAACTCAGATAGTATAAATAAATGGGACTAGATCTAATAAATTAGATGTATATATGGTGTACCACAGGGATACATTTTGGGCCCTTTACTATTCCTAACTTTTCTAAATGATTTACCACAACTTAATAGTTATAAAAACTTAACAATGTTTGCTGATGACAGCTCTCTTAGATACCTAACTTCTTTTATAGTATATGCGAATATTTTGAATACTAAATCATATCAAGAACAATATAAATATATACTCGTAGGCATATATGTCCTCAGCTCATCCAAAGAATGCACTTTTGCTAGTGTTAATACGATGAAAAAATGTAGCAAAAAGCCTATTACAAGGTGGAATCAGCAGAAAAAATAAGTCGACAAATACGACGTAATTCCGTATTGAAATCTGTAGATTTCCATACGATTCCGAAGCACTACACTAACAACACAGCTACTTTATCAAACTGTATGGACAAGCAAAATAAAACGGTCAAAAGAGGCTTCTATTTTCGTCGCGTGCTGTATTTATGCCTTTTACCCTCCAATTTCGGCTGGAGGCGTACCCCACGTGGTTTCAGTGGGACGGGAGCGCAACGGTTGATGTGTAGGTAACTCGCAGTAGATATCTACGAATTCGCGCGACTTATTTTAAATTTTTGTAATAGAGTACTATTATTCAAAATGTTTGCTATAAAACGGAATGGAATTTATTTACGTTACAAATTTATGTTTATTATGTGGACAAACAATATTGTACTATGGGTATTGATGTTACGTATCTTTATATTTTTGATCTGAGATTAAAACCGTACTGTCATATACTAAATCATATGTTGCTTTGGTACAACTTATCTTATTTTAATAATGTTACTGTGTACAGTTTTGTTGTAATTGTGCATTATTTGTATATTAGGAATATTTGGTTTGCTACTATTTTATTTATTTACTTGTCTTCATATACATCTACATATATTAGATCCTATTTTTTTACACTACTTTTCATTGGCACTGTACTGTTTGCATATACGGGAGAATATGTTTGTAATGTGGAGGAACTAACTGACTCGTCCTATGCCATGCCATTCTACTTTGTACCTTGTAATGTGGTCTATTGGATAAGAAAGACTTCTTTCTTTCTTTCCTAATTTATTTCTCTCTTTATTTTATAGAATCCATCAATTATGCTGTTTAATTTTTTTCTTCTTTTCGAGTTCACGCGTTTTCAACAAAAAAACTTTACGTAGCATGTAATTTTATTTTTACTGATATCCTATACCATGCCTTAGGACCTTGTAATGTGGTCCGTTGGATAAGAAAGACTTTCCGTCCTTCTTTCTTTCTTTCGTTTCTTCCTTTCTTTCTTTCATAGAATCCATCAATTATGTTGTAAGGACAGATTAAGCTACAGTCTAATTTCAATTGTGATACGTTATGGTTGCTAGTTTTCCCCACAGGGTGTTATAAAAATTCTACTTTGTACCTTGTAATGTGGTCTATTGGATAAGAAAGACTTCTTTCTTACTTTCTTTCTGTCTTTATTTTATAGAATCCATCAATTATGCTGTTTCTTTTTTTCTTGTGTTTGCGTTTCACGCGTTTTCAACAAAAAAAAAACTACGTAATATGTAACTTTAGTTTTACTGATATCTTATACCATGCCTTAGTACCTTGTAATTTGGTCCATTGGATAAGAAAGACTTTCCATCTTTCTTTCTTTCTTTCTTTCTTTCTTTCTTTTTTTCTTTCTTTCTTTCTTTCTTTCTTTCTTTCTTTCTTTCTTTCTTTCTTTCTTTCTTTCTTTCTGTCTTTCTTTCTTTCTTTCTTCCTTTTCGAACCTGCATTTACGGGGGTTTTTAGTTTGGCATTTTTATCCTCAGGCAAATTAAAATGTCTCGAAGAGAGACCACAGAACTATTTACGAAAATTCAACTTCCTATCTTTTTCCAAGACCATTTTTCTACTGAGAAACCCAATATTACGTCCAATATTGGCATTATGCTTGGACGTATTTTCACTTAAAAATAAATCCTTTAAATTACTTTAATAGGAGAGGTAAAATCCTTTGAATTCAATTGATTTATTGTTTAGTCATGGTTTCAGTCATGGCACATCTTTCTTTTAATTCAATTAAATTTTAAACTAAATTCTAGACAACCCATTTCAAATTAATGCGCTGTTAAAAGTGTCTATTTCGACAATTATATACTTACCGTTCTAGAACCGTAAGGGAGTTACCATTTTGTTAGCCTTTGCCACCATTAAGCATATCTTACTGTCAATATTAGTACCAATAATATGGAAATTATTGAATTGTCGTGTCGCTTTCAGTCTGTGAAGTGGTTAGCGTCAGCGATTTTCTTTTTTCTGTTTCTTAGTGTGCCGTGGATTATAGAAATATAATTTTGCCGCCCCTTTAAATCTGCCGCCATATGGGCCATGCCAAAAAAGTTAAAAAAATAGCATAAATTCTATAATAAATATTTTGTAGAAAAGTCCAGTTTGAAATTCTACCCAGCCTAGTTGATTAATTAGCACTAATGCCAGTCATTGACGGTCATTTTAAAAATGGCATGTCGGACACGATGAGCGATTGCCACATCCATCAGCGGACACAACAATATACGACACACTACGACTGCACCAATATGTATTAGAAACACGAGCATCCTGAACCAATATCAACGTTGACACTGAAAATAAATGCTGGTTTGTTGGTAATCACGTTATTGGACACGGGCTATAAAAAATATGAAAATATACACCGATATGGGAGCGGCGGGATAATATGAATAAAGGAAGTAGAGTTATTTTCTAAAATAACTTCAGGTAATTAATTTTGTACATTACCACGCCAAAATGTACACATACTGGTAACTGAAAACAAAAAGATCTCGTGACAAATAACTATTAATTATTTTAGACTATTAAAATAATGGTCGATGTTCGATTTCTTATTCTTCCAAGTTGCCGTCGCGATATGTGATAACGCAACTTGTATAGAAAAATGTTTATTGTGATTAAATGGAAAAATCAGAATGTGAAATTACCGTCTCTGAGAAAATTTTCGCAAACTACCAAATGAAAACGATTCATCAAAATTCATCACGATAATTAACTTCGTTTTAGAAAAAGGTACAAAGGTTTTTATTCGGGGGGCATAAAAAATCCCGCCGAAAATTTGATGATGAAATTATGGGACCCATTTTTATAGATTCCTTACGCCCCCTGCACTTTTTGTGTATAAGGTCCATCAAAGCCACCCCAAATGGAGTGTAGCGTTGATAGGGCATTCGCTTTTTTTTGTTTTTTGCCGGGCAGTGTAAACCTATTTAAGGAGAAACAATATTGTCGACGCTTTTGCCTTGCGACGAACTAGTGCTCCGTGATTGAAACGGCTCTGGCGAAATGTAGGTTTCCGTTTTTCTGCTAGAAATTACACGTGCAAAGGAAAAACATTTTCAGTCCTATTGATTCAATCGTTCGCAATTAGTATCACAATATTAAACAGGGACCTAGCGTCCAGGCGGCTTTCATGGAGACTTGAACTCGATCCTGTAAACAACCGGGGACGACTTGATCAACAACGGCAAATCGATTTCTGTTTATTTACTCACAGTTAATTAACTATTAAAAACTCGCTGGGCTTAACTCCGACAAATAAGTAACGCGAATAAACACCACATCAAAAATCCGTTCGCGATTTCTCGTATACAGGCAGGACAGCGAATTATCCAACATCCAACAATCTAAACATCCAATGCGCAGACGAATATTCAATTATTATTATACCCAATGTCACTACCGTCGAATTACCAATTCTATAAATATCTATAATAATGAAAATCACTCATCTCATAGGAGGTTCAAAATAAGCTGAATCGTTTAATTTTTGTGTAATAATTAAAATTTGATATGTTAAGTAAAACTTGAAAATCAATTATTGTTATTGTGAAAAATTATCTATATTTGCACTATAAAATGTGGTAATCGGCATATGGATTTTAAAATTATTTTAGTATTAAAGAGGGAAAAAAAATAGTTATCATTGGACTTCGTGACCATAACCCCTCACATCTTAGGACTTATGGGAAAGCTGTAAATATGGTATATGATCGAGTGGTTGGAGCGTTGGACTTGCCTTCTGCTGCTGTAACACCTAGCGGTGTTACAGGTAGGTGTTACAGCTTATGTGGATTTGGAATCTGGAGAGACCCACGTTACCAGGATATTTACTTCCTCAAATTTGCAGATAAGCGTAGTTTAAGTATACAAGGAGCCACACCTTTTTTTAGTATAATTTCTTTTGTGTTGGTGTGAGCCCATTATTACTAATTCTGAGGCTACATTTAATTTTTACCTTACATAACCTTGATATATACCCGAATACTTTCGTTACCTTGGTAGTACGTTTATATATACTTACATTAAGTAGAGTCCTGATAGATTAGAGCTGCAGAGTCCTGATATTTTTATATTGTTTCGTATGACAACACACGTCATCACGCTTGGGGCCTACACTTTAAAATGCCCTACTAAGCCCCTACTGGGGCTTAGACATTTTAACATTTTGACAAATTTTATGTAAATATTTATGTAAGTTTCAATAGTCTTAAGTAAGTCTGCTTTATTCTACCGTAACTTAATATTTAGGTCGATGGGATATTAAATCCTTGTCTACACAATATTCCTCATACCCCACAGTATAAGTAATTTATAATGTTAGTTCAAATCGACGTATTAATTAATATTGATTTTTTATTACCTTGGTATATCGTTATTCCAAAATACTCTAAATTTTAAACACTCCCCCACTGGTTTGTGGACCTCTAGCGGCACTCTCAGGAAGCTGGGTTGGAAAGTTTTTTTCCGGGATACTGCTATCTGCTACCCTCGTACTATCCTGCTTGGACATTAATTGAGGCATTAATTGAGGACATTAATTGCACTAACCTGTGCTGGCTGCTTACAATTTATTTTTATTCCACTTATTTAAACACTTCTTTAAAACGAAGATTATTAGGGATGTAGCCCTCTAGGAAGCTGCCTAAAGCTTACCCTCGGTGCACTATTTGTAAAGTAAATTACCTTTAAATATTACATAAAATAACAAGTTCAATTAGACAAAAATTATTTTTGATATAAATTTTTCGGTTAATCTTGAGTAATCCGCGTGGCGACTTTGTTTGATGCCTAAGCTACCTGTTTTTATCATTATTTCAAATATTATTTACACAAGCGATTGGTCACACATTGTTGGTGATTGTCTTTAACTACTTACTAAACTTATATGACTACTTAAATTGTCTTTTGGGAATATTTACATAGGGGCACGCGAAGACACGTGTTATCACCTTGAGCTACATTTTGCCACTCTTAAAGCCTTGTTTAACGTGCGTGTGTGTGACACACACACAGGCTGTCCTAAAACTCAACGTCATCTCATCAAGAGCTATGGGCCAGCTCATGACTGAGCAGAATATGAAAATATGACCTTAGTAAAAAATACCTTAGAGAATTTTTTCCAGTGTCAGCTACAAAATTCCATATTTTATAATTCTAATTTTTGATACTCGACCCAGAATAGTCCTTCTATGGATCACAGTCCAATATAGAATTAATAGTGCTATACATTTGCAAAAAAAAATAAAAATTTTGCCAGATTCAAGTGTAATTTTTTTTATTAGATAACTTAAACACTTCGTACTAAGCTTTCCACTGTTGTTCACTGTGCAGTGTGTATGGTGAATTTTCAATATTTATCGAGATTTTCAAAACATAAAATATTTTATTACAATGATTATTAATTCTTACAAGTGTTGAAACATTAGAGCTACATTTCAATGCAGGTGTTCAAATAGGCCATCATTCTCTTCTATACAAAATGTCAATCGCCTTTCGAAAGGCAAATGAACTAGCATGTCCTTAACCGTCTTCGCGTCTCGCATCGGTCTGCCTCTATAAACTTTTCCTTCATTTTCCTTTTCCTATAAGAGGAAGTCTTAGTGTTAAATCGGGCAAGTGATCGGGCCAAAAAATAAGTCCTCCTCTTCCTATCCACCTGTTAGGAAAAGCTTCCTCCTAGCCGATAGTGCCGAATAATTGTGTGATAGTGCCTGGAGCGTCGCGCGCAGGCGTCGCGTCGTCTTGGAGAAATTGCAGGCATAGGGGCATCATGAAGAATAACATCAAAGAAAAATGGACATATCACTTGTATACCAATAATGCTTTCCCAAACATTGAGGGACTATTGGCTACAAGTTATGCAAAAATATTCTGCTACAAATTTTTCGAAAAATATTCATGGCCTACTTCGTAGTAATTTTTCAAATATCGGTCCTTTTTCTATCAAAAAGTTGAATAACTCCGAAACGGAAGGGGATAAACCCATAATCGTGTATGCAAAATTCCATTATTTTTGTACATAGAGACTAACTAATAATGTAAAAATATATAGGGTGCTCCAATAAAAAAACATAACTTGTTCTTTACATTCAATTTCAGTTTACATTAAATATCCAAATTTCGCCATGAGTATTATCCTATAGAATGTTTCACATTTTATAATTCATTACTACTGTATTTTGTCAAGTGTAAACGGATACATTTTCATTTGCTTCTCGTCAACTTTACATTCTACTACGCCATATCTGACATTGGGGGTGGAAATTGTAATATGCCGATATATCACCTTTAGGGAATTTTATTTTTGGACCCATCCATACGCCTGATAAGTGCCATCCATCGATTCTGTTTCTGAGAAATTTACATTTTGGTTCGGCGTAAAAATTAACAATCACTTCAGTTTGAGACTATACCGAGTTCAACAGCTGGAGGCCGCTTTGGGGAGAGGTAAACTCCGAAATCCGTAAAAGTCGTTAGGCTGTGTTTATTCCAGAAAGAAGTAGTACATTAGTGAGGCAAGATAATTCAGTAATGAGGTCGATTTAAATCCGAAGAGAGGCTATCAAACATCGCGCATAATTAACATGTTTTGTGTAAAACAAGGCGTATAAGGAGCACGTCTCTTTGTAAAATCAACTTGTAAATGGTGTACCTTTATTTTAAAAAAGAGCTGCAGTGGACGGGGACGGAGATCTGGATTAATTATTAACTCTGCCTTAATTAAGATTTCCATATTCAATGCTTTAGAACTTGAAAGGCGTCGAAAATATCAACTGAAGACCTTTGACTTGGGTAGGACCTGTATACCGGATTCAGGCTTTGCATCAGTTGGTTGTGCGTGAAGTCGCTTACAAAATAATAATTACAAGATACTATACACGTGTCTTCCAATCCCTTTGAGTATTCATAAGAGAATTATTGACTTTTAATAACCCCACCATCAATTTTACGCCACCATCAATTTTAACTAATTTTATTATTTTTTATATTCGCGTATACCATCACGTGAGTCCAAACCAGATATTTTGTTAATCCATGCATTGGTATTTCAAGTGTTGTGTAATTCCTTGTATTGAATGATTCATAGTTATTCTTGTAATCGTACTGAGTTGTTTTATCATTAAACTAATAAATTTAGTAATAAAATACATATATGGTACGTTAATATCGTCAATTTGTGTAAACAGCTTTGCAATCCGGTCATAAATAACTTAACAATATATATATATATATATATATATATATATATATATATATATATATATATATATATATATATATATATATATATATATATATATATATATATATATATATATTTGGAGTGTTTATCTTGGGATAGTAGCAATAAAACGACTGATTAGGTTACTTGACGTTTCGGTCCCTTTCTTGGGCCTTTTTCAAAAGAGTATTTTATTTTGTGACATATTTGACACAGGCAAAAATGACAGTTTTAATTAATTTTTAAGGTTACTAGACTGTTCGATTAGTATCATAGGGAAGAACAGCCAAGAAACCCTACGAACTTAGGCTATTTTATATTTCATTATTATTCTAATTTTGGTTATGTTAATATTATGTAGATGTATATTTATAGTAAGTAGGTATGTATGTACGTATATAAGTTTATATATAGAGAGAATGTTTTGTGTTAATTTATTTAATACTTTTATATTAACAGATTGTAGATTTGTAGAAAGATGTTCTGTATCTTTCTTGTTATTACATGCATTAGGATTTTTTTGAATATAAATTGATTCCATAATTAGGCGTGTTTTATAATTTTGTTCTTTATTAATAACTTTAGTATTTTCGTAGTTAAATTGATGACCTGTTTCATTAGAATTTTTTTTAGAGCTGTAATATTAGCTGAATATTTGTGACCTTTTAAACGTTCTTCAAGGAGTTGCATTGTTTGACCAATGTAGACCTCATCACATTGTTTACATGGAATTTCATATATACAGTGTGTAGTTTTTTCAAGTGGATTTTTGTCTTTTAATGGTGTGTAAAGGAATTTTAAGTTGTTTGTAGTTTTGTGTGCTGTGTGAATATCATGTTTTTAAAATGTTTGAAATATTTTCTGATAGTTGTGGTATATATGGTAAGGCAATATATGTTTTACGAGTATTAGTTGTATTGATTAGTGGTTAATACATATACATGGTGAGATAAACGAAAATACAGAAATTAAATCAGTAATCAATAACTATCGCACAGACTAAAGTATAAGCGCAAGCACTCATGCACCTCTGACCAACGTCTAGACTATAGCGCCTGATTAGTTGAAACGTAATATCATTAACTAATTAATTAATCTGCGCAAAAATCTGATTCAAGCATAATTACAATATCGGGCACTAATAAACTATGTTTAGATTATGAGATTAATGCGAAAGCATCACTGTAAAAATAGGGTTCGAGATTTCTAGCTACGAACCAGAAACCAGAACCATATTTTAGATGAGATATATAGAAAAGATACCAGTACGATCAGATATATCTCTAATAACTCTCACCACTGCTATCACCTTAAATTGGCAAGTTTTAATTTTCTTGTCCATCGTTTACTAAGTTTCCCTCTCAGCAATGAGAGGTTTGAAAAAGAAAAAGTATTAATTAAAGATAAAATAAATAAATTTTGATATAGCTGTGAGTAATGGCTATCCAAGAGATATAGTTGAAAAACTAATTAGGAAGCGTAAATTTAAGGACAATTCTACGACCTTTCAGAAGGATATAGAGACTCCAAAATATGTATCCATCCCGTACGAACCCCGGTTTACTCGTGGTTTGAGTAAGGTCTTCAAAAACGTGGGTATAACAGCAATTCATTCGTCGAGAAATAAATTACAACAACTTTTAGACAATCCAAAGGATAAAATTGTTCCAAATTGTTCCAAATGAAAGGATTTACGAAATTAGTTGTAATGATTGTGAAAATATGTTGGACAAACGAGACGATCAATTAACACCAGATTTAAAGAGCATATGGCTCATCTAAAATATGGAAGAACAGATAAGTCTAGTGTTGCACAACATGCTTTTGACAACAATCATAGAATAGATATTAGTAATTTAAGATTAGTTAGAAATGTGACCAATAATAGACAGTTGGATGCATTTGAGAGCATAGAAATTGTAAAATGTAAAAGTAGTATGAATAGCGACAAGGGACCTATACCGTATAGCCCGCTTTACGCGTTGCTTAGCAACCGATCATTGAAGCGTGATTAGTCACGCGTAAATTTCACGGTGATATCATTAGTGACGTCACCATGACAATAGTATAAATATGGTAGATTTTGTAGTTTAAGATTAGTTTTAAGTTTTAATCGTCTCCGGATGATGCCAACTTGGTTGGCGAAACTCTCGTCGAGCGAAGTGAAAGTGTTTTGGTGTTTGTTAGTGTTATAGTTACATCAAAGGTTCCAGCCCTATCCAGTAGTAAAAGTTTTAAATAAAATTAAGTAAATTATATATTATGAAGCAATCTGATTGGCCAGATAATAGCATCATAACAAGGAAGAAGTAAAGTAACCAGGAAGTGCAAATGTTTTTTATACGGCACACCAGTAGTAACAATCATCAACTAGAAGAGTCGAGCTAAGGCGTTCGATGAGGCAACAGCCACGCTCCTAAGTTTCATAAAATTTGTTATAAATTAATAGTAAATCTAGAATAATATATTTGTGCTAAATGAGCAAGAAAAGCAGTGTAAAGGTTATAAAAGCAGAAATAACTGCAAAATTAAGTGTTTTCATCGTATTTAACAAGTGAGAAGTGGAAGGCTTGGTAGCGTCCCAGCTGTAGAAGAGATTTGCGAGTAATATAAAAAGAAAAGGAAATAATTTTCACAATAAATTAGAGTGATAAGAAGATTGCAAATACAGAAGCAGTAAGTTAAAGGCTTGAGGGTGAATAAATCCCAAAACAGAGTTCCAACGGAGAAAGCAGCATTCCAGAGGTAGTACGGCGACATCCCGATAGAGGACACCACCACCACCAGAGCCCAGCAGCATTTGTTAGTTCGTGTACCTACCAGTGATATCAAGAAAAGTGATAAGTTGTTGTACGTGGTAACAAAAAGTATTAACTATATATGTTAACTATATGACTAATTAATTCAATAATATGTTACGATACCTATATGCTTATATGCCGATATTGAGCAAAACATTTTGATATCCACAAAATTTTATGTTTTCGAAGTTTTTGCTTCGCTCCCGTATCTAAATGATCTGAAAACATTTAAAACGCTTCAAAGTAGTATGCCTTTGCATATGCAATGCATACTATACTAAAAGTATTCGTAAGTTGTCGTTAATTTTGAAAATTATTGATATTCTTAATCGAAAAAACATACTGTCTGGATTATATATATAAATATGGCAGACTTTATACTGCTTTGAAGCGTTTTAAATGTTTTCAGATCAGTTAGTTACGGGACTGAATCAAAAACCTCGCATATATAAAAAAAATTTGGTATCAAAATGTCGCTCAATATCGGGAGGCGTAAAATATCATCAGGAACAAAATTTCCTTGTGACATTTTTCGAAATATTAACAATTAAGACCATTTTCTAAAGTTTTTTTTGGAAAATCACAAATTTGACAGTTGTCAGATGTCAGCTGTCAACTTTGAATTGGTATATTTTAAGTTATTTTGGTAGTAGGAGTGATTGTCACCAAAAGTTTTTTATCAAACTCTAATATTAAAAAAATATCCTATATGTGTGTATATATATATATATATATATATATATATATATATATATATATATATATATATATATATATATATATATATATATATATATATATATATATATATATATATATATATATATATATTGTATATATGAACAATGAAACAGGTCGTACACTGCTTTGAAGATCCTCAATAGAGGTGAAAGAACTTGTACTTGAACTTTCTAAGTGGTTCGTTTCCATGTGTATGTCCATATAGCACTGGTAAGTGTATCTTCCTTATTATTCGTCTATTTGCTAATTTCTCTATGTAATGAAATGCTACAAACCCAAGATTACTTTTTACAAAACAAATATGAATAGCAAAGAACTTCAAAGCTAATATACACTGCGCAACTTATTTAACGCACAACCAAAAAGTTAACACAAATTTGACGTTATGTATTTTCGACAATTTTTGTTCGTTTTGGTCGATTTTTTTTTTTCAAATTGTAGGTTTTTCTCTGTCTGGTCTGTTTTGGTAAAACGAATGATTTTGATATTATACCAGGTGCTATAAAAATGTGATGTTTTTTTCCGAAATTTCAAAACGTCCTGTGGGCTATACAAGGTATTGCAAGTTATTGCAATTATAGCCAATTTAAAGCCTCATGTTTTTTCTACATTTTCTTTTTTTATTCATTTGTTTATCTCTGTTACTTCATGAAATACACCGTTTTGAAACACCATATGCTTTTATTCACATGAAATGCATTTATCGGACAACTCAAACAGCTAGCAAGCTATGGAAATCGAAGATTACACGTCATAAACTGACAACTGTGTCATTAGTTTTTTGTTGACAGTCCAGCAATAATTAGTGAATAATGGAACGCCAAACCAGAAATTTAACTCGTGATGAATGTGTTGAGGCAGCTACATTACATGGTGAAGGGTGGAGTTACAACCGCATAGCTGGAAGGTTGGGAGTGTCTCACACAACTATAGCGAGAGCAATTCAAAGGTACGGTTAGGGTAGATCTCGTGTTACCTCTGCTATCCAGGATCGCTTTTTAAGAGTAAATGCTGTAAGACAACGATTTATAACTGCAACACATTTAAGAGCACAACTTCAAGATGCAGCTGGTCCACTCATATGCGTTCAAACTGTACGCCGACGACGGAGGGAGGCAAATTTAAGACCCAGGATTGCTGCTCGAGGACCCGCATTAACAGTAGATCATCGAAGAGCCAGATTGAATTTTGCCAATGAGCATGTTACTTGGATGGAAGCAGATTAGGAACGTATTCTTTGGACTGATGAGTCAAGGTTCAGTTTGTATAATTGTGACAGACGTAATCGCGTCTACCGAAGACCCGATGAGCGATACAGTCAATGCATTTTTTTGCACACAACTTTATATGGAGGTGGATCCGTCATGGTGTGGGGCGGAATATCTTTGACTGGGCGAACGGACTTGGTAACTGTGAATGGAAATTCACAGATACCTCAATTCTGACCACCTCAATTCTGACAGATACATCACAGACATTCTTGAAGCACATGTTTTGCCTTATGCCCCCTATATAGGACCCAATTTTTTACTTATGCAAGAGAATGCGCGTCCCCACACGAGTCTTATCGTGACAAATTATCTTGAAGAAGTAGGAATTGATCACATAGACTGGCCAGCCCGTAGCCCCGACCTTAACCCCATTGAACATGTTTGGGATTTTATCGGTCGGCGGTTACGAAGTGAGGGACGACAACCCCAAAATTTACAAGAATTGGAAGGACGCCTAGTCGAATTATGTAATGGCCTAGATCAGAACCTAATCAGAACTTTGGTTTTAAGTATGAACCAAAGATGTCGGGAGGTCATTCGCGGAAGGGGTGGAAACACCAGATACTAATTCTCTATTTACTTTTGTTTTGTTTCCTGTTATTCGTTGTTTTATTGATTAAAGCAATCCATTTTTCTAGGTATGTTTTTTGAGTTTTTGTCCTTTTAAGACCTTTTTCTCTTCTAAAACACCTTGCATCTCTCAATAAATTATAAGATATCAAGGAAAACAGAACGCAAAATGAGGCATTGAACCAGTATAATGAGTAATAAATAATGAGCACTTGACAAAAAAGAAAGTTAATAAATTTTAAAAAAATCACGTCAACTCAAAAATTGGATATTTTATGAAGTAACAGAGATTAACAAATGAATAAAAAAAGAAAATGTAGAAAAAACATGAGGCTTTAAATTGGCTATAATTGCAATAACTTGCAATACCTTGTATAGCCCACAGGACGTTTTGAAATTTCGGAAAAAAACAACATTTTTATAGCACCTGGTATAATATCAAAATCATTCGTTTTACCAAAACAACTAAGACAGTGATATTCCTAAGAGAAAAACCTACAATTTGAAAAAAAAATCGAACAAAAATTGTCGAAAATACATAACGTCAAATTTGAGTTAACTTTTTGGTTGTGCGTTAAATAAGTTGCGCAGTGTATATATATATATATATATATATATATATATATATATATATATATATATATATATATATATATATATATATATATATATATATATATATATATATATATATATATATATATATATATATATATATATATATATATATATCATATTATATCATATTATACATATTATCATAGGTAGTAAAATTAAATGTAATGAAATTATCTACACCATAATTTCAGATGTAACGAGATTTATACATGTATATATATATATATATATATATATATATATATATATATATATATATATATATATATATATATATATATATATATATATATATATATATATATATATATATATATATATATATATATATAAATATATATATATATATATATAAATATATATATATATATATATATATATATATATATATATATATATATATATATATATATATATATATATATATATATATATATATATATATATATATATATATATATATATATATATATATATATATATATATATATATATATATATATATATATATACATGTATAAATCTCGTTACATCTGAAATTATGGTGTAGATAATTTCATTACATTTAATTTTACTACCTATGATAATATGTATAATATGATAGACACATTGGAGTTCAACCATACACGTTTAGATACCGCTATCCGCCGCAATAAAAGATTTATATTCCACTTACCAGTTCACCGAATTGTTCAAATGCCTGTATGCAATATATCGGAAATTGTTCAACTCTATTAATTTCAGTATATAATTAATCAATTTGGATTCCATAAGCTCTCTCGCTGCATATCCGCATGCAAAAGGGATTAACGTTGTTTAAAAATTTATTATCGAACATACTGGATATCAAAAATAATACGATTTCGCCGGTGTTATTGCTCGTCCTATATTTCACCGGACAAATGCCGTATCATCTATCTATCGGTTTTCATGGCAAACGATTTAATCGCACGATTTTAAAAAGCAGTTGTTTGCCGGGGAATGTTTTTCGGAATTAGATTTTAATTTAGACACAGGTTAATCCCAACAAAAAAATATAAATCACTTTTACATGCATCCATACAGT
Source organism: Tetropium fuscum (assembly GCA_964058915.1). Lineage (NCBI taxonomy): Eukaryota > Metazoa > Arthropoda > Insecta > Coleoptera > Cerambycidae > Tetropium > Tetropium fuscum. Next base: position 134,182 of record CAXKVY010018456.1, on the reverse strand, counting down.
TCATTCCTGTGAAGTGAGGCATAGCTAATACATGTGTCATTCGATCGGAGGTTCTATCTAGCAATATACGGGCAAAAATAAATAGTCTCTGGAACACCTCCGGGAATAGGAGAATCATACGTGTTATATAATATATTATACATCTATTAGAAATATTCCATTATATTTATGTGCTTACATAAGAAGCAGTATCACGTTTAGGCGTAAAAACAAAATAGACCTTAGATATTGTTACATCGAATTAAACCTTATGTTTGCAGCTTCGAAGTCGACTGGATGTTCTGACAGTTTGTTTTAGTGTTATAATAAGTGACAATTAAAATGTGTTTACATAGAAGTGGAATGGCCTCAGTGCCTTATTAGCGAAAAGCTTTATTTGTACAAATTATTTTGTGAGCAAATGTGATCTTTAAAATAGGGTAGGACAAAATGAAATCTAAGGTTTTTGGCAAACGTAAAAGTGTTCCAAGTTATCCTCGGCGAGTTCGTCTTCGAGTTCAATGGAAGCCAGAGCAGAGCAAAGCAAAATAATTCGTCGTCTGTAGATATATAAGTAAGTAAATTTACAAAAGATGAGACATGCAATAATAATAATATGATATGAAATGATATGATGAAATTATATGATTATATGATGAAAAAATGATTCGCTTTTTAGACGTATTGGCAGTTAAAATTTACCTAAATTTTTAATTTAATTAATCACCGAATGTCAAGGTTCTTAAATTATTATTTATCATTCGTAGAATGAGATATAGTCGTTATCGACGTAAAAGAAGAAGCGCCTCCCTATCCTTCCCGAGAACATTGTTCATTTTGGAGAAATAAGACTGATATAAGACATAATACACAATACATTAAAACCGCACATGAAGAATGTGAATCATGTTACTTCAATATGATTATGTATACGTTAACATTTTTTTAACAAATTTTCCGGCATTAAGTATCGCTGGCCGCTGTGATTGATCTGTACAAATAAGGCTGTTGATTGAGCTCTCCTAAACCCATGTCCCATAATCGAGAGTAAACAACATCTACTACAAAACTTAATTCATTTGACATTAACTCTTGTAAATTATATAAAATAGGCGGGGGTGTATTAATGATTTTAATGGCCTAGCGCCGACGTAATTTTTCTCTTTTTATTACCCGATCTAAAGGAATACAGAGATCTACTTCTAGTTCTATATTTGTTTATCAGATTATATACAATATTATCTACATTTAATTCAGTCTGGATACGGCCAAGCTTGATTAGGCGGTAGTTAAAAGCGTTACGAATATAAATCGGATTCTAGCCTACAAAGGTACGATCTTAGGGACCCAAAATGGCAGTAGACGTTACGGGGACCAAAAATGGCGGTGATTGGAAGATAAGCGGTATTTTAGGGTGCGTAGGGAAGAAGCAATACTGTGTGTCTATATGGCGGCGAGTCCAGGAACTTAGGGTAGTCTAACGTACTTATAGTACTCAATTGACGCATAAAATTTGTGAGGCAGTTTATACTTGTGTATTGGTAGTTGTATATTAACGTATTCTTTAGGTCGTGTCCCTAATTGCAGTAAAATCACGATTAAGTTACATCGCAAATAATATGTCGGATATATTTGTCGGAATGTTTTTTGTTCCAGACTTTATCATCACGCTGTATAATCGCGTGAAATATTGTATGGTCTACTATACAAGCGTTTGCTGCACCCTATGTTTTGTATACTTATGCTCAATACTGTACCCCATCCCTGCTTTTAAAGTATCCGTTACGAGGTATGAAAACATATGCGGAATAAAAACATTTTTAAATTTTTATGTTAAGTCTACAAATGTTTGAGAAAATGTGTTATTAAAAATGTATGTTGTATAAAAGCATCGGTAAACGTATCGAATAAAAACCTGCGAGAAGCCCGTGTAAGCCATACTGTTGTCGTTTCGCGGAAGTTGTTTTTTTCCTCTTTGAATGTAATTTTCCATTATCCTTTCGGTGTTCAGAACGTAATTAACTGTTTGGAATGAGACGCGGGTATTCAAATGGTGTATCAGCCAAAGAGCATTAAATAATTTGTTTTGGAATATACTTACATATACGGTAACTTATCTTATGTTGAGTTGGGCGTTTGAAGATGTTTGCCTTCGGTAATCCTAATAAACTGCGTAGTCTTCAAAGACCTTTTGTCCTCTATCGTTTAATGATAATCCCATATTATATTTCCTAACTTAAGATATATATTATCCACATTTGTATATTTTATGTTACCATGACATTGTTACGTGTTACGACGTAACATTCCGTATATTTGTACTGAGAACAAATACCGCCGACGCGTACCAACTGATGAACAGATTAATAACAGGTCTTTCAAGATATAAATTGTATGATGGTCGTGGACAAAGTATCGTATTCAACTCGCAATTAATAGTCATTATTCACTCTGGATATTATATTATTAGACGAATTAGGAGTGACAAATTAGAATAAATGAATTAAGTACCTTCTTATGCTGTTGTTTGACTTACGTTCCTCTTTGCAATCTGATTTAGGTACTTAATTTTCGTCGTCTTTGTATAGTTAATTCAAAGTTTCTTTTGCTTCAGGTATGGAGGCTATTATGTCGGAGTTCTTCAATGATACTACTACAGCTTTCTACATTATCCTGATTGTATGGATGGCCGACCAATACGACGCTATATGCTGCCATACCGCGATTACCAAGCGCCATTGGTTAAGGTAAGTCGAAATATGCTTTTAATACATATATATTCCGCATAATTACGTTAAAATGCGTAAGAATTGAGCACCATTGTCAACAATAGCCGCAAGGGGTGCTCCAAAGCACAACTTTATTTTGTGACACTTTATTCAATTGCGACACCTTAAATATGTTTCACAGCGAACAAATAGAGGAAGTGAAATAAATATTTCTTTATTTGACAGAAGCAATAAAATAACTACTAATGTTAAAGCGAAACAGAAAATTTAAATATTGCAATAAATATGTTCTTGAAAATGGTCTCCATCTCTTCAATTCACATAATGAAACGAAGTAAAATATTGCTAAATGCGGTCTATAGCATTTCGGGAGAAATATTATATACGTCAATTATATTAATTTACATTAGCAAAATCGGGTATAGTTAAATCAGGTGAATATTGTGCCTATTCGGTGGGCCTTCTATCACCCTCTGTCACACCGCTTACCTCACTACTTACGAACTATATGGCTGGATGTGTACGCCACCGACGGGGGCCTTAGGAACTATGAAGGGTAGGTCATAGAACCATCCCCTCTTGCATATTATTGTGCAGGTAGATATATTTATTTTCAAGCTTTAGCCGCGTGGATTCAAATAATTTGACCACGTGGATTTATGAAATAATTTCTTCACGAATAACTATTACTGTATTACTGTATTTTATAATAATTATATTATACTTATATTTATATATATATATAAATAAATAAAATTGAAGTGTCTGTTTGTAACTTCAAAATATCAGCTTTTTACTAAATGCATGAAGGTATATACCTAGATACGGTACCTACGATAACGAAAATTTTGTCTGTCTGTCTGTTTGTTTCGGCTAATCTCGGAAACGGCTGGACCGTTTTTGACGGGATTGACTGGTAGATAGCTGATGTTATAAGTTAGGTTACTTTTATTTTAGAAAAAGCCTTAGGGTTCTGCGCAAAAAAAATCCATGAAATTGTGAACAAAATACGATTCAAATAGGGAAATATATATATATATATATATATATATATATATATATATATATATATATATATATATATATATATATATATATATATATATATATATATATATATATATATATATATATATATATATATATATCCAATTTATCCAATGTAAACACTAATAAATAATTAATTATTAACGTAAATCTTCCGTAATATATAATCTTTATCCTTATCCTTATAATACAAATTAGAAACTAAAATTAAAACGTACATTGTATTATTTAAATAGTTATTACCTACCTAATTTCATTCTTGAGGAATAATATTACTGACATTGATATTATATACTTTTCTTCAAAAATAAAAAACGGGGCGATTGTGCAAACATGTTACATTAAATTCGTGTAAAGGAAATGTTACAAAAAGCTCATGTTATTGTTTTATATATGATATAGAAAAATTTAAGTTAATTTAAAATTTAAGTCAGTTTTTGTGCTACGGCCATTATAACTTTAATTAATTTTCACTGTTTAAAATAGAACATTTAACGATCTTATTGATGTGTCACTTAATTAGTGAAAAACCAAAAAATTGTTCGGTTCTATGGATGTAATAAAATTTTTGAAATTTTAAAATGTTTTAAATACGAGGCCTGAAATGCGTCACTCATGGCACAATTAAATGAGTGAATACTTAAATTTACCTAATTTGCGTCGTGTAAAAATACAAACAACTTAATGAAATTTCTAATTCGTATCAATTTGTTAAGAATTTTGAAGATCGGTTTTTATTTTAAAAAATAAACGTGCAATGATAATAGCCCAAGTGGATTTTAGCTAGCAAAAGGTTTTTGTAACAGAGGAAGATTGTAGTTAATGCAAGTTATTTAAATAAACAATTTATTACACATATACATTCATTGTCCACATCAACTTAACATAAATTATAAAAACACGACATGAAATATAAACAACAGGTACTTAAAATATAATAAGAAATATAAATATACAAAAAATATGAATCCGAATATGATACAATATGATAAATTTCTTCAGAAAATGCAGAATTGTATGGATTCGCGATATCCTGTATAATACAGCACTTGCTGGCATGTCTGGAACCGGATCCTGTTTAGAAGTATACCTTCTGGATGAAGTCGGAAGAGCATTCAGATGAGCACCAGTAAATGTAGATGGTGTGGTCACATTCGGTATCTGAAATTATAGTATTTTTTAATTTTTTAATTTTTAATGTATGACATTTTCAATTTTTTCAATTTGAAAAAAAAATCCTTTGATTCTCACTTACTATAAACAGAACTGGCCAAATACTTTGCAACAGTTTTTAAATACTTTCAGTATATTTAATACTTTGAAAATACAGCGAACATTTTGAAAATACTTTTTTAATACTTTTCAAAAATTTAAATCTTTCTGTAAAAGTATATAAATAATTTTTGGGATACCGAAAAGTGTTGAAATACTTTGCATTTGTGTAATAATTTTATTAAATATGAAATAATTTTAAGTATTTAAATACTTTGAATTAAACGCATCAATTTTAATTATAAAATATATTCATTTTAAGAGGTAATAGAGAATCGAAAATGAAAGGGATTTTCCCTAGAAAATCGATTTTCAAAGTACGCAGAGATAATAAATTTAGAAAATTTAATGTTTAATTTAGAAAAATTTAGAATTTAGATAAAATCCGTTATTTTCAGAATTTGATTAGAAGCTTCGTTTTCGAGATATTAGGTTTGAAACTTTTACAATCACGAGCTACCATTGCTTCCTTAAATTCCATGTCAGTGGTTCCATGGATTGAAATTGATATTATATTCTATTTTGATTCTCCTTGAAGCGCAAAATTGGGGAAGTGCAAAATCATGAATGGGTTAAACTGAGATTCTTTATTAATTTTTGTATTTTCTTCTTAATTAACTTTCGAATCTCTTCCTCGCTAGCATCTATTCCTCGCTATTTTCAGATTTAGACGCGTCTATTGAAACTTTCTGTCACTTTGACAGTAAACTATTTTATTCATTTAATACAGGTACAGTGCCGTTCAATTGAAAGTAAACGACTCTTATGAGAAATTTTGGAAATTTTCCCATTGTGAAGCAGGCTTTTGTAAACAGATCACATTCAAAATTATTTTAGGTTGAAGTATATGTCAGTTATAGGGTGACAGCATTTTATATACAGTATTTATTAAGGAAAATCTATATGGTAAGGACGTCTCTTGTAGAAAAACCCATTAAATTAACAAACTAACTGAGAACTTAAGAAAATTACTATGAATTAATATTTGGTCCAAGCACCATTCGCGTTTATAACTTTTTGAAGCCTATTTCTCATAGACAATATTAGTGTCCTGGTGTAATCCTCGCCAATATTTTCCCAGGCATTTTCAATCGCCAACCACAGTTCTTCTACGTTCGTTGGTCGGAAATTTCTGCTATACCTGTCTTTTTCCATTTGTGCCCATACATTTTATATCGGATTTAAATCCGGCGACTTAGAGGGCCAAGGCAGAGTGTTAATATGGTTTGTAATCAGCCATTCAGTAACAACTCATGATTTGTGAATAGAAGAATTATCCTGAAGTATAAATTTAACTGAAATATGGAAAAAGGAAAGAGGAAATAAAAATATTTTCCTGTTGGAAAGTGAGGTTCTCGGGATATAAAATGGAAACGGAAGGTAACATAATATATTTCAAAATGCGAGCGTAGCTTTGACCAGTAAGACGCTCTCTGATTCTCCAAGTAACACCTGCTCCTTGGCAACATATCCATGCCCACACGTTGATAGAGAAGCGACCACTACGAGCTGTAGGATTTATATAGCGCTCTTCATATCGGCAATTTCTTGGGCGGCATACACGCACAGAGCCATCATAGCAGGATTGAATAACTTTTTCGTCTGAAAAAATTGTGTTGTCCCAAAAGTCCTGTGGCACACCGACAAATTGGTTGGCAAAGTTTAACCTCTGCTCCTTATGTCGTGGCAACAGAGCAACTTTATTTAATCGTCTTGCGGTTTCCACCGAAGCAGGAAAATTTGTTAAGAAGCAGGTAGTCACTGCTGTATCAAAAATATTCTGTCGGAGGTGATCAAGGGCAAGTTCGTCTTCCTCCATAGTACTGAATTTCTGACGGCCCCCTCTATGGACTTACTGCAACAGTTCCTTCTGCATTCCATTTTTGCTTAATATTGTAAATGCAACCTTTACTCACATTCAAAGTATCTGCAACTGCTTGCATTGACCATCCGTTCTGCAGTAACATCACAGCTCTCATTTTTTGCGGTTCAGTTAAGCGGGGCATAATAATAATAATAATTATTATAAGGAAAACTTCAAAATATAGAATAATTATTAGTAAACGTACAAATAAAATTGACAATCAAGTAGTGATTACCTGTTTCACATTAATTAAAAAAATCGTTTACTTTCAATTGTACGGCTCTGTACTTAACAATCAACATGCGGTGGTAAAGTTATCACCGATATGATAGCCTATTCTTCGATTTTGTTTCGTATTTTAACCGATGAAAATAACAAAAATGTACCATGTCAGAATTCACATGTCAGAATTATATTTTCGATTGAATATATCGAATACATACATACAATGTTGCACGTCTTATAATTGTCACTAATTAGTTGAATATATGTAGTTTTCTATATAAAGTTAAATTCGTGCTTGGTTTATAATTTATCATATTCCATACTGCCGCTTAAATAGGATTAAGTACTTAACAACTATTACGAGTAGTCCATCGGTTGGATATTTGAGATGCATTTACCAGTGGATTTCACAAGCGGCCGCAGCACAAATAAATGCGGTAGCCGATTAATCCTTTTAGCCTTCCTCGACTTTAAAATGGCATTTCCCTTGAAGATATCTGCTCTCACGCGTCCGTCGTCTTCTCCCGCCGGCCGCAACAAATGCAATTATGTCCGCCCCATCTTGTCGCAGATTTTCCTGCCCCGATCCAGAGGTATTTATGGACAGAATTTATTAATCCAGCTCGCGAAATTTCTCCCGTTTCGCCTCTTATTCCGCTCACTTTGCTACTACATTAGATTTGGGTGGAGGGGGGGGGGCATAGTGAAAATTGAATTATTTGTAACAGCATCAACAGATTAAAGTGTTCGAGTTCGGGAATCTAAATTCTTCCGTGGCCTGAGAGATGGCTCGGATTATGCTCGGTGAGGTTTTTATGTGCTAAGGTTTTTATGTGCTGACATGCCACCACATAATTTCGGGCCATCCCGGACGTGCTGGGATTACCTTCTCCGTTTATCCGACATCTTCTGCTCCAGATGACCTTCACTGTTCAAGCACACCAGACCTGATTCTCTTAATATTTCAAGTATATATTAATCTATATAAGGTCAGTTGGGGTAAGTGGGACCTAGAATTTCAAAAGTCCGACTTTGCAATTTTATGTTGTTAGGATGAAGAGTCCTAGAAAGCTCGAATTTTAACACAATATTGTTTGTTATTGGTTCCAGTGTCCAAGTATTCGAATTTTGAATATGTACTCCGAACAAAAAACAACCGAAAAACCTTACTATAGGTCCCACTTGCCCCCATGTATGGGGCAAGTGGGACCTAGCATTGTAAAATGTATTTAAAATGAGTTAGTTTTCGAGTTAGTTTTCGAGTTATGCAATGATGTCTATAGTTGCGAGGAGAGAAAAACAGATCAGCCATTTATAATTTGCTTTTAATTATGAAAATGAACAAAATATTAAGCTCTAATATACACAATAAGTGTCAAATGAAATATTAAAAATAATATCTCCTCTTGTGCCAAGGTTGGGTTCATCTTTCTCTACTTTTAATATTTGCCCAATGAAGTGTTTCTTCGTTTTCTTTGTGGCAAATTCTACTAATGCCCATTTTCCTGCTTTCAACTTCTCTTCTGGCTCCATTTCTTCGTCTTCATCTTCATCTAAAACTTCTTCATAATGTTTTGTAAATTCTTCCATGTTTTCATAGTCGCTCTCTGAATCATGAAATTCGTGGTATTCTCGTCACTTGACGAATCATCCAGTTTTGAGTTTTTCTTATTCTTAGAAATTTTTTTAGCGGGTAGTTTCTTGGATTTTATCATTTTGTCCTTTTTTGGTTTCATTTCACTTTTTTTCTTCTCTAATCTTCCAATAACTGCTTTTGAGGTTAGTACTTCTGCTCCAGTCCCTACTCTCGTTCGTTTCTGTTTTGTAACACTACTCTTCTGCTTGACTTGTCGCAAAAGAAGGTCCTCGAAGCTTTTGCTGCTGCATTATGGTGTAGGGTGAATCTAAAACTTCATCATAATGTTTTGTAAATTCTTCCATGTTTTCATAGTCGCTCTCTGAATCATGAAATTCGTGGTATTCTCGTCACTTGACGATTCATCCAGTTTTGAGTTTTTCTTATTCTTAGAAATTTTTTTAGCGGGTAGTTTCTTAGATTTTATCATTTTGTTCTTTTTTGGTTTCATTTCACTTTTTTTCTTCTCTAATCTTCCAATAACTGCTTTTGAGGTTAGTACTTCTGCTCCAGTCCCTACTCTCGTTCGTTTCTGTTTTGTAACACTACTCTTCTGCTTGACTTGTCGCAAAAGAAGGTCCTCGAAGCTTTTGCTGCTGCATTATGGTGTAGGGTGAACATTTTCAACTGAAACAGGATTTCTATTTGGAGTAACATCCCGAGTGATTTCACCTGACGTACTGCTCTCGGCCTCTTCTCTTGTTTCGTAGGAAGTTAATGGTCTTTCAGTTTCTGCGACATTATGTTACTGTTCAACCGGTTCGACTACCTCTATTTTGGCGTTGTACATGAGCCTGCCAGCGTCTATAAGCTGTAGGATCATATTGTTCTGGCTTAATAACTGTTCTATCAAACTTAAATCCGCTTATTATATTTTCCTCTGGTGCTCGAGTCCATATCTCGCTGACAAAAATGGAGAAGGTCCTCTTACTAACCTTCTGTCCTACGTGTTTCCTCTGCCAGGAAACCAATTTCGCCTCCCAATTATCTTTCATTGATTTGAAGACGCTCAAATCTAAGGGTTGGAGCAGGTGGCTTGTGTGAGGGGGAAGCTTCAGAACAATTGGAAAAATCCACATTGGACGGGCTCAATGTGGATTTTTTTGCCAAAAAATGTTCCGGGGCAAGTGGGACACACGCTATGTCTCACTTGCCCCAGACGATAATAATTTGGGGTAAGAGGGACCTAGCGTCTCGAACCGTAATCACTTATAATGCAGTAATGTTTTTTAACCCAAGGAACCTTTAACATTTTAATTTGGGTGGACGCCCAGTTAAATATGCATTCTTTTGTGGAAAAAAGTGGAACTTTCGCGTGGAGATAAAATGCCATAGTATTCATTTTTGCTCAGTGCCGCACCCATTAGTTCAAAAATGATGATTTTTTAGTGTAGGGTGCAAGAAGACACTCTAACAAGGCCTACCATTCAACTTTTACCCTAAAAACAAGTTAGATTTTTTTTTAATTATCATGGGACTTACTTACCCCGCATTCTCATTTACCCCAACTGACCTTATAGATATTAATATTATTAGTATATAGATATTAAAATGCACGGTAAGATGGCCGCCAGTAAAGAGACATGGGCCGCAGAGTTAGACAAATTAAAGAAAACTGAGATTATAGAGCTAATATATCTCAAAAGTTACCCGCAAAGACATTTGTGTGAAGTTATCCACGCGTTTTCTTCCACGCTTTCTGACACATTGAATGTTTATAGTTGGATATATAAGTGCGCTCTCGCCGTCCGACGTGAGCCATGAAACGAATAGTGACGCATGCGTTCTAGCGCAATTCACAAATGTGTGAAATTGACTTGTGATAGTAAATTTAAGTAGCAACGGCATCAGACTTTATATATGTTACTGTGAGAGTCCGAAATTAGTGAATGTCAACATTCACCGGTGAATGTCGACAAATACCAAATGCCTTGGTGAAAGACCGAACGTTTATCAATTTTATTATACATTCGAACTTTCACCGGTGTATGTCGACAAACACGGATGGGCTCCGGTGGATGTCGGAATCGACAGGTCGTAACTTCCTTTTGGGCGGTTCCTGCATCCTGTTTGTTAACTTTGGCTGCGTCAATCTTTAGTAATAATAATAATATTTATTTATTCCAACAGGAAAAAAACCCAATTACAGGACTAAAAGCAATACAAGTAATAATTAAATTATAACGATATAAGTAGAAGTAAAATAATACAAAACAGCAATACAATACATAAGACATATACCTATTAGCCAAACTAAATATTCATAATATCCATAATATGCATAATATGCATATATGGCAAAATAAAACAAACAAACAAAATATAATTTACTACAACATCAAACAAATACCTAATAATACTTAAGCTAACCGAGCTACCCAGTTACATATATTCTTCAAATTATCACAGTGAATATCACAATCTGAAGCGATACGATTGAACAGTTCACACATCAGAGATATTAGGGACTTTCTTAAAATATTTGATCTAGGAGTAACACAGTAAAATACAGTTTGCTGTCTAGAATTTAGGCGAGGTATCAGAAAATTTATTTTATTTAAAAGATCAGGGCAATCAAGCTTGCCATTCAAGATATTAAATAAGAATCCAATTAGCATGATATTGCGTCTAGTTTTTAAAGAGTCAAAATTAAATCTCGCAAGTAAATAATTCTGATCCAGACCTCTAGGAGGATAAGATCCATCTTGCAAAAAGATCAAAAACTTTAAGAACTTTCTTTGTATCGATTCTAAATGCTGACAATGAACGTGATAAATCGGATAGCATATAATCGACCCGTATTCTAGTTTCGACCATACCAGAGCATAAAACAGAGATTTGAAGGTTCTTATATTGGAAAAGTCCCGGCAATTGCGGTAAATGAAGCCATAAGATTTATAGGCACTAGAACCAATATGGTTTATATGTTCCACAAAAGTGAGTTTGCTGTCAAAATAAATACCCAGATCTTTGAATACAACAACTCGCCTGATGATGTTATACCCAATGAAGTAGTTGCGAGGATAAGAAGAAGTTTTGCGAGTATAAGCATTACGTTACATTTAGCTATATTTAGTTTAAGATGATTTGTCTCACACCATGAAGACATTCTGTTAATGCAGTCTTGAAGATGGATGGAATCTGTAGAATAGTAATGGGAACTTTAGTTACTTTTGAGTGCTTGTAACGATTAGTTACTTTCAGGATTAGGACTAGTTACTTTTGCATATCTTTTAAAATAAAATAATTATTATTGCGGTATAGTTAGTTCTTTTCATGTAGGTATAAAAATACTGCTACAATGTAACTAGTTACGGACGCAGTTGACAATACAGTGGACAATAAAAATGCACCTTTTCTGTACCCTATTTTATTGTATGTATCCATCCAGCTGCGTAATAGACGCAGCTAGGTTGAATAATATTGCATTCACAAACTTTAAAATAAATACAGTAAAAAGTAAATGAAATGTAATAAAATAAATCCGTAATAGAAAATGTGCGGAAAGACCAGATGTAGAGTTGCCTTAAATTATTTGTTATGCACAAACTTTAAAAATACAATAGGGAGTTATCGTACTCGTTCCGTTAAAATATCGGGTACGCTAACGTTGGTGAATTGCAAAATGCGCAAGCGCAGAACTTTACGTACCGCTAAACAGATAGCGGGCTACGATATTTTAGGCGATTTAGCGGTTGGTTTAAGGTACCGGTTATTCAGGTCCGTCTGTCGTACTGACATCTCAGACGAAATCTACTGCTTACAAATGTCGAAAGTAGAACGTTTAAGATTTTCCGTGGAAGACGATTTATGTCTGCTTCGGGAAATACTTGGGCAAAACCCATATGCAGACCCCGCAAGATGGGAAATTATTGTTGAAAATGTCAGAGAGGGGACAAATAAAATATTTACTCAACGAGGCTTGAGAGAACATGTGGAGTACATGTTAAAGTTGTTTTCCAAAGAAGATTGGGCAAACAGAAAAAAGTAAGTGTATTATATTGTATTGTTTATGTGTACGATTGTAAGCAATAATGAAAAATTTTAATAACAGATCTGGAACAGAGGAGCAGTATACTGAGAAAGATACTCTACTGCAAGAAATAAAGGACTTAGCAAGGGATTTCAGAGTGAAGGCATTTAAAAATAAGCGAAGAGCCGATGACAGCAGAAGCACAAAAATTGTAGGTTATAAAATCCACAGATCGTTTTCACGTTTTGGTGCTATGTGGCCCTCTAACGGTGACTAAATAAATTAAACACAATAACGTAACACTCCGGCTATTTGCGATAACTTAATTTACTACCTACGTTAAACTACCAATAACGTATATCGTAACGGTTGCTTTAACGTAGCAAGTGCGATAACTCCCTAATAACAAGTAAACGAAACGCAATAAAATAAATCCGTGATAGACCAGATTTTAATTTAAAATCAACGACCAGATGGCAGATTTTAGAGATGCCGTGCCCGAGTTCCATAGAAAACATAGTACTTACGACTATATTTTCTATGCCTACTGCCCGTCCGCCAGTGTGTATTTGGACAGTCTTGGACACTGTGTGGCAAGCTTGCTAATTTAATTTGTTTTATTAAATATTTTAATTGTGTTCAATAGCTACTGTAGTGATTCGAGATCAGTTTGTTGAAAAGTTACATGACGTAATTGGAAGTAAACGACAAGACAATTGTTTTAATTTTTCTTTAGAAAGGTACTCTAAAATCGTTTCTGAAGTGATTTCTGCTAAAAGTGTAGTAAAGCTTTGGAATACAGACGTTTAAAACGTTTTGACATTTTAAAAGTTAGCGATGAAGAAAAGTTAATTGTGCCACTAAAACCAGGAGAAACGAATATCCAGTATTATGTTACAAATGATGAGCTGTTTAATATACTTTCCGAAACTCACATAAGAATAGTACATGGAGGAAGAACACGAATGCTTAAAGAATTGCTAGTTAGATACAAAAATATTACTTATGAAGTTGTAATGTTGTATTTAAATTTGTGTAAACAATGACAAATGAAACACAATGCGCCTAAAAAAGGTATTGTTGTGAAACCAATGGTCAGTTCCGAATTGAACTCTAGATGTTAAGTCGACTTGATAGACTTGCAATCACACAGGGATGGCGATTACAAGTTTATAATGGTATATCAAGATCATCTAACCAAGTTTGTCCAGTTGCGACCTTTAAAAAGAAAGAGAGCGGAAGAAGTAGCATATCACCTTATCACCATATTTGGTGCTCCCGCTATATTGCATTCGGATAATGGTAGAGAATTCAGTAATTGAGTCATATCTGAACTATGCACTATGTGGAAAGATGTTAAAATAGCACACGGAAAGCCTCGTCACAGTCAAACACAAGGCTCAGTCGAGAGAGCCAATCAGGACATACAGAATATGCTAACTGCATGGATGCAAGATAATGACTCAAATAAATGGTCAGAAGGTTTGCCGTTTGTCCATTTCGTCGAAAACACAACATATCACGAAGGAATACGTTAGAATCCATATGAAGCCCTGTTTGGCGTTAAACCAAAAAGGTGCATCGTCATCTCGCGGGCAAATTGCAAACATTGAAACCGAAGAACAGTTAGAAGCATATGTTAACACTTTTGAAGAAAATTTGGGAAGTGATCATATTGATGACCATATTTCAGATGGAAGCGACGTGGATAACCAAAATACCATTGGAGTTAAGCTGGAACCTAGCACGTCTTCATCTCAAGTACTGGCTGAACAACAAAAACTAATTTCTTCAAAGAGAGTAGCCGGAAAAGAGAATCTTCTACTTCAAGCAACAAAAATGTTACGAACGTCAAAAAAAAGTTTCCTCCGGCCCAAATTGGTGATACCGTAAGAATTCAACTCCTGATCGACCGTGGTTGTACAGACCCTCGAAATGTATTAACAGTTGTTGTTGGAATAGATGATTCAGGCTTTTATAAATTAGCAAACAAAAATGGTACCTTGAAACAGCTTTTCACCCGTAATCAGTTCGTAATTTGTAAAGAAAAGTTACTTTCCATGGATGAGGTTTCGATTTAAGAATGTCGCTAAGAGAAGCAGCTTGTGCTAATTCAAAAAGTGGAGGGCAAGGCTATACACGTTGCAATTGCAAAAGGAAGCCTTTGACGGCTAAATGCAGCTGTAAAAGTAAGACCTTTTGTGCAATTCGAAGTGTCATGGTAGTTCAGTTTGTTGAAATAAATAGGAATGTAATACATTTTCTTGGTTTTTTATATTTCAGTTTAAAAATTAAAATGTGTGTGTATGTTTATTATATTGACATTATTTTAGTTGTGTTTACTTATTTGCAATGTTCTACTGTTTGTTTTACGTTCAACAATTTCCTTAAGTTTATTGGAAAACTTTTCCCATGTCGTTTTAATAAATAAATATTACCTATAGTCTTATTTTTGATTTCCTTTATTAAAAAAATGTTTGTTTTCAATATACACCATGAGTACATGCTGAATGTCGACATTCACCGGTGTAAGTTACAAATAATATTTCACCGATATTTCGGATATACGCCAAGCAACTTAGAGAATGTTGGCATTCATTGGTGTATCTCGACATTCACCGGATTTCGGTGTTTCCAGTAACATATACTAGCAACTTTGTGGAATATATTTCTTTCTGTATCATTTCTATGCTGATGATATCCAATTGTACACCGCTTTTAAATCTAGTGAAATTCTATTACCTAATGATAAAATTAATCTTATTTTCTTACTTTCTTATTTTCTTTTATTCTTATTTTCTTATTTTCTACACTTAGCCTTATTTTCTTATTCTTATTTTCGAGTCTTATTTTCAACAGCTAAAGCTCTTATTTTCGACAGCTAAAGCTCATTTGCTATGTCAGAAAATCATTTGTTTAATTGTTTTCCGAAGGAAAGCTATTTTGGATATGGTCAGAAATAATGTTGAAGTACGCGTTGAAGATGTCGATTATTTCGGTTTGTTCAGCTACTAGCTGTAGAGCTTTTGACGCCATATTGGAAACATTTTAGAATTTTCTGTTTATGCAATACCTCCCTGCCTGTAATGGCGTCAGCAAAATTTGGAAGGTGGTATTAGGGATCGAAAATTTATGTTTTGTGAATTATTGTTTTCACAGGAGTAGGAAGGAATAATCGAATGCAAATCTGCAAAAATAGCGATCTTGAAAACGGAAACCGTATAACTTGGCGGTGGTCACACGCAGTCGGCACATGGCTGAAAGACGTTCTGCCCTCCGTGGGCGGCTCGGTAACCAAGGAGTGCGCTGAATATGAGGATTGATCCCTGCCAGCGGCGCCCCGCCTGATTGCTTTCTTACGAACCTGTCAACATTATTTTTATCTGGAATGTAACACTATGGGTAATGGCGATTGCGGGAGCAGCACGGGTTTTTCCCAGCTTCTAGAAATTGTTTTTTAAATATCCCAGACAGATAGACAATAATGATTTTTATACTGAAACTATAATGAGTTTCAAGCCAAGGTTTTACTATATATTGTTTTGTCTTTATACCATACTATAGAATTACTAATCTGGTGGAAACAAATGTTCTAAAATTTAAAATTAAATAATAAGTTAGAACTGGTGGAATTAGGTTTTATCCCCTTTATAACTACATATTTCAATCAAACCAGTTGTTATGTAATGCCCTGCTTTTATTAATAAGACATGTTTGTTACCCTCGGAGTACAATCTAGCAGCGTTTTCGTGAGCAACAAAAGTTTGCCTAAGCCTAAGCTAGATCAGCTCAATTAAATTATCCGTGGACGCCACTGACATTTACCCAACCATGTCAGATGGTTCCCTAACTATACTGGATATCTAAATTACCCTCGGAATCCAACTGTAATTGGTGCCCTGAAAGACAAGACTAATATGTTTGCATCCTTACAGTAAAGAAAAAATAACGATAAGTGAACATAAAATTAACTTACTACTCAAAGGTGGAAGGCGGCTTCAATAGTATCCCAGGCGATGTTTCCCAATCGGCGCTGGGGACGACGTTTAAAAAATCGGCTTTCTTAATTTGCAAGTTGTTGAAACAGACATAAGTCGTATATGCACAGTTATAAAAACCACAAAGAAACAAACAGTGACCCCCACGAATTCCAAACTACTTTGGAAAGCAACGAAGTACTTTATGTAATAAGGAAGGTACTTAATTAAGAAAGGCTAATAGTACAATATTTCGTTGTAATGATTGCGTTTAATCAATATCCACTAAGAAACTCTGTCACTATTAAAAATCTATGATATACTCGTCGCCGCAAAGAAACCTGTCATAGTCCTAGTCACGAATGATCGAGGGCGCGCATAGTAACATTTTCATAATATCGTAGATTGTAATATCTGAGAACGAAATACTTACCATTTAATACTCAGATATTCAATTCATGTCACTAGCGGAAGGTGAACGTAACATGTTTAATAAAAAAAATTAAATTCCCGGCAAATGCGCCAGAGCCGACATATTAATTGACGCATGACTGCAAAGTATTTATTTAGTTTTTTATTTCATTCTAGTATTTATTCATCTCTAGTTTATTAGTTTGAAATGGATGCATAATATACCAAACCTAGATCTTTATAAAATTATATATAAAATTCATCTATAAAATATATCATATTACAATCTATGTATGATGGTAGATGTTTATTTTTTACCTACTTTTAGTTATTTCAATTTGATATTCATTTAATAAAATAAAAATGATGAATTAATCTAGAATATAAATAAAATTATATCAAGCAATTTAATTATATTCGTCTTTCTAAAACAGACCCTCACATGTCAGCAGTTGGCATTTGGAAAGCAGTTTTTTTTAGAAAATCGAAGAGAACTCCGTGTTCGAAGTGTTCGCAACCCTTTAAATGAAGCCCAACTTTTTGGCGGGGTTCTTTGAACTTTGAACAAAAAGCACACGTTTCATGAATTAATCGAACAACTCGTTTAGAATTTGGAAGGCGGCATCGTCGTCTTGCTTGGACTGTCCAACACTTGGAAACACGTATTATGGTCACATGAAGCAAAGATTAATAAAACTGGTTCCGACGGAAAATATTTCGTTTAGCGTCCACCAAATAAGGCGTTTCATCCTTGTTATATATATAAAAAAATTCTTAAAAAATACGTTAATTTTGGAGGTGGTTCTCTTATGGTGTTGGGCCACTTTACATAATTAAATATACCATGAATTAATGTTAATACAGTAACATATTGGAAAATCTTATGTTGAAACTTATCAGTACTTTGGAAATTCCAGCATGATAACTATCTAGAATTCTGCTAGAAGTGTAAGTGCCTCGCTTCAAGATACAAACGTGGATGTTTTGGTATGGCTTTCTTGTACTCCAGACCTTAATCCTATTGAAGAGAAGCTGACAAACTGGCCAAGAAGGCAGCCAGCCTGAGAATCCTTGGGCCTGGTCCTTCAAGTACACTATCAATTACAGCGAAACTCCAAATAATAAAGGAAAGCACCCATAAGAAATTTAAGACGTTGTAGGATGAAACAAGTAGCTGTCAGCTGGTCAGAAATCTCCTAAGAAATCCCAGCGAGGAGACGGCGAGGAATTATCTGACAATGTCTAGAGGAAAACTACGATTTGTAACACGAATCCTAACCGGACACTGCCGGGTAAGGAAGCACCTCTATAACATGAGACAAAGTGACACACCGATTTGCAGAGTATGTGAACAAGAAGATGAAACGGTCGAGCATGTACTTTGTGAATGTCACGCCGTATCATCGACCAGAAAATGCATTTGGGAGAACGTTGGCCTTCTATGGCCACTTTGAGGGAAATGCCCCTAGGCAACTTTTTTACATTAGGCTGGTCGATGGCATAGGGAGACATTTCCCTCAAGGAGGAAGCACAAGGGGCCCGAGGGGGCCTAAATGCAGCGGATCTTTGATCCGCACTCCGATCAAATTACAGATACAGATAGGTGGTACACTGGCGGCCATTTGAAAGTGCACGATTTTTTTTGATATGGTAATGTGGTCTTTTTATATTTCATTTTGACACTTATTTGAAACTTCAAACAAATGTCAGTAATTAACTCCGTAATTTACAAACCACTTTATTAGTTTTTAAGTTTTAAAATGCCGCGGTTAACTGAACCTGAAAAAATGTGAGCTGTTACATTGCTTGAAAATGATTGGTCATTACAGGCAGTTGCAGATGAGCTAAATGTGAGTAAGAGTTTTATATTCAAACTCAAACAAAAATGGAATGCAGTAGGAAACGTTCGCTACGTCCACGGCGGAGGGCGTCGTAAAATAAGCACTGTGGAGCAAGACAACCTCTTCCTAGACCATCTTAGAACGAATTCCTTTGAAACATCAGTGACGGCCTGTTTCGAAACGGAGTTTCCTGGATCTGTGAGGTCTGCATGAAGGGTTCAGAGTTACGAAATTATGCGGCAGCAAAGAAGGTATTTTTGGGGCCAAGGCATAAAGAACAACGTTTTAATTTTGCGAACCAGTTTGTCGGTAGGCCCGACGACTTTTGGAATAATGTCATATTTTCCGACGAAAAGGTCTTTCAGTCATGTCATGATGGTTCCATCCGCGTCTACCGACCTCAGAATTCGAGGTATGATGATTCGAGGTATATTAAACGTACCGACCGGAGTGGACGTTTTTCCATCAATGTTTGGGCATGGATAAGTTCCCTAGGTCCCGGTGTTTGCTGGAGGATAGGAGAGCGCCTTACCGGACAGAGTTACATACGCATATTGGACCATATTATGCTGCCGTCCGTCACTATGTTGTATCCTCAGAATTTTATTTTTAAGCAAGATAATTGCTCAATTCATACATCAAGAATTGTAACTAACTGGATTAACGAACACAACATAAACGTGCTACCTTAGCCCTCAAAGTCGCCCGACCTAAACCCAATTGAAAATCCATGGTCGATGATTGTTAAGAATATTTATAATAGACCTGGTAATAGACATTTCCGCCCAGCAAATGCCGAAGAACTGTGGGGAGCAATTGAAAATGCTTGGGACAATATCAACGTAGATTACACGAGGACACTTGTTTCGTCAATGAGACGTCGATTGCAAGGTGTAATAGACTCAAATGGCGCCTGGACGAAATATTAATTTTATACAGACCTACTCGCGTTGGAGTTTTGTAGTTTAAAGTTACTTAATTTTTATAATTTAGTTTATTTTGAATATTTTTGGGACGTTCTTTGTTAATTTGGAATTTTTTTGTTAAATAAATAATAATATACTTTTTAATTTTGATAAGTAATAATTAGACAATTGTGAATGTCATAATGACACAGCACATGAACCTCAAATTTCAAAAAGTCAGTCTTACAAAGATCAAATATAACGAAATCTGATATAAGAGTCGTGCACTTTCAAATGGCCGCCAGTATACTTATCTACTAACTATTGAGGCTCCACATTACCCTTGGTATAAACAACTAATGTTGCCAGGCACATTCGCTTTCAGACATTTACATTTTAAGACTTTGCTTATTTTATTGTTATCTTTGGTGCGAGAACATTGTTTTCAATGTAGTAGTCAAAATCTGCAGGTTTTGGAACTTGAGGTTGAATTTTACTAGTGCTTTTATAGATCGCGCATTGCAGAAACGCAAAAAATTTAATATTGATCTTGTTTTTCAAATAGCCATATTAATTGACACATGACGTGATGGTATTATAATTATAATTTCACACCTTCATGTGGGAGTTTAGTGTCTAGTTTATTAGTTTGGCCTCCATTCCAAACTCAGACTTCACATACCAAGAAAAGAAAGTAGAAAGTAGAAACTTCACATACCAAACCTAGATATTCTATATATTGTTCAAAGCCTGGGGCCTATGCCTAAAAAAATTGCGGCTACCTCACCGTTGAAACTTTGTATATGTGTTCCTTATGTCCAGTCGGACAACTTTTTACATAAGAAAATTCTCGGTCAACTCATTAATTTGATTCGCGAAAAATATTAACGACAAAAATATAGTCTTCTTTTATTCGCCATTTCTTCTTATAAAAAAACGAAAAATATTTTGTCGGACAAATATATTCGGTCATTTGACGCGTCGGACACTCCCATGGGCCCTCCAAACTCATTAATTTGATGCGAGTTAAATATTAACGACAAAAATATAGTCTTCTCTTAATCGCATTTTTTTATAAAAAAAAACGAAAAACATTTTGTCAGACAAATATATTCGGACTTCCCTCGGGGCCCTTGAAACTCCTTAATTTGAGGCGAGAAAAATATTAACGATAAAAATATAGTATTTCATTTGAAACGCAAGTTTTTTCATCAAAGGAAAAACATTTTTTCGGACAAATATATTAGGTAATCTGACGCGCAACATGGAAACGTTATAAAATTTAGCCCCTCACAGCCGAATTTTTCGCGATGATTTAATAAGAATATTTAAAATCATCGCAGAATGGCGATGTACAATTAAGAACCAGTTGTTGGTGGCATCCTGAAATCCGAACTGCGAGACGAGTCTTTTAATGGCAATCCGTCCGGCGCATTTTAATGAATATTAAAATATGTTTCAAGAATGAATCTAATTTGCAGCAAATTGCTCAGCTATCAGATGCAATAACCCAAAACGACAAAAATGTTGCGCCATATTCTGTTACATTTATCTCTTGATCATCAAGTCAAACCTAGCGGATGTAAAATTAAAAATTATGCCTTTCAGTTTCCTTGGCGATGCAATATGCTCGAGAGTACAGGTTATATTTCACGCCCTATGATATTGTTTTAAAAGAGATTGTAGCTCAAATACAATATGCTTTATATGAAGCCGGTACATAGAAGTTAATTTAGGACGCAGTAGCAAATAGGAAATGACTAACCGACCAAATATACCTCAGAAAGACGAAATCCTCTCGGCTGACCAGATATTTCTAATTACAATTTTTCAAATTGATGTGAGTTGTACGTAAATATCTCCCAATCTGCATTTAGGCATTCCACAACTATCGATTATTTATTTGCCTGTCTGAGAATGGGATTTTTAAGGAAATGATATAAGTCGTTCAGGTCATTTGAAAGGGTTTCGAGGTGTCTAGATAATTAATAAGAAGCATAGGCGATATGTCAGAGAACCAAATAAGAAGTAACAGGAGGAAGCTCAGAAAGGCTTCGCTCCCTGCAATTAGAAACAAGTCTAAAAGTCTAGAGGCAACCATAACCTTCGAGAGAGGTTGACCCTTTTTAGAGACATACTGCAGGCTATTGATTATGTCCTAAAAAACAGGGCAAGAATGAGCTAAGACGTTCACGGGTTTTTATTGCAGGAATGGGTCATATTGGAAAAACTGCGAAAGATGCGTTTTCACCCTCTAATTTAATAACACATCGCAATTTTTTCTTCTTAAATGACCCATTGACCGATTCCTGCAATAAAAACCCGTCTTAGTTCCTTTCAACACACTTGATTGTATTAAATTCCTTCCTGATTGTATTAAATATAATTATTCCTTCATGATTGTATTAAATATAAATATATATGAACCAAGTAAATATATGTTTGATATAAGCCAATCATTTACAGAATTGAGTCAACTACACAAAATAATCACTAGAAAATACAAAAATAATTATCTCAATTATTTATAAGCTTCACCCTAGTGTCTGTAGCAACAACTGAAACTTGTGATGTCTTCCGCTAAATAAAAAGACATTTCAGGCAACCAACGCACATTGTCAAACCAACCATACAAATGTTTCAGTAAATAACTTGAATATTTCTAATATTTTTGTGGCATAATTCGTTTAAATATTTGATGGTTTGAATCAAATATATCGATAATTTGTGCTAAATATAGAAATACGTGAATAAAACGTTTGATGTATTTAACCTAATCACATAAATGTTTCCTAACACCACTTCGTGATTTACGTTTTATTTAGGGTATATTTGGTTTAAATATGCTATGGCTATTGGTGATATGATGGATATGATAATAATTTTTTTATCTATTTACTTTTCTATAAAAAGATCGAGAAAAATATACCTACCAAGTTATAAAGGTGTTAAAAACTATTTCGCATCTTGACATTTCATGTGGAATACATTAAATAATAACGTCTTTAAATTTTCTGGGAAATATAAGTAAAAGGTTAAGGCATGCATGGATTGTTTAAAAAAAATGAAATCCAACATGTATATATTAAAGTATAAACATATATTTTGCTGTGCAAATATGTATACATACATATATTACCTAATAGCTGTGTAAGTCCTTAAAAACAAGTAGGTACAAAATGTTAACGTTCACTAAAATGAAAGCAAAATTCTTAGGTAGTTATACAGGGTTAGGAAAAATTCGTATACGTTCTAGAATAACTACCCGTTCTAATTAATTTCTTCTAATTTCTTATTTCTTCGTAATTTCTTATTTCTTCGTAATTTCTTTTTAGACGAACCTTGTCCCCAATGTTGCCGTTAACCAACCTCTACCTCTATCTGGTCGTATGTTAGAAGCTCTACGATTTCCAAATCGTCAATTTTCTCTTCTAAAAACAATGATCCTTGAGAAAAAAACTGGGTCTTTTAGTTAGATGTAATATTACAGTTAATGGAACCGACCTGCGCAATCACAATATGGCTCCTGTAGGACATAAACAAAGAGATTACCCACCACTTTTCGGAATCGTCACAAACCCATCATTTGTGTTTTGTGAATAGCAAGCTATTGATTCTCATCTGTTCTTGCTATACAGGGTGTCCTGAAATTAGACGTCAATATTTTAACCACGTATTCTATACACCCTAAAATATAGATAAAAGTTTATTTAAACTAGGGTTAAACAGTTCTCATTTTTTGACATTTAACAGCTGTCATTTTATTGACATTTATCATATTGCTGCTTATTTAGATTAGATTAACACCCTGTATCTGAAAAACTAAGAAGTTGCGGACCATAGTTTATATAAACTTTTATCTCTGTTTTAGGGCGTATAGAATAACGTGCTTAAAATATTGACGTCTAGTTTCGGGACATCCTGCATAAACACAATACCTACATAGTTTATGTCCTACAACAACTAAAATCAGCTGAATTTGACTTTGAAGTGCCAGGTTTCTTAAATGCTCTATTAGTGGTGTACTGACTAGTAAAATTAATCTTATAACAACCGCCAGACCAAACATGACTTTATAAGTAAATTCCAATCAATTCTTTAGAAAGTTAATGGAAACGGGTATAGATTTCATTGAAGAATACCAGAGTTCTTCCTAATACATATGTATTTGAGACAAAAACATAGAAGATTCACTGGACCCAACCCTTTCTGGTATTGTATTAAGTAATTTCAATCAATTCTTTAAAAAGTTAATGTAAACGGGTATAGGTTTCAATGAAAAATACCAGACTTCTTCCTAATACATATGTATTTGAGGCAAAAATATAGAAGATTGACTAAACCCAACCCTTTCTCGTATTGTATAGGTACAATGGAAACTACAATAGGCTATTTTTTATGAAACATGGCGTCTTAAACCACGCTACCTATCTGGAATTCTGGAATTTGTCCGGAGTGCGGATCAGAGATCCGCTGTACTTAGGCCCCTTGTGCTACCACGTTACCTAGATAAGAAATTAATTACTGGGTTCAGACGCCATGGTGTATTGAAATAAAAAAAATAGGACATTTATAAAATATTGCTTCTATACTTTTTATCTATACATGAATTTTACTTAAAACAAGTTTTTTGTATAAATGATTTTGATGGGGCCAGCCGATGTTTATTTAGGCTTAAAAAAAGAGGTGTGTGCGTGTGTATGCACTTACCTTCGAATATTGCTTTTAAATGCACCAGTTTATTTGCACTAAGGAATTCATCCATTATTCAGCTTGAGGTCACAGTTTTCACAATTATACTCCGTACTTCCTTAATAATAATAATCACTATTATTTAAAAGGCACAACTAATAATTAATTATTATGGAGGGACCCGCATCGACGCATGTGATGGACGTTGAACAGACGAAAACTAAACGCTCTGGCGGCGCACGCGTCGCGGGTACCTAGTAGGTATATAAAAATCGTACGCCGAGTACGGGGAAGCTTGTAACGAATATATTTATTATTGGATTAGCCTTGAAAACGATTGGGGCAAATATTTTAAATAGTTCTTTAAACTCTAAAGATTGTACAAATTTCTACAATTCAGCTAATCATTGACGCATTTTGGCCAACTTATCATAAATTGATTAATAATAATTATTTCATTTAAGTAACTCGAATTTTTGATTCAAACAGCATTGGTCAAACATGTGATAGATGGATATCAAACATGCAAATTTCGTTAATTCAAGTCATTCGTGATTGATTTAATTAAATAGGTCAATTAAACATAGCTCAACTACATATATTTGTATTCGCATGATGCAATTTTTTCTGTGAATATGACATAATCCTATTAACATATTAACAGAATAAGCTTATTAACAGAATAAAGGAAAGTTATGAGTTTCTAAGTAATGCGTTTTAGACTACACCTGAATTTTAAAGTGCATAGGTACCTCTGAGTGTTACTTTTCGACACATGTCTCGCAGTTGTATCGAATTTGATTTATATTATCTATAATATTTAATTGGTTTCGTTTCAAGTAAACATAGCAAGTACCCAAATAGTACTGTATGAAACTAATTGGCAAGAGCTGCTATATCCCACTGTACCTGCTATATCCCACTTCTGAGAAAACCGTGCCACTGAGATAGCCATCAGCATTTGACGTAGGCACGCGTTACCCATATTGTTTTTCTGTGGAACGTCGCGTCGGTCTTTACAACACTATAGGGATTCTCATGATCAATACACTTTATTAATATTAATTAGTATTACATGCGACTGAATTAACTATTAGTCTGACGATAAGACACTGATCATATCAAATTACACGCGGGAATTGCTGCGAGTGATATCTTTGTAAGACGGGACCTCGAAAAATGATTATTTGATATTTATATTTATGGTTGACAAAAACCCGCGAAATTTACGTAATCTCGGCCAAAGGCCCGTGAAATTCGCAGGAGCCACTTCACGTCCACAATACCTTTAATTTCAATTGGCAACGACAAAATTCTCCCGCTGGTAACGGCTGCCGATGACTCCATCTCCTATCTTGACAGTTAATTAATTATAATCCCAGATCGCAGTCGGCCTCCGCCGCCGCCATTATCAGTGCCTACTGAGGGATTTGCACTGCTAATTACTTGGCCATTTTTAATTGAGCGCAGGATCAAAGTAGCTTGAGAATTAACCGCTGAAATCCACAAGAGATACACGATGCGTCTACTATAGAAACACTTGCTAATAACTTCGGGCGTGTTAGTTTCGACGGTTCTCCTCTATCTTGTTCTATCTACAATAACGATACACAGATATTCGAAATTTTAATAAAATGGTTGTGTAGCAGATATATCATCTTTCGGAGATGTAAATCAGACGGCCCTGGTCTATTTAATCTAAGGCTAGTGATAAATATTATATATTCTATGAAAAATATGTTTATTGCAAGTTATTGATTAATTGGAAACATATAAGCTCAATCAATGAATGCTGAAAATAACACTACGACAACGCCAGCAGTCACTGTATATATTTACAGGCATACTTTTATCCAAATACATTTGTGGTTGCAACTCAGATCCTAACACTGTCGATCAACCTCTACCATGTTACGGGGGGAGTTGTGCAGACCAAATGGCATGCGCCTAAATTGGAATGACTCCCCGCCAAGTATGCGAAAGGCATGGTAAAGTCATCTTTCTTTGCGTGTATACGGCGCAATCTACACAGTAGTATAATATTTCTTCTCGCTCATACACCTATCAATCGGTAACATATCAGTCGGTTAAATTTTTGTAGCGTAGACAGCCTACCCGTCTCATCACACCAAAAAAACCACAAAACACACCAATGTTATACCCTGATTATTTATCTCTTCTTGTACTTCACTGACATATAGCTGTCAACAGGCTTTTTCCCTTTTGAGATACTTTTTCGCTGAAAGAAAGAAGTATCTACTACAAAAAAGTTGTTTAGAATTATTATACTCATATTTTTATGTTTCTTTTTCCAAAATGAATTTCAGCGTATTCTTACTTACACGAATATACGTTTTCCAACATTAAACATTTGAAACGAAGGAGGTCACAAACGGCACTCGCTAGGTGGCCCTTCAAAAACATGGTTGCAATATTTGGAAAATAGTAATTTAAGTAAGGAATAATTTATCACTAAATCTGAAGAACCCCCTGCCATTTTAATGATTAACTTAGCCATATTAAACCAAAATTCATACTCGTTATTCTCCATGTAATACAAGCTACTAATGTGGTTCTGCCGTCACGGCCCTCAAAATTTATATGGTCGTTTATTAGCATCCATTGTCCGGCTGATCTGTATGCCTTCATATTTCCCGGTCCTGCTAACAAAGTAATTATACGTTGTTCACAGTATCGGGACAAATAAGAGTCCGGTTGTTCGCCAAACAAGCAAGTCATAATTTCAATTTGCATGAGGCCGGGAGATGTCCCGCCTCGCCCCACTGGCGTACCACAAAGCGGTTGCGTGTCAGTAACTTAGAAGAGCATGTTTCCAACAATGTGCCTTCTCCGTAACCCAATTAAAAATATATTGCAATATATCTTGGTCTAGTAACAGGATAATTTACTCTCATGAAGAGTGCCATGGCCGGAATCCGTTACATAATGGTTTGTCGGATACTGTGGCACTGAAATGGGGTTTTCCCTCCGTCGGAGACGAGGTTACTCTACAAAATTATTGTTAATATTTGCATAGTAAAGTTAAGTAAGTCTAAGGGGAATATTGTATGGTGAAAATTAAGGGATTTTAGTGACAATAACAAGATTCTAGTAACAAATAGATACGGCGCAATCGACTATCTAGGGTGTCCTAGGTAGTCTGATATGTGATTGTGATCGTATTAACGTAAGGATTAAGTAAGAAACTAAGCAGACAATCAAGCCAGAGTAAGTACGAGACACAGAACGAGATTTCCATCAGCGGAGTTGCTGAAATCGCGACACCCGTGGGGCCAAAGCCACTATTAAAAAAATTAGACTCCGTCACAGTTGTTTGATGTCATTGCAGTACATCAGTTGCAGAATACCACCGGTAGGGGATCGTCGCCATAGTGACCAGTGAAGTTTTACAAAGGATTAACATTATAAAGCAAAGGTAACAAACAAATTTTCATCACTCTTATCGCCAATTTTGTAACACTCGGAGTAGTTTCCACAAACACCAAAACACTTTCACTTCGCTCGACGCGCGTTACGCCAACCATGTTGACATCATCCGGAGACGATTAAAACTAATCTTAAACTACAAAATCTACCATATTTATACTATTTTCATGGTGACGTCACTAATGATATCACCGTGAAATTTACGCGTGACTAATCACGCTTCAATGATCGGTTGCTAAGCAACGCGTAAAGCGGGCTATACGGTATAGGTCCTTTGTCGCTATTCATACTACTTTTACATTTTACAATTTCTATGCTCTCAAATGCATCCAACTGTCTATTATTGGTCACATTTCTAACTAATCTTAAATTACTAATATCTATTCTATGATTGTTGTCAAAAGCATGTTGTGCAACTCTAGGGTAACAATTACTCACAGCTATAGCTTTGATTAATACTTTTTCTTTTTCAAACCTCTCATTACTGAGAGGGAAACTTAGTAAACGATGGACAAGAAAATTAAAACTTGCCATTTTACGTTGATAGCAGTGGTGAGAGTCATTAGGGATATATCTGATCGTACTGGTATCTTTTCTATATATATCAAATTCTAACCTATTGTCACTATTTTTAATTACTAATACATCTAAAAATGGAAGTTTTCCATTATTTCCTAGTTCATATGTAAACTTTACAGAAGTGAAGCGACTATTTAATTTGGAAATGATGTTTTCTACATCCGCAATCATAGTGTCAAACACGGCAAAAATGTCATCCACATACCTCAGCCAAATCCTAGGAAAATACTCGAATTCTTCTTTTGCTTCAGTTTCAAATCGACTCATGAAGACATTAGCAATGAAGTTCCTTCATGTTGTTCATAGAACTTGTCATTGAAACGGAAGCAATTTTGTTTCATACAAAGTTTTGTAAGGTTTATATATTCTTCTGTTACTTCTTTCCTATAGTTGTTTAATTCGAGTAAATCCTCAATATAGTCCAAGGTCTGTGGAATTGGTACACTCGGAAATAATGAACAAACGTCAAAGGAAAACAAAATTTCTCCCTCTTGCAATTGAATATTCTTGACCTTATCAATGAAATAATTCGAATTTTTAACTGAAAAACTAGGCTGCGCAATGGGCAAACTTTCAAATTCTTTCAGAGATACTAGACGGAGATCCAATAGACGATACTATTGGACGCACCGACTTCCCTGGCTTATGAATTTTTGGTAGACAATACAATCTAGGTACAGTAGGGTTAGATACACGTAGCTTATTCTTAACAGGTGGAGTAATAATGTTGTTACATGATTTGAGGGCATTTTTTATTTCAGTGGTCATTCTTGGTAAAGGGTTTCTAGTAAGTTCTTTATAAGGACCATTACTAATTAGGTTGTTTACCCGTTCATAATAGTCCTCCTTATCTAAAATATCGTCTAAAGTATCGTCTAAAATATCGTAAATATTTAGCGTTGAGCGAAGTGAAAGTGTTTTGGTGTTTGTGGAAACTACTCCGAGTGTTATAGTTACATCAAAGGTTGCAGCCCTATCCAGTACCAATTTTGTAAAAATTATGTTTTTATTTATTCATATATTGCCATATTGTTTATTTTAAGCATTTAAAATATCCCATGTTTTGATAGTAATTAAGGAATAGTAGGTGTCGTAGGTTAATTAAGGTTTGCTTAAAGCAACATTATATGCAACAATCTTTGTCAGTCAAGAAAATGTTCAATATAAAATAAATTTGATATTATGAAAATAAACAGGGTCTTTAGTATATGTTGAACTCTACCTTGAGATTAAGCAATTTTCTTGCTCTAAAAAAACACAATAATAGTCGTAAACATTTAAATTTTCTATGTAAAAATAACATTTTTTTGTTTCATATTTCAATAAGTGAGTACAATCCAGCACCAGGAATTCAAGTTCGCTAGTTACTGCTATCCAATTTGTTAACTTAATTGTGGTAATTACGCAATAGTCAAAAGTGTAAGAAATATTTTAAGGGTATCGCACTTTAAAATCAACAAAAAAAAAATATGCAAAGCAGAAGATACGGATAGAACGTCTCAAGGCGTAAGAATATTAACTACTACGTTACAAGTATATCACATTTGGATCTCCCGTTGCCCATATATCCCCATTCTATTATTCGCGGCGTTTCTTTCGAAGCGAGGCACTTCTGGACATTTTCCGAATGTCATCCTTCATATTAACAAAAAAAAACCGTTATTCCCGGTTCCTTTGAAGTAATCCTATTTCGAGTGGCGGACATCACTCCACAGTCGGATATCGGGACGTATGCAACGCTCCCAGGGAATAAAATTTCAAGGATTAGATATCCTGTGAAAGGAAGCATCTCGGACAATGGCGACGGGTCCACGCCCTCAAAAGCATATTTAAATCACTACAATAGGATACATATTTTCCTACTCTCGCAGGACAACTGATATCTTTGCAACCACACGTGTTTTAGCTGAAACGCGAATAATATGTAAAATGACGGATTTCGTCGGCAGGATTAACGTTATACTCATATTAACATAATACTCCTTCACAATATACCGATGCAGATGTGACGGATTAGTTTGTTTAAATTAAAGTAATAATAACTTTAATTTTAAATTTGCCTTTAAAAATTAACGTTTTTCATATAAAAAGGCGCAAAATAGAAAAAATAGTATAAAATACACGTTTTAAAAGACATTTAGCGCACTCGCACGCTAGGAAACTTAGAAACCTTAAATTACAACTGCGAAAATTTTAATGAAACAAGCTGATAAAGACGCTGATGTCATCATAATTGTAGCAGGAATAGCACAATTCAATAGAACACATGCAGCTATCGTAGTTGGTGAAGATGTTGATTTGTTAACACTACTAACTCTCAATTGGTAAGATTATTTACTTTTGAAACATGGTAAGGCTGAGGTACAAACAGAAATATATTCCTCGGAAAGTTTATATGCCAAAATTATTTTTGTCCAAAATGTCCAGCTTATATAGCGATACGGCGTCAGCAATTTTCAAAAGGGGTAAAACAAGATTAGAGTGTAAAATGAAAAACGTAATGATTTAATTGATTGCGCAGCAGTATAAAAATATTGACTATTCTCCACAAGTCAGCATCACACATGGGACTCGCTTTCTTCTTGCTATATATGGACCTCCAAAAAAATTGCTTGTATAGATAGTATAGATGTTTAAGTATTGTAAAAAATACACGGAACAATAAAAGAGTACTTACACTCTTCTTGTCTTCCTCCAACAATTATGCTTCTGCTTGTCAACATTTATATCGTGTACACTATCAAGTTCCACAGTTGAACTGGGCAATCAACTGGATCCAGAAGATTGGGGTTGGAAATTAATAGATAATACCTTGGTGCCAATTCAAACGTTATTCTCACCTGCTCCAGAAGAACTTCTTAACACCATTTTTTGCAATTGCAAAAAGGGTTGTAGTGTAAACTGTGGCTCTAAAAAGTCGGATTATTTTGTTCACCAGTATGTACCAATTGTCACGGCCAGTCTTGCTCCAATATTGCATCAAGTATAACAGATGATGATTCTTATGATAACAATGAGGTGACAACTAATGAATCCTTCTTAGACCAATTTACAGATATTCAGCAAGAAGAGGAAAGCGAAGAAATTACTGTTGAAGTAGCATTTGAGGATTATCAGTCAGACTAAAGAGTTTCCGAAATCAGCTATAATCCATTCCACTTCTTCTAATCATTAGCAATAGTATCAATTTTTTAATAAGTAAAACAATCAGTTGATCGTGGAGTATTACTGGGAAACCATGTTAAAAAAGTGCACCAAATGCACTACCAGAGAATACCACTTCTTCAACTTTTGGAATGGCCCTATTAGTTCACTCGACAGGTAGTTTTAGGTAGAAAAAGTCGGAAAAAGTTTATGAAACTCCAAAGTTATTTAAGGATGGTTAATAAACATTTTCGCAATTTTTGGACCTCAAGGACCCTGTGCGAATTAAGAAAAACGATTAAGGAAAAACTGGAGAAAAGTCGAAAATTTTGCTGTCCCCCCCCCCTCTTTTTTCGCACAGGGTCCTCGAAGTCCAAAACTTGAGAAAATGTTAATTAACTACCTCTGAACAACATCCCAAAGTTTCATTAACTTCCGACCTCTCTCCACCTAACCCCACTTTTCCAACCTGTCGACTAGACTATATCAGGAATGGTGAAAAATGAAATAACCGATATTTTTGACCTTTGACCTTTAATATTTTTCTAGACGATGTTGTATCAGTGCAACAGTGTATTTAGACCTATACAAATTTTACGCTCTATGCGAACTATTGCAAACTCAAATGTTTATTTTGATTAGGGTACTTACCATTTGAAAAACCTCAGGAACGTATAGATAGCGAACCTAATTCATGATAACGTAAGAGCAGTCCTCTTCACTTACGAGTTTCTTACGGCAATATATTTCTATCGAAGTTGTCAAAACGGAAAGTAGGAAGACGATCCAATTCAGCCGGATAGTTCGCTGCACCGGAAAATATTTATAAAACCGTTATTTCGCTATAAATGTAACATACTCTTTCCCGGACTCGAAGCCCTCTGTTCCCTTGCACGCCCATCAGATTTTCGAGCAGCGGGAAAGCAGCGAAAATCTCTATAGGATGATGTACGGCGGACCCCTCGCCGCGGGACACGGGTTGATTGAATTTCGGAAGTATCGGTTTCGGTAACAAAGTCATGCTGTAAAAGTGATTACTATATGAAGTATTAAGGGGTCGTTCGGCGCGCCGTGTTTACACGCTCTATCATTAGGGGGCGGTGCGGGGAGGGTGTATAATTTGATTTATTCATACCTGGGTCATAAGCGACACTGTCCTTCATACGTACGGCAGCCGCCTTATAAAAATGTGAGAAAAAAAACCAGTTGGGCCACATTTGGATGTTATTAGTTATTATCTCGTTTGGAACTCTTCTACAAGGTTTTTTCAAAGTTCCCGCAATGGTAAATGTTTCATGGTTTCGACCAGATTATTCCACAAAATTTTCACAAAAATAATGGTTCATATATTCTCTGTTAATTAATAGTCCAGCCTGTGAGCTGGGGAATTATGCCGACTAAGTTTTTGCTGACCGTCGACTTCGAAAAAAATTTTTGCATCATATTCTATGAACCCTTAAGGTCATTCGTGACTCTCTACCAAACTGCCAAACCCCCCAGATCACCCCTATACTATAAAATACCCCCCATTCTCACCCTCATTTGTAGATTAATATTTCATTTTTGAAAAAATGGCAATTAGACCTAGAGGGTGGGTTCTAGGGGGTTTCCTTGGTCGCTGATCTTGAATACGACGTCATTTCCCCAGAAAATTCATGCGACGGCCGTTAAAACCGGATGAGTTGGAAAACCTGGAAAAAAAAAATTTCAATTTTATTGAAATTATCGTGTGATAGGTGGCTATAAAGGTTTTTTAGATCACTGATTATTTTTTTTATATTCAAAAATATCATTTTACCGGAAAACACGGAAAATTTTATCATGAATTATCTTTCTTTTTCATGTTATTGTTCCAGTTTTGTGTTGACATTCGTTTACTTTTTGATGTTCATTTTAAATTGTCAAAATTATAAGTATCTAACGCCAGGAAAAATATTGTTTTAAAATTTCGGAAAAATCAGAAAAAATGCCAATGGGATTTATAACGCCATTGAAATGACCTTGCGATTTATCATAATATGGTTTTTTTGGGTCGTGGATTACACCAGCGCGGTGTTTTTTTATTTGCAAAGAAAAAAACTTAGGTAACTGTTTCTGCTAGTAATAATAAGTTTTTTTTGGGCAATCCAAATATTTATTTTTTACTGGCCTGACCCTGTACACGTGTGAGACCGTTCGTGTGAATTTAAATGATTTGAAAATATGTACATTTTAATTATTTATAACATTTATTTTAAACGAAATATATTTTAAACCACATTTTGCAATATTGTAGCTTCAAATAAATAACACTAAACTTCAAAACACTATGGTAGATCTGTATAGATCTCTGTCTTCTTTTCTCTAATAACTGTAATTGGATATTCCATTTTTAATGTTTTCGTTTGATATACAAACTAGAGCAAAAAATTGTGCGGCATTTTACAAACAAAACCCGTACCAATTACTACAGAAGCGGTAAATCACATCACTATGCAATACAAAAGAATATTTAGTGTAAAATTGTATACCGCTACAATTTCTTGTGAATAGAACTAGGATCCGCGGCTTACCATATCCGTCGCTATCCCTCTTCAACTCATATAAATCCCATTTCCCTTCTCGCTCACTTAGAAGACACTTGCATGAACAAGCCGGCGATTTACTGGATTTTCCATCATAATATCGAGATCCCACATTCTTGATTCCACCTTCTTCACATGGTCTATACATTTTATCCAGTTGGCCCCATTTACTTCTTTGATTGCACAATTGAGTTTTTTTACATCAGCTAACTTAAATGTTGTATTTTCTCTAGCAACTTTACCTTTTATTTGCGCCCAAATAAGCTCAATTGGGTTCAGTTCGCAGTAATATGGAGGCAATCAAATTACCTCCATTCCTCTTGCTTTCGCCATTTTCATCCACTACATACTTCTTGAAAGCTGGAAAATGTTGCCTTGCCAGTGTCAACAATTAAACTTTAAGTAGTGAATCATCGTGTTCAATGTTTCTTTCTTCCAGCCAGTCTTTAATTTGCCCTTTCCGCCATGCAGTTGTGGGTTCTACTGCATGGCGCTATTCTATTCTACGATAGTAGAATTCTATTCTGTTCTACGATAATGATAAGATTATTGTTTTTTATTTTATTTCCTATATTAGGATAATTGCGCCCGCCACTGAGCACCGCATTCCATTAGTTTGCATATCAATCGAAAGCACTATAATAAATAAATATATAAAATCTTAATATTTAGAGTAATTCTAGTTCTTGTATCTTATGGCTGTTTTTCTAAATGTTCATATGCCCAATTGAAGCGTCGAATATAATTATATTTAATAGCTCTATCCAGATGATTGTTAGGCAATCACCGAACTATATTCTGGCCTTTATCGTATTCGGAAAGAGAGTACTAACAGGCGGCGGTGGATGCGTTTGCGTATGTAATAAAGATCCTTGATGTCAGCTCCATTGTATGCCGAGCGGCAGTTTTTCCACTGAAATGATGGCTTGTTTACACACTCATAATGGTCGCTTTGAGTGTTCAGTAATCACTATTTCCCCGGCTATATTGAAGAGCCCGCCGCACAAGCGTCTGTTTCACAATATTACAAACCAAACAAATTATAATAACGGCAAACACACAAGGCCCAGCTTGTCCGAATTAAAGCCCATTCATAGTAATTACCGTATGATAGATAGCGTTGCCCCTAATAAATTATCCGCAATCCTTCGCAAGGACAAAAGCCGCTGATGACCGGCGCCACGACGCCCAGGACGCTGGGGCTAAATTAGGCCCTCCTCAGCGGCGACTCATGATATGCCACATTACCGATCTGGACCGAAAATAGCGCTTATACAGTTACACGGCGAATGTTTCATATTGAATGTTTCATATTTCAAACTGATGAAATTTAGTAGATATACTTAATATACACGGAGCGTGTGAAGATTGGAAAAAATTCGAAAAAAAAATTAACGACATGTGGGGCTCTTGTTTATTTTTGTTACATGAAAAGGGATGGAAAAGAAGTAGTTTTAATTATTTTCTAAATTACGACAAAGTTAAAGAAATTAACGATGCGATTAGTCTACTCAACAAGTGCCATTTTGGTGAATTTCTCTTAGCCTGTACCGAAAATCATGATTTTGGGCTCATTCGATTCGGGAAATATCTAGAACCTTTTTGAAAAATTTGACCGGCGACTCCGGCATTTATTAGCATACAGATTCATGCCCATGTTCATTTGTTGTATGGGAACTCCCTTAAATATTTATTTTATTCTATTTTTTAGTGTTTGTTGTTATAGCGGCAACAGAAATACATCATCTGTGATGGAATTTCACCTGTCTAATTGTCACGGTTCATGAGATACGGCCTGGTGACAGCGGAGTCTTAGTAACAGGGTCCCGTTTTACCCTTTGGGTACGGAACCCTAATAAATAGCTATTTATGTAACCAGTTGGGAAAAGTACTATTTTGTGTAACGAGCAGATTTCTGCGGAACGAGCGCTAGCGAGTTACACACAATAGTGTTTCCCAACGTGTTTCATACAAGATTTTTTCTAATTTTCACCAATTTTATATTTTATGAGAAGAAAACTGAATTTTATACGTTTAAAAACAATCCAGTAGGTTGTAACGGTGTGATAGCTCGTCACTTTCATAGCTTGTCAGGTCTAAATAACCTACTATGTAATGAACTTTACACAATCAGTTGCGTATATTTTACTTTTCGTAACTGGTTGTGAAAAGTAAGCCGTTTCCTAACGGGTTTTGAAAAGTCTCACGTTACATGTCAAAATTAGAAAAAAATATTTAAACCCATTAAATATGAATATTAAGAAATAAAAAACGTACTCCTAAAAAACTAAAAGTATCCACGTACCTTTTATACTGCATAGAGGTAATTGATTACTTTACCAGCTGCATGTGGTCGAGCGTTATCGTGCATTAATACGAATCGTTCATATCCAATAAAATATTATCGTGCATGATATTTTAGATATACGTCACCAGTCACCAGTCACTCTTCCAATCACTTCCACGAATTCGGTGCATCTCTTCAATACCTCTAAAGCTTTGCCTTCGTTCGGCGTCGAAATTTACAACGTTGTCACGTTATACTGCATGCATAAGTAATAGTTCGTTTGTCTGTTTATTCTGATTACATTGATATATACCTAATATATATAAATGCATCTAATATTGGTATTGATATCTATTAGTCTGGTAAGTACATACACAGATTATATTCCTAATTTAGAAAATAATATTCTATAAAAATATACGGAATATTTAATATTTATATTGTTATTATATATATTAATATTCTTTATATAAGAGAGGATGATACATCCTGCAGGAGGAAATCTTGCAATGTGTCTACATAAATGTGGCAACCGTGCTCGACCCTGCAGTTGTTGGAGTACCAATTTTGAAGTCGGCGCGTACGTCGGAAACTTAAAAGGGTTTTTTATTTCCTATTTCTTCGGGATGTACTGTAAGTGTATGTCATTCTTGAGGTGCGTAGAGAATTAGTTATCATTATTAGTAGAATTTGATTTACTTTCACCTACCTTCTACCTTTTTTTACCTACTTCAAATTTTTCAAAAAGTTTCTAGATATCATTCCGAATCGAAAGTAGGGCTCTTTATCATATAATCATAATTTTCGGTACAGGCTGTGAAGATGCAACCACATAAAGATGTTGAAATAAAAGTAGTTTTAATTATTTTTTAAAATACGAAAATATTAAAGAAATTAAATTAATTAGACGTCTTCTGCTAATGATAAGACACTCAGAAGTAATACAATTTGCAGAAGAGAAGTATAACTTTCATTTGCTCCATTTTTGTCTTTATGCTCAGCAGATAACAAAATAACATTTCTTCTTTAGGACATTCGAAGCCATGCCATATACAGGGCCATCATATAAAAATACATACAGGGCAATCATATAAAAAATTATTATTCGACCCCTCTATGAAGATACAACCCCATAAAAGGGGTGGACAAAAGGTTTTTTTTTAAATAAGGAAAAGGTAAATAAATGAAATTGAGTAGACGTCTTCTGCTGTCTATAAAGCATTGTCAGTTAGTACCATTTACAGTACAGAAGTATAATTTGCATTTTATCCAGTTCTGTCTTAGTTCTCAGTGGATATTAAAATAACGACAGATTTTTTCCGGTACATACGAAACCATGCGATATATATACAAGGCAGCTGGATACACAAGACTGTGAGCAGCTGGATATCCAACATGCTCTCTAAAAGAGCAGTACAAATCAGTGCAGGAGACACTGTCATAAGAGGACTGGTTGCGAAAGGCTGTCCGCAGGGAGGTGTTTTATCACCACTGCTATGGAATTTGGTTCTTGACAGCCTCCTAAACCACCTCAACGTGGAAGGATTCTACACAATTGCATACGCAGATGACTTAACGATACTGCTTAATGGAAAATTCGAAGGAGCTCTCTGTCAAAGAATGCAGATGGCCCTAAGAATAATCGAAAATTGGTGTGAGGAGTATGCCCTATCCGTCAACCCCAGGAAGACGGAAATGGTACTCTTTACAAATAAAAGAAAACTGGAGCCAATGAGAGCCCCTGTTCTCCTAAACACAGCACTAAATTTTGCACCACAGGTGAAATACTTGGGGGCAACTTTCGATGCTAAATTAAACTGGAATCTTCACCTCGAAAGAAGAATAAATAAGGCCTACATATCATACGAGCAGTGTCGCAGGACAGTAGGGAAAACCTGGGGAATGAAACCCAGGGTGGTCCTGTGGATTTACACTGCTATCATAAGACCAATGTTGGCCTATGGAGCTGTTGTCTGGTGGCCCAAGAGTCAACAAATAACAGCAAAACTCAAGCTAGGCCAGGTACAAAGAGTTGCCTGTCTGAGCATAACCGGAGCCATGCGAGCAACACCAACGAGAGCAATGGAGATAATGCTGTGTCTCCCACCACTAGACCTACATCTAGAAGAAGTGGCTCTGACTACCATGACTCGCCTTAAATCTGTTGGCATACTACCAAATGCAAGCTGTGGCCAAACCAGAAGCCGCCTGTGGACTGAGGCTGTCAGAAAGATACCCCTTTTACAGGCATGTGCAGATGGTATTCCGCCTCGGCTTGTCTTTGATAAACCTTACACCATACACACTACTGGTGAAGACGAGGCCGGCGTTGAAGGTGTAACCTATGTCTTCACGGACGGATCAAAGAAAAAGGATGGAGCAGGCTGTGGTATATATTCCAGGAATCTGCGACTCCGATGCAGCTGGACTATGGATAAAAATGCCAGTGTAGTACAAACAGAACTCGCTGGTATAACCATAGCCGCACAAGAGATTGCTTGCAGAGAAATAACGGGCAAGACAATAAGAATCTGCACAGATAGTAGACAATCACTACTGGCCCTGAAAAATTATAAAATAACTAAAGGATCAACATGGGAATGTCACCAAGCACTTGTGAGAGCATGTCAGATGAATAACATCTGCCTGTGCTGGGACACTCACAATGCAACGGCAATATAGAAGCTGACAAACTGGCCAAGAAGGCAGCCAACCTGAGTATCCTTGGGCCTGGCCCTTCAAGTACGCTACCAGTTGCAGCGAAACTTCAATTAATAAAGGAAAACACCCACATAAAATTTAAGACGTTATGGGATGAAACAAGCAGCTGTCAACTGGCCAGAAATCTCTTGAGATATCCCAGCGAAGAGACGGCGAGGAACTATCTGGCAATGTCCAGGGGTAAACTGCGATTTGTTACAGGAATCCTAACCGGACACTGCCGGGTAAGGAAACACCTCTATAACATGAGACAAAGTGACACACCCATCTGCAGAGGATGTGAACAAGAAGATGAAACGATCGAGCATGTACTTTGCGAATGTCCTGCCGTGTCATCGACCAGAGAATCCATATTGGGGGAACGTTGGCCTTCTATGGCCAATTTGAGGGAAATGCCCCTGGGTAACATCATCACCTTTTGTACAACATTGGGCTGGTCGATGACCTAGGGAGACATTTCCCTCACGGAGGAAGCACAAGGGGCCCAATGGGGCCTTGCCAAATATTCCAGATTCCAGATATACAAGGCATAATCATATAAAAAAATCATTATTAGCCTCTCCTGTGAAAATACAGCCCCATAAACAGGGTGGAAGAAAAGTAGTTTTTTTTTAAAATTCGATAAACTGAAAGAAATTAAATTAAGACATCTTCTGCTATCGATTAGTCACTCAGAAGTAGTACAATTTGCAGTAAAGTATTACTTTAATTTGCTCCGTTATTTGTCGTCTTTATGCTCAGTAGATAACAAAATAATAGCAGTTTTTTTGAGACATACGAAACCATGCCACATATGTAGGATAAAAAATAATTATTCACCCCTCTCCTGTGAAGATACAACCCCATAAAAGGGGTGGAAGAAAAGTAGTTTTTTTTCTGAAATACGAAAAAGTGAAAGAAATCAAATTAAGTAGACGTCTTCTGCTATCGATCAGGCACTCACAGGTAGCGCAATTTACAGTACAGAAGTATGATTTTCATTGTCTCCAGTTTTGTCATCTTTATGCTCAGTAGATAACAAAATAACAGCAGATTTCTTTTTTACGACATACGCAACCATGCCATATATACAGGGCAATCATATAAAAAATTATCATTAGTCCCTCTTCTGTGAAGATACAACCTCATTAAAGGAGTGGAAAAAAGTAGTTTTATATGTTTTTTTCTAAAATACTAAAAAATGAAAAAACTAAATAAGTAGACGTCTACTTTTATAATTAACATAAAAGTAGACGTCTTCTGCTGTCAATAAGGTTATAGAATTTACAGTACAAATGTATAGTTTTAATTTTCCTGTTTTGTGGTCTTTATGCTCAGTAGATAACAAAATAACAGCAGATTTTTGGAGTAAACGAATCCATGTCATATATACAGGGCGTAATCATATAAAAAATATTCTTCGCCCCTCTCCTGTGAAGATACAACCCCATAAAAGGGGTGGAAAAAGTTAGTTTTTAATTTTTTTGTAATTTTTTTTCTAAATATTTTAAAGGCCCTCAGAAGTAGTACAATTAACAGTACAGAAGTAAACAGTTTATTTATTTCCCATGCGATTGCACATGGCAGGTCTTTTGTAAACTTTTCGTAAATTTTATGATTTCTGAAGAGGAAAAAATAAATTCAATGGCATCACAGGTACGAATTGTTTATATTTATTTGTATATCATGAGGTTTTCAATTTCAATTCAGTAACAACTGTGATGCTGTGAGACTCTTGACACACCTATCCTTTAAAGGCTTCCAAAGCACAATATTGCCTCCACAGCTAAACCCATGTGTCGGTTTCCTCCATTTATTACCGTTAACTCTCGAAGAAAAATTGCATGCGTGCACAAGTCATCCGAGTCACGTTCCTTCTGCTACCAACTACCTGCAACTTAATCAGTCACCTAGGATTCGATAGGGGCGAATCCCCAAATTATCCTAATAACCCGGAATGGGATCGGGCCCCGGTTCGCGAAATTTAAAGTGTTTCGGTGTCATGTCTGTTTTTCCCCAGCTTCAGCACATTAAGAAAACACCTTTATGCAAGCCAGCGACTTTTGAGATACTCTCCTGGCATTATGATAAACAAAGTCAACACGCAGAGTTGCTTTAAGTTCGCGAAAAGACGCCCCGACGGGTTGGGAAAATGTCGGCGCGGAATAATTGCCCTCAGCGTTACCAGAACTAGCGAGACGCAGTAATGGAGGGCCTGTTTTTTTTACCGTAGCTTGTAAGAGAAGTCGAACTATTTGTGCATTTATAATGTAGGAAGCTATTTAAGACTGAAAGCACTTTCACGGCAACGTAACGAAAATAATATTAAGCAGAAAACTACATGTAGGTACATAGCGACAGACAACTGCAGCTATTTTCCTCTACATATATTGTCTTGTTATTGTTCCATCTTATAAACAAAAAAATATTACATTTTTACCGCACACGTAAAACGACACGCATTTGCCTAAAGTGTAAGGTGCACTTTACCGCACCCTCGTATGAAAACCATTATACAATTAACGTATCGAAACTATTTATTTGGTAATATTTTTCTCGATTGAAATTTTAGTAATAATTATTGTAGATATCGCGTATTCTAATGATGTGTTGTGGGGCATCTGTTGAAAATTCGCGTAAAAATTACTCGAGGCCCGATACGGGACACGGCGCAGTATTTATTATATTTCGATAGAGCTTCCGATATGGCACCGGATATTGTTTTAATTAACCGAATTCATGTCTGGCAGAATGCCTTTTACGATCGGTTCGTGGCCTGTATCGTTCCTAGAAAGTTTAGTGGTTCGCACTGCGGCCAGTAATCGAAGTTCTATGTAATGCTGCATAAAGATAAATAAAGCTGCAGTTTACCTAGCCACGGGAGGCGGCTTCCAGGGTAGAGCTAAGCCCATATACCATCCGGGCGTTTGCCCGGAATTAGAAAAGTTCGGCGGGTGGGCCGCCGTTGACCGACGACGACCGAGAACCTGCAAGTCACGGTAATATGCCTTTTTGTTAAGCTCCTACCCTTCGCCATGTCAAATAATTGTAGATTCCAATTTACCAAAGACTCTCTCTAAAGACAATCATTATCGTTTCCAATGAACATTTCCTGATGCCATATTCGAAAAAAAGACATTCTCCTAGGCACAAACGTTCTCTTAAACATAGTTCCTAAAACAAACTAGATAACTTTTGTTGTTGTTTGTAACCTTGTTGTTACAAATAAGGTTGTTGTAAACTTGCTTGTATTTTTCCTTCAGGCAATACGTAGAGCCTATTTCTCGTTTGCAAAAGTGAATATATAATAAATTTTAAAACGATTATTGAAATTCATTTCAGTTCAAAGCACCGTTAAGAGCCTTTTAGGCTATTAAAAATAAGGGGTTGACCTAAAACAAATTTGGGACAAGCTGATTTTAGCGTGATTGTGTTCCCTAGGGTGTACTTTTGGATGTGTCTAAAGGTCCCCAGTGATCCCTGAGCCAAACTACCCCAAAAATGCAGTTTTTGTTTTTTTGCGATTTTCTCAAAAATTTTAAACTTCTACAGAACCTCAAAATATATTGTTCATAGAGCATAAAATTCCCTATTCAAAAGAGGATTTTTTTTATGACATATTTGACATGGGAAAAAATTATGAACTATTTTTTAAGGTTACTACACTGTTCGATTAGTATCATAGGGAAGAACAGTCAAGGAACCCTACGAACTTAGGCTGTTTTATATTTTATTATTACTCTAATTTTAGTTATGTTTCTAAATTTATATATTTTTTCTATTTTATTTTTTAAATTCGATTCTAAATAAATTTAATAGCTACCATCCAAAAATACAATTTACAATTGAAAACGAATCAGAAAATAATACAATACAAGAATACAAACATGGTCTGGTAGATATACCAATTTCAACTCAAAAAACCCTTACAACCATAAAAAACTGTAATAATTGGTATTGCAGAGAGATCAATAAAACTAACGTCTGCCATTTTTAGAAGAGAATGCTTAGAAAAAGCAAAAAATGTTTTAATAAATAATAACTATCCTTTTTCTCTAATAAACAAAATGTTCAAAATCATAATTCAGAAATACTACAATTCTCAACCACCACTAATCGATACAACTAATACTCATAAAAATATAATGCCATATATACCACAACTATCAGAAAATATTTCAAACATTCTAAAAACATAATATATGATATTCACACAGCACACAAATATACAAACAACTTAAAATTCTTTTTCCGTCGACCGTGTATTAACGAGGTTAATTAATGTATACAAAATCGTTTATTAATGACCCCTATTAATGCATGATTTTCTATTAATAAACGATTTTAGTGAAACATACGCATAAATTAAAATTTCCAAATCAAGATACCGTGTCATTAATCTGTCACTGTCAGTAAAGTCACGCTTAATATTTGAAATATAATTTTGTAAAACACCTACTTCTGTCTCCATACTTTCTGACAATGGTGCAGACTTTTCAGCCATGAAATCCACTGCTGTTGCAGAAGGATATATTGAAAATTCACTACAAAATAAAGTTGTCATAGCTAAAAAAATCTTCTGTGAAACTCATAAAAACTCCTCATACTAGTTCTACCAGCGCCGAAACAATAATCCAAAATAACGACATAAACGTCAATTATATTCAAAATACTTATCATAAAACTGATCATTTATTTATACAAACCCAAATCAGATTTGAAATACTTATAATAATTAATGAATAATTGAATTTGTACTTAGTTTTCTTAAATAATAATTATTAATCGCTGTCATTAATACACTAGTTCGTTAAATAACTATTACACAACATTAAAAGACAAACATCCGC
This sequence comes from Tetropium fuscum, assembly GCA_964058915.1. NCBI lineage: Eukaryota > Metazoa > Arthropoda > Insecta > Coleoptera > Cerambycidae > Tetropium > Tetropium fuscum. Next base: position 90,060 of record CAXKVY010018456.1, on the reverse strand, counting down.
TTGAAAAAACTACACACTGTATATACGAAATTCCACGTAAACCATATGATGAAGTCTACATTGGTCAAATAATGCAACTTCTTGAAGAACGTTTAAAAGGTCACAAATATTCAGCTAATATTACATCTCTAAAACACATTCTAATGAAACAGGTCATCAATTTAACGAGGAAAATACTAAAGTTATTAATAAAGAACAAAATTATAAAACACGGCTAATTATGGAACCAATTATATTCAAAAAAATCCGAATGCATGTAATAACAAAAAAGATACAGAACAAATTTCTACAATCTAGAATTTGTTAATATAAAAACATTAAATATATTAACAAAAAACATTATCTCTATATATACACTTATATACGTACATACATACCTACTTACTATAAATATACATCTACATAACATTAACATAACGAAAATTAAGAGTAATAATAAAATACAAAATAGCCTAAGTTAAGTTTTTTAGTATTGGCATAAATGTTATTTATTTGTTATTTGTTGTTTTCTTATAAATGTTTTTAATATTTTAATTAATATATTGTCATGTTGATACGTTGTAATCCAACTGGGAATGCAAAAATTTGCAATTTTTCGTATAAGTAAAATGAGCAAAACTCGCGCGTTTCATTTCAGATATAGAAAATACGATGTGCGTAGTTATATAGTAAAAAAAAATAGTAATATAGTGCGTAGTAGTAAATATATTTTTTTTTTGGTAAAAATGGTTCAAATATATATATTTATTAAATTATAACAAACCGCCAGGGAGTTTGGAAGCATGGAGAGGGCGCATCAATTCTCGCATTCTATCCTCTACATAAAAGTATAGGGGTGGGGACGCTTCAACCCCTATATCTGCGAAAATAAAGGAGATATGATTTTTTGAAGGAAACGGTGTAAAGAAATTAACAAATTTCAAGGCATTTTACCTACCCATAAAAATATGATTCATTGCGTAATATTTTGCAATAATAGTTGTTGATAGTCATTATCTATAAGTTCTTACACATAACCCTGCTGTAAAACTTTTTTGATCCGGAAAACTGTCAACAATATATTTTGGAATATATATAAGTTCGTAAAGTTTAAAACTATTTAATCATAGGAATTTTTCCAAATCTTTGCGACTGCGCCAATTATGTTCAAGTATTAATTGTTTATTAGGGGATTTTTAGGCGCCAGTTATGAATATAAGCTTACAAATAGGTAGGCGAAAAATGTATGTTTCCGTTGCAGAATCATGCAAATGATCATTAATCATTCAGGAATTGCTTTATAGAAATTTAAGGGAGAAATATTTGATAAATTAAAATAATATCTCTCCGGAGCTGCTTGCAGCCAACGAAAAAAGATGTTTTCCCGTCTTTCTGCTGCTCCGTTTCAATGAGTCATGTTTAATTGGAATATCTGGAAGCGCTACTCCCTCGTATTCTTCAAAGAATTCGAACATTTCCCGAATAATAAAGTCTTCTAAATATTGTCCAACATATGGATAATTACGAGAACCCAGAGCTAGAAACGAAACAAATACACACGCTTCATTAAAATGCTTTAAGAATTGAAAATTCCTCCGAAATTGTGTACGTTTCATATTCAACTTAATTAAAATTCTTCCTTTATTTAGCAAAACCTATTTACGTTGAATTTGATAAGTCTCAGGCTAATTATTTTTCTAATTCCCGAGTTAAAGAGCAAGCACAAAGTGGGGCACTTTACAACTTGTTACGTTACCTCCGGGAATTTTTAATCCTTTGATAGAGACGAATTGCCCTCGTTTCATATTATTTTAAATGACTTTTTCAACTTGCAAGTAGGATGAAGTCCTCTCCTTAACCGAGAGCTTAAATCACCCAAGCGTCCATAAGAATTCCATTTCGGCTACAACTGGGATCTGGTGCTAAGGCCAGATATAAGTTTTAAAAAATATTGTTAACCTTGGATTAAAGCTGTATCGGCGCCCTGTCCGTCCTGTTCGCACGAATGAAAATCCAGCGATTTTAGCGGTGTTGTTATTTATTATCGGCGTGCGTCTAAAACCGAAAATACTCATGATTCTAACCCCATCTCGTGCCGCAGATCCCTCTAACCCCATCTCAACGCGCAAACAACGCACTTCATTAGTTCGGAGATGATCCCCAGGTTATAGTGTTTATGGACAAACACAGCTCGACGGTGTCACGTCCGCTGCTAACGCCCTGATTGCTTTCAGCTCTGTCGTCTCGACGCTCCATGTATGTCACCAACGTGCTAAATCAGTGGCGCCTCTCGAAAGGCGGGCCGAAGAATCTTTGCCGCCAGCCTTGGATCGCTATTCGTTGGTATATCAGGGATTTATGCAGGGGAAACATATATGTGGATACGTATTTTTTTTTTCCATTTTTGAAATGTGATGTACTAACTGAATATTATGATTCATTTTTACTTCATTTTGTGTCGATTCGGACCATAAGTGCCCATATTAAATATTCCCCAAAATTCCCCAGACCCCGATTTTAAGTCGAATAGATGGCATACATGTCCGCCATCTTGAATATTTATTTGGACAAAAAATTCGGGATCTGCTATTCGGGAATTCCCTAGACATCGATTTTGAATCGAATAGGACAATAAATTATGGCAAAAACCTTATCACCATCGAGATGACTTTTGATTGACAGTTATCATTGAGAATAAATCTATCAAACAGCAAAAATAATTTGCGAGTATTTATTGATTAATTTTTATTAAATGGTGATCTGCATCATGGCCATATTTAATATGGTAGAAAAGTTTCAGATCTGTACTATTTGTTATTATTGATACTTTTTTAAGAGCATTTTCTGAGACGTCATTGGGGACATTTATTCTTGGATTTGGCTCAACTTTTTTAAGAGCATTTTCTGAGACGTCATTGAGGACATTTATTCTTGGATTTGGCTCAAAAACAATATGGTTCTTCCGTTTCCTAAAAAATTATGTTTGTACCAAATCTTACGTTGTTTGATCATCTTGTTCTTGAGATTGCATATTCACAAATACGCGGTATCTGGACGGACAGACGGATGGACATTTTCTCAAGCCGTTTAAAATTTCATGACGAACACAATGGTACCTAAATTTTTACTTTCCAACGCATGCAGTAGATTTCTCTGAAGAATTAGAGATTCGTCCAAGCCCTTGCGACTGCGTCAGTTTCGTATTTATACTTAGAAACGGATAGACTGAAATACAATTAGATTAGGAAACCTATAGGAAATTAGTGAATTATTTTGATATACGTTACAATTAGTTGAAAATTTAAAATTTGTTTCTTTGTGGGCATAGAAACAAATTTAAAATTTTCCGTTTTGTTCCGCCCATGTCTTATCGCTTCGTCACCGACAATCTTGGTTGAACCGCACTGACAGGACATAAAATTCATATAATTTACTTCGCTTACTTTCTGAGTGGCCTACAAACAAATAAAACGAACCGCGACTAATCCGGGATATCGCCTATGGAGCCTGTGTACTCGATGAAGATGGATGGCAGTCCGGATCAGCACGTGGTTCATTTGTGTCGCCTCGATAACTATTGGGTGTATTCCAAATAATGCATTAAAGCCTTTATATTTTATATATACGTACGTATACAAATAATGAATTAAGCATATTCAGGCATAAGCCTGAATCGAAATCGTGTTAAGTTTCTAGTATACAGGTACGGATATTATGTGTCTTTGAGCATAATTAGTAGTTTTCCTTATAAATTGTCGTCAAGAAAATATAGACCGGTAACCGAAATTTAACTGCACAGTATACTCTTTATGCCATTATAATTTGTTAGTGTTTTTTTCTGTCCGTTTTCCCACGATCTAGCGGATCCACTTTCTTACTGTTGTATATAAGGGGTTTTTCATTAAGAGCGACGCATTTTGTTTTTTCAATTAAAAGACTGGGTTAGTTATGGAAATTATTTTTTTTTCAAATGAAAGTACAATCGTTGCCATTATTTATGGAATCCAACATCGTTCAAATGTCCGCCGCGGAAGCGCTGGCACGAGTGCATACGCTGGACCCAATTTTCCATTACTCGAGCACACAAATCGGCCGAAATACCAAAAATTTCGCGTTCGAAGTTGGCCTGCAGCTCTTCTAACGTTGCTGGCTTGTTGACATACCAGCGAGTTAATGTAACTCCAAAGAAAAAAGTCTAAAGGGGTTAAATCGCACGAACGAGGCGGCGATTCGCAAGCACCGTTGCGTGAGATAACTCGCTTGCCGAACTTGCTCTTTAACAATTAGATGGTGTCGTTCGCTGTATGGCACGTTGCGCCGTCCACATATCGTCCGAGTTCATAGCGTCGAGCTGGTTCCAAAAATACTCCAATATCATGACCCTGTAGCGATCGCCGTTGACAGTTGCGGGTGAGCCGTTTCCATCAAAAAAGAAAAATGAGCCGATGAAGCCGCCGGCATGAAAACCGCATCAAACAGTTATTTTTTTTGGATAAAGTTGTCACTCGTGCATCATTTCAGGCTGCTTACTCGTCCAAATGCGACAATTTTGCTTGTTGACCATCGAGTAGAAGCTTCATCCGAAAAGATAATTTTCTTGTGAAGGTCGTCTTCCGCTTGCATCTGGCCCAGAGCCCAATTAGTGAATGTGCGACGCTTAAAATGGTCGGTTGGCTTCAGTTCATGAGTCAACGCAATCTTATATGGGCGGAGACCCAAATCATTCCGCAAAATTCGCCACAAACTGGTCACACTGATGCCTGCGATTGGCGTGAAATCGACATCCTTGACTGCTCACGCACACTCTCTCGAACGGCCATGATATTTTCTTCACTTCGAGCATTACGTCGTCGCACAGACACTGGGACATTATGCAATGCATATGTTTTTTCGAATTTTTGCAGCAAACGTTCAATAGTTCGTCTTGTTGGACGATTTCGTCGACCGAAAATTGGCGTAAGCGTACGCAACGTAGTCGCGATAGAACGTAAACTTTCATAAAAAAATTGAATTATTTGCAAACTTTGTTGAAGCGTGTATCTCTCCATGATTAAATGCCATAGCCTGACGTTTCAAAATGTCAAAGAATTGCGAGGCCAAGTTCACTCCTATTCGAGAAATATCAAGAACAAAATACGTCGTACCTATTGAGAAGCCCTTTATTTCAATTCTATAGTATATTTTTGCAGTATGTGGTCATTACTTTTATTTTCTTCTTGGTCTTTTTACGTAGACCGTTGGTCCATTGGCTCATCAAGAAACTCTTCGTCGGATTGTTCGTCTGGTTCCTGATCAATGTCCATTTCTTCGATATTTTCATCGGACGTTAATTCCTCTAATCGAGGATCAATTTCCTCATCGTTACCTGGTTCTTCTATATTGATTTCTGAATTTGAACAAGCTATTCCAGGGCATGACTTACACTACTGAACATTATAAACCTGCTTTTCTGCAACTACATGGTACATTTAAACCTTTTTTACATTTACAAGAAATCATCTTTCATAGCTCTATGGGAGCGGCGTCTTGTAATATAGGAATCGGCATCAGTCCATTTGTTGTCAGTTGACAGTTGTTTTCAGCATAATCAGTCTGTGATTTTTCATTACCTTACCACTGTTTAATTTGTAAGTAGGTATTAAATGAGTGCACGAGAGATGCATCTTCGCTTAAAGGTAGAGATGCAAGATTAAATAAACGTTATAGTGACAATACCAGCTTTAGTTATTCTTTCTAGAGTTGCGTTTGGGCATTTAAAACATTCTATAGCGGTTTACAGGATCGCTGATTTCTTAAAAGGTAAAAGAACTTAATTTTAGCTTGTCTGGACATTACTGATGTTGGTGTCGCACCCACTAAATGCATGTAAAAATGAAATATTTTCTTCACAGTCTGGTCCAAGTTTGATGTAGGGGGTTCTTATACTGTTTTCCCTAGGTTTTTCATTTTTATTACTTTTATTTGCCAAAAAATTAAGGCAAAATTAAATACACGTCTTAGATTTTTAACTCTTAGGGCGTTAAAACCGTTAGGTTTACGAAGTAGATGAATGTAACCTTTTTTTTTAAAGAATTTATTAGCTTTATTTTCTAGTACTTGAAAATTTTCCACAAAGTTTACCCAGACCCGAGTTATATAAAAAAATTACAGAAATCGCCATCAAGCAATATTCTTACACATTAGAAATGAATGCAGGTATCGCGGATAATATGAAACACCTCCTCACTGGTATATATAGGAGTAAATATATTTATTTATGTATTTATACAAATACTACCAATACAATATATATATAAACTAATTGAAAACAAATAGAAGGAAAACACTAATGGATAAGAACGTAATAATACTTATTTAATAATAAGAAACGAACTGGCTACAAAAACGATTCTCATAAGACTGTATATTGAAGGTTATGCATATGCCCTTGTTATTTCTATCTGCATTCCTATTTAATAAAATATAAACACTTAAACAGCGGATCGACAACGCTCTATATTTAGTACACACGCTAGATAAGATCCTGTGTTTTTGAGAGGTCCCCGCGATGTTTTTGCGGAATTGTGTTGTCTCGTTGTCTCAGGTGTACTTATTAAGAATCTTTTGGTTACCAGGCCCAAAAATGGCCAGTTAAGTTTTTATACAGGGTGGTCACCTTATTACTGCTAAAACTAGGGAATTAAAATGGTTTGACACATAAAAGTTTTTTATTTACTTAAGTTATAGCTTTTAATGTTTTGTCATTGTAAATTGGAGTTGACAATATATGAGTAAGATAATTTCATATTACAGGGTGGTCCAAATTTTTAATAAAAAAATGCAGGTAAAAACGTTGTGAATACATAATTATATGTTTCAGTTATTTAAACAGATTTGGATTTTTTTATTGCAGGGATTAGTGCACTGGTGTAATATTTGACAATTACAAAAGGAGCAACACGCCAACTGAGCAACTCTACAGCCGCAACTATTTTGCCGTGAACATTTCGAACAATTGCAGCTTGGTACAAGCTCTTCAGTTGGATAAAAAAGGTTCGTTACAGACTTTGGTAAGAGGCAACCGTTCTCGATTTTGTATCCAAAAACAAGAGGATCAAGAAGACTTTGTGTTTTCTCCAAACAATGAGTTTGATTGTAAACAATATAGAAAGCCCGTAAAATATGAAATCTAATACATGAAGTAGTGGGTGGCAACTTTCCTAGAGAGATGGGCTTTTGGTGATGATAAATCCAATATCTCAGATCATTAAATGTTTTGCAAGAATTGTTCTTGCCGTATACTTTTACCAAAAACTCCTCTGCATGTCGAACAGAACTCTCTATTTCAGCTTCGGATGACCCTAAAAAATATCAATCAAAATAAGTACATATACGGGGTATAATTTTTATGGGCATTTTTATGACCTTGTGCAAAGTTTTGAAGAAATTTTTCTGGTCGGCATGAAGAGCAGCACGTTTTGTCCCAACTTTGCTAGTATAATCCGCCCCTGTTAAGTGGTAAAGTGCCGGAAGTACCAAACAAGTTTCTGTTCCACAACGACCAGCCATAACATGTACTGGAATGTCTCGTTTTGTAACTCCTGCTCCTGCTTTTATCCAAAGTTCCTGTAAAAAAAAATTAAAGTAAAATACATATTAAAACAAATGCAGGTTTAGGTTTTACCTTTAATCCGGTAGCTTCAAATGTTTTAAAATGATATAATGCCATGATTATAATATCAGTAGGTATCTGAGGACAAAATACATATTTTTTCATGTCTATCACGCACTGCCTGAGCTATGTGAACCATTATTCTCATGTCAGCTTCTTCTATCTCTTTTTTTTCCAACATATTTAAAAACTCGAAAGACGATAACGTTGATTGGAAAGATTCAGTATTTGTAGCGCTGCAAATCAGTTGAACGTCAGGCCAAAATTGGTAACCATTTTTTTAAATAAATGAGCGCAGAAAGGATTGAAGCAAAATTTTATTTTCAGTAGAGCCGTAAAACTTTTTTTCTTGAACAGGTAAAGAAACATCTTCTGTAATTTCATGAACACAAATACACTCGTCATTATATCTTCGTAGCCTTTGTCCTATTTTCAGTGATAGTTCTAAATAACTATCGAATACAAAGTCTACCCTATTGAGCATTCCCTTTAGTGTTCTGCTAATAAAGTTACAAAATTCAGTAGCTAAATCTTTAAAAGTTTAGGTTTTTTAGTTTTAGGTTTTTCCAGTTTAGCTTTTGCAGTCCCATCATAACATCTACCATTAATCAAAATTTATCATTGTTTCCTGATAATGTGAAATTTTCATCACCACGAGTTTTGTAGAGCTCTTCTAAAATACTGGATTTGTTGGGTTCTTTTTTTAGGACATCTTCCTCTTCAAAAAGATTGTTCTCATACGTCAATTCAAATGCTAACAATGACTTTATATCATAATTTCTTTCTCTAGCTAAGTCAAAGATACGTCGACACTCGTAGTTATTTTTACCAGAGGCCTTGGACTATATTTGTTTGACATCAGGGGCAGATGTTTTAAATGGTGGTGATTGGCCCTGCTAATATAATATAACATTACGTATTTACTATTTAGTATATTAACATGTTTAATAGAATTTTTGAATATTTTCTGCATAAATATAAAATTTATAGAGTGCCAGGGCCCTATTTTTTACATTATGCCTCCCCTTCCTCACTTTTAATGTACCAAATATTTTCTAATTAATACAGGGATCGTGGATATAGTTATCATAACTTAAACTGCAGCCAGATTTGTAATTAAAAGCATATAATATTTTAATTTAATGTAGCACATATGCAATAATCCTGTAATATGGGCTTTAAAGTACTAAAAAAAATAACTAACCAAAATCTTGAGTGGTAACAAACCAAAACATGTTTAGAATGGACTGCAAAAGCATTATAAATTGTTAAATTGCGGGGACCTTTCAGCGAATATAGAACTATAGCTAGCGGCTGTATTAATTTAAGTGCTCTGCATTATTCACGCTAGTGTTTGACGTCGAATGCACAGATGGCACTAAGAGTAAAATTCCAGAATTTCTTCTTTACGAAAACTGCTTCTGGCCTTATTACGTGACTGGCTTTATTACTTTAGAGTACCTTATAAAATCAAATAAACGTTTTTAATAGAAATCCTAATGACAAAGGTGTCTTACTACATTTATGACAATACATAAGGCTTTTTTAGGTTATTTTAATGTTACAAAAATGCAAGTAAAAGCGGGATAAATAAATAGAAAACAGCTTCCGTTGTACATCTATCAGCCCTTACGGGTGTAAGAAAAGGTAAGAAAAGTTCACATGGGTAGATACGAATAGAAAACTCGATAGACTTTCTTGATAGATTTTCGATAATAGAGCTTCACTATTTTCTTTCCCCTGGCCACCCCCGTAAGCTTAGAACACCCGGATTACATCTATTCAACGCAGAATGATCCACATGGGTAGATGCGAATATAAAACCCCCTCTTGATAGATTTTCGATAATAAAGCTTCACTATTTTCCTTCCCCTTGTCCCGTAAACTTAGATTTCATATATCCAACGTAGAAAGATAGGTGAGCGGTGGGTGGATGGTGTATGCTGGCACCACCCACCCAAATCATCCGATTTGTGAAACCTTAGCCTGTTTATAGTGCACTTATACCTCGACATAATTTTATTCACAGCATTCAAAATAGTCAATATAGAATTCTCGGATCACTTCTGTTCAATGCACAAAGGTCCAACCTACACAATGACGTCAAAATTATCCATATCGAATCGCCCCTGCGTCCAGGGGTCGCGCCTGAAAATTTAGTAGGACATTAAAAACATCAAAACAATTAGAATAAAGTTAAGCCTAAGCTCTTTAAAACTGACGTACCGACTGGCCTATCATAATATTGCAGCGTATTATCCAAATATCGACAATTCCTCTATCGACGGGCATTGAGCGGCCAGCATGCATCAAATTCCACCCACCTCCGGTTGCGTGTCCAAATTTTAAATATGCTTATGTGGTTCCAGTACAGAGGCAGCAACTTCCATTCTCATTCTGGGAAAGTTTTAATAGAAATTTGATTACTACAACTCCGGCTACACGGAAGCAGTGCGTTTGTCCCAACCACAGCTAAATTCTGACAGTAAATTTCTCTCAATTGTGACTAGAAATGTTCGGAACTACCTCCCGCATTTTATTATAATTACTATAAAGTTATATTCATCTAACATTGTTTCCAAACAATATGTTTGTAATGCTCGGACGAATTATTTTAATATTACTCGGTGTTTGATGAGTCGTTGTCTTGTTTTTCGCCTGCGTTATGCAGTCACGTAACTATGTTCACGATAGTTTCAGGTTGACACCGTGTAATTGGTAGAGCCCAGTCAAAAATAGGGAATTAACAAAAAAATTTTGAACATATAGTTTACCAACTCACCTTGCGAGACCTTTGAAATGGTCGACTTTGTCAAATGCCTTCTGAAAATTGGTAAGTATATATTGTATCAACTTGTACTCCCTTCTCAAAGGGCTGTAGGATATGATCCGTAAATGTTACTGTTAGTGGTACTTGAATAGTATACGGCCTATCCTCAATATTCACAACAAGAAGATGCAAGAGATTTAAAATAAAAGTGATAATTAATTTCGACAATGGATAGAAGAAAAATGAAAAACAATGTTTTACATGTTTATAAAGAGCCCTTCCCGACTTTGTCTAAAAACGAATTTACACCATCCGATATGTGAAATGTGTGTTTGTAAATCGAACCGGTATTAGCCCGTAAGCGGAATCGACAAGGACGGCGGGGAGTTTTATTATGGAAACACAAAGCTTCGGGCCAATTTGTTTCATCAAACAAATATACATCAAACGCTGAAATAATTTGCAAGAGGATTACCGAAATCTCCTGTGATGAATCCTCGCGGTGCATGGGAAATTGCATATAATTCTACTTAATCCATTAACAAACCGATGCCGTTACCTAAATTTTATTTTTGCCTGGCCTAAAATACCTATTTCGTCCCAATTTTCGCATGATGCTTGCGGAATTAGGCATTTCTGCAAATAAAGCAAATGTTACTTCTCCGATTTGGGTACCGTTACGTTGACGTTAAAGTCTATTTTCTGATATTTATTTTAGTTGCAAAATGCGGTTACTGTTACTACGTGAAACTTGTCAATTCATAGACACCCAAAGACAACAACTTGATTTACGATAATTTTTGATGATGCCATTTTCAAATTAACATTAACACAAAATCTTGTTTGTTCGGATGCTTCATTATTCGTGGAAAACTGATGCATAAAGAAGGAATTCATTGCATTATTCGCTGATGTACTTTTTTAACAATTCTTATACACTGGCGAGCAGTTAGTTAAAAGTTTTTTTTTATATTATCAAAACAGCAATCAGATAAGAACAATCTATAGGATATTGTGATGACTTGAGAACCAGTTACCTAGTCCTCTTCTGACGTGATGAGGCTTTTCCAGTGAGTGAGAGCTCCTCAACCTTGTATCAGGTCTGATGGCCAACGTCTTTTCAATCTTCTGCTGTTCTGCTCTTGCATCAGTAATTGGAGAAGTGGGTTGGCATGGATATCTAATTTTTCGTTATGTTTACGGCTTCTTTCGTGGATTACTTCATGGACAGTCGGTACATGGAGGTTGTCGTGTAGCATTTGATTTGTGATGTACCAAGGCGCACCAGCTATTGCTCGTAGAATTTTACATTGTGGTCTTTGTATGATTGCGATGCTGGACCTGACCGATGCTGACGCAGCCCCACAGTTCTATGCCGTAGGTTCATATTATGGGCCTGATTACAACCTTATACAGCAGGATTTAGTTTTCCAATGACATTTTTAATTTTCTGCCAAGTAGCCAATATAATTCTCTCATTCGTATGTCAATTTGCTTTCGCTTTTTTGAAATATGGTCCCTCCAGAGAAGTTTGCTGTCGAGATGGAGACCTAAGTATTTTATACGTGATGTTTTAGATATTTCAGAGTTATTAATGTATACAGGCGGACTATGTTCTTTTCTCAGGGTGAATGTTATGTGATGAGATTTGGTTGCATTTATATTGATTTTCTATATCTCGAAAGAGGTGGTCTTGTAGATGTGAGGAGGCAATTCCTGGGTCTTCGTGGATAGCCAGAAATATTGTATGATCTGCGAAAGTACCTGTGATGGCGTAATCGGTTGCTGGGAGGTTAGAAGTATATATTAGATATAAAATTGGCCCACTTCCCTGATGAACCCCAGAAACCAAGTTTCGCCATTCTGTCTTGTTCTGAATTGTCTGTCTGAAATATGATTTTATTAGTTCATAGTATTGTATGGGGAGACATCGCTTGATTTTATATTGTAGGCCTTTGTGCCAGACTTTATCGAATGCTTGGCTCACATCGATAAAAACTGCTGAACAATACTTTTTCCCGTCTAAGGCTCCATTGATTACATGCACTATACGGTGACACTGTTGGACAGTGGATCATGTCGGAAACCAAATTAGTGTTCCGGAATTATGTTTAAGATGGGGTTTATTCGGTGAAGTAGTAGTTTTTCAAGTAGTTTAGAAATGGAGGATAGTAAACTAATAGGTCTATAGGATGTAACGTTGGTTACATTTTTTCCAGGCTTAGGTATGACGATTATTTCGGAGACCTTCAATTCATTGGGCCAGTAATGGAGTCTGAGTATAGCGTTGAAGATGTATGTTAACATCAATAATCCTTTTGATGGCAGTTCTTTCAGCATTCTAGAGGTCTGGTCTTATCCTGGGGCTTTCTTCTTGTTGAGGAACGAAATTTCTATTTTGACTTCCTTGGGATTTAAGGATTCTAAAGTTGTTGATTGAATAGCATCATCTTCGGGGTACCTGTTTAAGTTGTCCAGTATATCTTGATCAGGGATGTTATTTACAGGAGTAAAAACTTCGGTTAAGTGTAGTGCAAACAGATCCGCTTTTTCACGATTACTCCTGGCCCATGGTCCTGGTATTTGGTGTTCCTGTACGTAGCGGGGGAATTGTTGTTATGGGTTTTCTTGAAAACTTTACTGGCTGCCATATGGAGTTATCATAACGGTTAACAGTTAAAGGTAAACGACCCTTATATATATATATATATATATATATATATATATATATATATATATATATATATATATATATATATATATATATATATATATATATATATATATATATATATATATATATATATATATATATATATATATATATATATATGTATATGTATATGTATATGTATATGTATATGTATATATATATGTATATATATATGTATATGTATATATATGTATATGTATATGTATATGTATATATATATATATATATATATATATATATATATATATATATATATATATATATATATATATATATATATATATATGTATATATGTATATATGTGTATATATATATATATATATATATATATATATATATATATATATATATATATATATATGTATATATATATATATATATATATATATATATATATATATATATATATATATATATATATATATATATATATATATATATATATATATATATATATATATATATATTACAGAGTTTTTTAATATAATTTTTATATTTAAAATTATGTAAGCCTCCTATTATTGTCAATTAATTATTATCTTTTACGGAAAATTAATTATTATTATTAATGATTTTAATGCCGCTTGATTTGATTTATTTTACAAGACTCTGAATTAAGTTGTGTGCAATTTTTGAGTTATGATTTCACGGGAACCTACGTTCCCGTTGGCTACGGAGTAAATTCAATATAATAATATAAAAAATAAACGATAAAATCAATTAATGGTACTGATAAGTACATCATAATGTATTATAAGAGATTAACTATGTAAATATGATAAATTAAGTATAACTCAAAATGTACGATATAAAGTATCGGTATAGAGAAGGACTTGAGAGTCTAGACTCGAGGCCAAACAGCCTCATTTAAAAATCTGTGACACCAACTACAAGTACCTATTACTAACATGCCAAGACCGGGCACAAAAAGTATATAATAGCTTAAATGGAATTGACTGATATATACATGTTATATACATAGCTTAATACCTAGTAGTGAAAATAAGAAAACTGTAAATAATAGAAGAATTTGATTGGTAGTCAAATGTTTACAAAAAATAGAAAGCACATGTAACTAAGGAAGTATCATTGTTTCTTAGAAATAGATTTCCGTAACAACGCATAACAATGAGATGATGTTAAGCAAAAGATACTGAACAGGCAGCCACGCGAGTCGTTTCTCTAAAGAAAATGAAATATAAAACACGTAATTATTATATATATATATATATATATATATATATATATATATATATATATATATATATATATATATATATATATATATATATATATATATATATATATATATATATATATATATATATATATATATATATATATATATATATATATATATATATATATATATATATATATATATATATATATATATATATTTTGTGAAAAGTAATCTTGGGTTTGTAGCATTTCATTACATAGAAATAAGCAACTAGACGAATAAGAAAGAAAACACACTTACCAGTACTATATCTGGACACACATACGGAAATGAATCACTATGCATATGAAAACGAACCACTTAGAAGTTGTACAAGTTCTTTCACCTTTCTTGAGGATCTTCAGAGCAGTATACGATTTATTTCATTGATCATTCATACTTGAATTTAAATTACCAATACACTAACACTTGCAGTGACGTTTTATGACATTAGTTTTTGACGGAACTCATTCTTAGATTACACAAACCTAGTCTACTATTTATATTTGTTCTATTTGAACATATTATATATAAAAGCATTAGGCATACAGTTATCCAGAAGATGTTAAACTTTAAAATGCATAAAATCTTGTTGAACCTATTGAAAAACAACTACTTTTTCCAACTATATGCGGGAAAATATTGAATTATATATACAATAGAGTTCTGAAGCATTCAAAGAGGGAGTGATACAGAAATTGCTTGCTTAGTCAAAACTAAAATCATTTGTTGGTTGTATGTATTAATTGTTTCTTCGAAAATTCTCGAAAAAAATCCAATTTTCACCCTGGATATATTTATTAGCTTTGAAATTCTTTGCTATTCATATTTATTTTGTGAAAAGTAATCTTGGGTTTGTAGCATTTCATTACTTGAAAAACAACTACTTTTTCCAACTATATATATATATCAATAGGTTCAACAAGATTTTATGCATTTTAAAGTTTAACATCTTCTGGATAACTGTATGCCTAATGCTTTTATATATAATATGTTCAAATAGAACAAATATAAATAGTAGACTAGGTTTGTGTAATCTAAGAATGAGTTCCGTCAAAAACTAATGTCATAAAACGTCACTGCAAGTGTTGGTGTATTGGTAATTTAAATTCAAGTATGAATGATCAATGAAATAAATCGTATACTGCTCTGAAGATCCTCAAGAAAGGTGAAAGAACTTGTACAACTTCTAAGTGGTTCGTTTTCATATGCATAGTGATTCATTTCCGTATGTGTGTCCAGATATAGTACTGGTAAGTGTGTTTTCTTTCTTATTCGTCTAGTTGCTTATTTCTATGTAATGAAATGCTACAAACCCAAGATTACTTTTCACAAAATAAATATGAATAGCAAAGAATTTCAAAGCTAATATATATATATATATATATATATATATATATATATATATATATATATATATATATATATATATATATATATATATATATATATATATATATATATATATATATATTAATCATGTAATTGTGGCTTTTACAGTACATATACTTTGCGGGCGGAAATTTCTGACATGAATTTCCTTGACCAATCGTCCCCAAACGTTTTCAATTGGACTGAGAGCAGGACTTCTGCTGGATGGCTGAAGCAAAACTTGATTGTTGTTGTCGAAGAACCAGTACCGCACTAATCTGCAGTTGCGAATTGACCAATTGTCCTGTTGGAAGGTGATATTGTCTGGATACAATTGCTGTAGCGCTGGTAACAATGTTTTGCAGCAAATGTCAATAATGTTCGTCATTTAACCTTCCTTCGATATCCCAACAGACTCCTGGATTGGCCGCGCTTTTCCAAACCCAGATTCCCACATATTAAAATAAAAACGACCGCTGCTATTAACTGGCTTGGTATATCGTTCCTCGTACCTCGAATTTCTTGGTCTGTACACACGAAGAACAAATAAACATTAGTTTTAGCATATTTTAAACAATTTCATCTTCGCTTCTTTCAAGGCCAGAAAAATCTCCTTCACCAATGTTTGAATTGGTGTCATGCAAATAAATTGAACCGTATCAACAGATTATGGATTTGAGCATTTTTTTCTTTTTGCGTTTTTTCGGGTTTTGCCGACTGTTCGGTCTGTTCTTAAGCTCATTTCAGATGCTACTGACAGACTACTGACACTGAGTTTACCTCACTTTCTGAGATAAGATTACTTTATTGAAATTATTGACGAAATTATTTTAAATTGTGAGCCACATTCCGGTCCTTTTAACTGTTTTAACCCATTTTTTCTGGAATTGTGTATAAACCCATATGTGTTAAAGGGGCTTTAGGTAATAGCAGAAGATGGACGTAGTGTTAACATTGTAACTGTTAAATTTTTCAGTTCAGTTTTTTGACACATGTCAGGCCATCAAGAAATTGGTTTAACTGACGCCCAAAAAATATACCTATGGATGGCGCAAATATCACCTTTTGCGAAATAATTAAACAATTGAGAACATAATAACTTCTTTCGAGTAGATTCCCATTCACATCCGTTAAAATTAAGCGTTTAATTTTTAACGCTCAACGTTATCTTAAAATTTAAAAAGTCTGTCAAAATTCCTAATAAATAACGGTTCAGTTTATTTATGTTGGAGAATGTAGCAATAAACTATAGAAATTCAGTGCAATGGAAATGCGACACAGTTAATTCTACAAGTTATCTGTGATTCTACGCATATTTTCAATGTCTATGAAGACATATGAAGAAGCGTCTCTTTTCTATGGAAGAGCAGGTGTATATTAATAATTCGGATTATTTTGTATGAACGTTGTTTACCTTTACGTTTAACCACTTTTGTTCTTGTCCACACAATGAAGTTTTAGTTTACAACTCCACTTAAGTACACTTTCATTTCAAATTTAACAAACGTCCTGTTACCTTTTTAAAGAATGCATCTGACCACGCTTTAAATTAAACGGCTTGTGGTTAATTTTAACATTAATAAAATGTAATTTGGAACGAGAATAGCGTTTCTGCTAAAATTTTCCCTTAATTTTTTAACGGATTTTCTGGTCCGTTTAGTTTTAACATTGCAAAGGAGAATAGACCGTGTGCCACTTGTGTAGGATGGAAAGTTAAAAGCATTTTGGTAAACTCCATAGCATTAACGTGTTGTTCTTTAAACTTTTTTAAGCTGTATTTTTCCTAATAATTGATGACAGAGTGAATAAAAAAGATAATGTTCAGAAAATATCGGACTACAATTCGATGTTTTCAATTCTAAGTGGTTAAAAATCGTTACTTTCTTTCCACCTCTGTATGTTATATAAATATGAATCATTCAAAAATTGTAATGAGCCAGCTGCATTCCTGAAAAATCAAGATACAATTTAAATATGTAAGATATTTAATAAACCACCCGAGAGTATTGAAATCCTCAAAACCATTATCTCATTTAAAATTACTCTTAAGCATTATTTGTTCAACAAATACTTACACTCTATTAATTGCCTATTGTTGTAAACAGGTTAGTTGTAGTTAAGTTTTGACTATTTCTATACAGATGTCTAATAATTGACTCCAGAAATAAAAAAATATATTATTAATAATAGTATAAAGACCGCTGCCTCATCCCTTCCTTGGTTTATGATAAACAAGCATTTGCCCTGCAAAGTTCGCCTTCAAGTGCCATCCAACTAATTCGACATCATATTCACAAAAGCGCATATCAAAGACCATATTGTCGACATAAGACGGCATGTCTCTGTTCCCTGAAATCCATTGTTTTGAAGAATCACATTAACTCATTTCAGGTCTTTGTTTTCGTTATGTCGCTTTTTTTTCGGTGTCATATAATGTATCTCCCCTACGGCTCCTCCGGACAAAAGGGACATAAGTAGCCAAGGCAACAAAGGTAATGTGATATGTTTTTCGTAAATTGAAATGTCCACGTTCGCCTGATATGAATATAGAGGGTGGGCGCCGAAAGCCGGATAATTAACATCATCCTACGTAATATATTGCGCAATTTTCCGCTTGAGGTTAATCTAGTTATTTATTTTTTTAATCTATTCATTTATTTATTTATCTTTTTTTATTTATTTATATATTTAATTATTTATTTATTTATTTATATTTATTTATTTATTTATTTATTTATATTTATTTATATTTATTTATATTTATTTATATTTATTTATATTTATTTATATTTATTTATATTTATTTATATTTATTTATATTTATTTATATTTATTTATATTTATTTATATTTATTTATATTTATTTATATTTATTTATATTTATTTATATTTATTTATATTTATTTATATTTATTTATATTTATTTATATTTATTTATATTTATTTATTTATTTATTTATTTATTTATATTTATTTATATTTATTTATATTTATTTATTTATTTATTTATTTATTTATTTATTTATTTATTTATTTATTTATTTATTTATTTATTTATTTATTTATTTATTTATTTATTTATTTATTTATTTATTTATTTATTTATCAATATGGTTTTACTAAAAAAAGGAACCAAGGACGCTCTTCAAATTATATCACACACTTTATATGATAATTTAGACAGGAGTAGACCTACGGCCATAGCATTCCTAGATCTCGCAAAGGCTTTTGATACTGTAAATCACAATATACTCTTAAAAAAATTATATAATTATGGAATCAGAGGAAATGCCCATAATCTATTAACTGATTATCTAAATAACAGATTACAGAGAGTTAAGATTCAAGAGACTGTTAGCAATAACCTAATCATCAACACAGGTGTTTCGCAGGGCACAATTTTGGGTCCGCTGCTTTTCATACTGTATATTAATGATATGCTGAAGGATAATATTATTTCTTACGCTGATGATACAGCCATTGTAGTGGAAGCTCAGACATGGAACGAAGTTGAAACAAAATTGAATACAGAGTTACAACTGGCTGGCTTGCATTAAACAGATTGTCATTGAATACAAGTAAAACAACATATATGACTTTTGGTAATTATTATGATAGTGTCCCCAAAGAGTTTACTCTTAAGCTTAATAATAAAACTTTATGTCGAGTAGAGAGCTGTAAATATTTAGTGAGTAAAACCAAGTATCTGGTATTTGTTCTTTACAAGCTGGCTAGAGTACTAAACTTGGAAGCTTTGAGAACGATATATTATGCATTGTTCAACAGTTTGATAAGCTATGGTATATTGGCCTGGGGAGGTGCTTATTCTAATGCAATTAAATTATTATCAAACTTGCAGAAAAATATTTTAGAGGTTGTGATAAAAAAAAAAGAATTAAAGAGTGGATTGCGAGAAAATAAATCTCTGGACTAATTATAATATATGAAAGTTGAATTTTTGTTATATACATATTTAATTATTATACAAAAAGGTAAATTTATTTTTGTTACTACTTTTGGAAGTTTATATGCAAATGAATTAATTTAGATATAAGTTAGTTTTAAGTTAATTTTAAGCTTACTTTTGTTTTTTTTTTCAACCAGTCCCACCAACAGATAACTGCGTTTATCTCTGTGGGGGAACATGGGTATTTTTGTAATATATGTAACTTATATTTGCTGGTTAATAAATAAATGAGTACTGTAACAGTCATAATTTCAGCACCCTGTATGCAATTACCTATATATATTAATTGCCTTTGTCACCCCGGTAAATACCCTCAAGGCCACTGTATTTGGTTTTAGCATATTTTACAGCTATTAATTTAAGGAGTGGTATTTATTCACACGGACAGACTAAGTACACAAATTATAACAATAAATAAGAGAGAGGGTTGTTTGAGAATTTACTTTATTAACAACTGCTTGAAGTAAGAAATAACATTTTATATTCAAATTCAAATCTAGTAATTTTAATTATTTCAATTTGGCTAATCAGATCAGTTTTATCAAGGAGACAAAAAGAAGTCCTTTTTTTTGTGTATAATTGGAAGCCATGACAGGATAGTGAATTTTAACAGCTATTTTCTACATTATCCTGGCTCAAAGTGTAAGGAGGCCTAATAAGAGCTAAGGTATGTAACAACTAATATCTCCTCTTTGTTTTGATATAAATTTCATATGTGAGAGACTGAAAAACGGAACATTTTCAGGCCTCTCGTCTCTTACTGTTTGTCCTTACTTCCTTCATGCCAAAATTGACTCTAGTAACACTAGAGTTACTAGAGTCACAGGCTCTAGCAGAGGTGGCTTACAGGCTTTCTAGCAGAGAAGCCTGTAAGCCACCTTTACCCTTCACAGAGTGTATCGGAGCCCCTCAAAGTTGGACATTGGTTCGCTAGCAGTATTCTCTAGAGTGATATCCGAGAGCGGTCAAAGACGGTTTGTGTACTTAGTCCCAACTGTGAGTACCACTTTCTTTATTTATGATAGCGTTGTGGAGGACACCTTTGTCTCACGTTATGGTCACGACACTTCCAGGACAAAGTGTATGGGTGGTGATAAAATCCTTGTAACTTTAGTCATACCTCTTACTGTAAGCTTTGCGTTTGTGATTATTTCATAATTTTTTGATTTTGTAAACTTTTTGATTTTGTAAACAGGGACAGCTGTTCGTAAGGGCATTATACCTGTAAAAACTATGGTAAAACTATGATAAAAAACAATTTAGATGGTGTGCCTTTAGCTTCTTTATTTGGTCATTTGTTGATCGGTGGCCTGATCACTACCTACTTTCCTAGATAGTATATTGTATTAGTATTGTAGGTTTCATTATTACAAGTAAGATCACCATTTATATTAGATTTCAACTTGTCTCTGTTGTACATTGCAAAGGAGCGCGACTTGTAGGCATTTGTAGGTTAATATTAGTGTCAAACTCATCTCTCACCACAGGTCCTCACACACTGTCTTGGTTGTTCCAAATTGTGATTTCGCTGTGTCACACAGTGCTGTGACACATTATTTGTCCGTGTTACATTTACCTTTATTTGTGTTTATACATATTTATATTTACAAATACCTTTATTCATATATCTCTATACCCATTTCCAGATTTTTACATTTATATATTATTATACTTAAATTCGGATACAGTGTGTTTTATTTGCACCTGCCACATATCTTGCCAGCTGTGTATTCATTTATCAATTTGGTTTTGCCGATTTCACTAAAATCGGATGGCGCCTGGGCTGGTTTACTTATGCGCAGAGAAGAATTAAATTGTCCGGAGTTTACTTAAAATACGAATTCCGAACTCACGACCGCTTCCGTAAAGACGAGCAGCCGGCCTCTGTGACATTGCCTGCAACACCTATTTAGTGTCACAGTACATTCAACAGGAACAAGTTCCGAATTGGGAAGTTTCCTCAGACAGAATATTTTGTAGAGCTCTCAACGTCAGTTAAGAGTCCTATACATCACGTGACTTTTCAGGAATTTTCCATCATCACCCCGCGCAGCAAACAGCTTCTTGGGGCGAGATGCCTAAGCCAGTGCATCCGAACTGAATTTTAATTCGCGCCGGCAGCGTCGCCGCGCCGTTCCTTTGTTCTAGCTCTTGCACTAGCAGTACTAATTCGCATTTTGATGTCGCGGGTGGTACGAATAAACACGTAATTATTTAAAAAGTAATTTATTATATGAATTTAAAATTCTGTCAATTTAAAATCCTTTCCATCTCGAAGTATTAGCACAAAGTAAATCTAACCATAACAAATTGATTAGGGAATTCTAAAATATATCCTTTTTATAATAATAATAATAAATCCATTTATTTCTTATAGGTAAAATATCCAATTATAGGAAACATAAATCTCTAACTAGATACCTACCTAAAAATAAACAATTTGATAATTTAATTAATTACTTTAATGGGGACAACAATATATATATTAATGGTTATTGAACTTATTTGTTATTGTACATACCCATTATTAACAAAGAATTTAGTTATACTTTGAAACTCTCACACCTGTATCATACAGGCTGGAAATTGAAATAAATAAATTGCACATGTTAGAAATTGATGATTTCCGCATAACTGGTACGACCAAAGGGACAACAAAAAAGTAATTTTCACGATAATTTAATCAATCTTGGAACTAGAAAACAATTTTTTATTGTAAGTGTCCGAGCATCGGTATTATTGTTTATTACTGTTATAAAAAAAATAAATATATATAGTTTCTTCTTTCGCTGATTCGAGACCTCCGCAAGACAGGCCCGGGGCAAGAATTTGTGACGTCCCGATACTGGTCTGGTCAAGGCATAACGTAATATATAATATACAGAGGTTTTTATGAGTAAAACAAAATATATTTCAAAACAAACTGTTACTTATGATAAAATAACTTGAAAGGGGATTTCCACATCACAGAGGTATTGTACCACAGAGGTACCCTAATAGACGCGTTGGCTCTTAAGTAGTCTTCACCAGTAGCCCTATCTCCAATAAAACCGATTGCAAAACGAAGATCCTTATTTTGACTGTCAATTTCATTGTTGATTATTTTTGAATAATTATTGAGGAATATATTGGAGAGAATATCACTAGTTTTGGTTAATATTGATTTTAGTGTTTTGTCACATAAAACTAATTTTTCATTCATTTCTTCTACATACTTTCCTAATTTTAAAATCATCAGCTCCCGCAAAATGATACTGTTTACCTCTCTTTAAAAACTCGCTTTCGTATTTATCTGAAATAAGCTCATAAATATTTGATAGGCTTGAATAGAAACTCCAAAGAATAATTCCAATGGTTGTTAAAGCACCTCTTGTTAAAATTTTAAGGTAGTCTCTAACCTCAACAGAGTCATTTTCAGAAGAGTTGCTAAATTCTATGAAAAAAATCTGAATTTGAAGTAATGTATATTATACAATTTCTAATCATCTAACAGGCTATTTGCTGATTTTTTGTTTTGATCTTTGCATGCTATTTTTACGCCATCAATTTTGTCCACAACTGTACTGATGTAATTTGAATTTATATGGCTTAATAAACAATCAAACTGTGACCATTTTGCGCAAATTAAATCGTTTCCTAATATCCATGAAAATTTTGTAGAAGGGATAATTATATTGTTACAAAAATTCAACTTTCAACTTTCAAATCTTAAAATTCAACTTTCAAATCTCTAAATATTTTTAATCCTAAAACAATTGTAGGACACTCATTTGAATCGCAATCAACTTTAAAAAAACTAATAAAATTCTCTGAAATTTGGAAAAGTAAATGGAAGAAATTTTTCTCCTTAAATTTAAGTAAAAAACACATTCAATTATTATTTTAACTTTATTACAACTTTGAAATAGAACTTTTTACTAAGGAAAAACTGCGAAAAACGTACAACGTTTTACGAATATTATCAACAACCACTACAAGCAGCGGACGACGCCTTAACTAACTACTCTATTGTATGCGGGATTCGTTGATCTCTATCTAACTTACACATTCTGTATATCTCTATGACTTGATGTAAAATATTGCAAAATCACCAGACCGGTTTTGTGACGTCTCTGTCGTCATATTTTTGATTTTCCCGGCCTCAACCGTACGGAGGTTTCGGCTGAATATTTAAAATTTTTACCGAACATCCCAACATTCGAAAAGTGTTTAAATTTGCGATTTACCCCCAGCTTGATCTACGATAAAGTAACCGTCAAGGCCACGAATCTCTTTTATTCACGTGTTTCCCAGAGTCACGTACGTTTTGTTACACTGAGCCTTAGGTAAATACAAGTGGTTTCGTTTTCCGTGGAGTCTTTCGGTATTATTGAATTTGAAAGAAATATATGGCCGCATGTGTACTGTGTACGTTAAAGTTAAAAATAAGAGCTTCCCCAATTACGTATAACATAATGGCAGGTTATCTGTTTTTTTTAAATCTAATTCCCAGAGAGTATATTAAGCACATATCATTTCATCCAATAATAGATGGGTAGGTACTTGTAATAATGTGTCGTTAAAAATTATTTGGAAATTACATATACGTATGGTGTGATTCTTTTTACCATAAGACTGATAAGACAACATTCAGAGCTAAACTGTATTATGTTTTACAAATATAATTTACACACTCGGTACTTTGTTCACCACATGAACTTTCCCGTTATTTTGTTTCCGAAAGTAAGGTTTGGACGAGAACCAATTTAGAAGCAGAATTAAATATATTTATTTATCATCGACTACAGTGTAGAGCTATTGTTTTAGAATAAAACGTTGTGGTTTTGGTAGAAGTAATGAAATAGTTATTTAACGAACTAGTGTATTAATGACAGCGATTAATAATTGAGATATTTAATTAATTGTTGAGATTATTAATCGCGTTTTAATATACGAGTTAGTTACAAAAATTTTCTGTCGACTATACTTTGAATAAAGTGGAGAAAATCTTATTTTAAATTTTTATTTAAGGAAACTAAGTACAAATTCAATTATTCATTAATTATTATAAGGTATCACAAATCTGATTTGGGTTTGTACAGATAAATGATCAGTTTGAATATAAATTTACGTTTATGTCGTTATCTTTGATGATTGTTTCGGAGCTGGTAGAACTAGTATGGGGAGTTTTTGTGAGTTTCACACAAGATTTTTTTAGCTATGACAACTTTATTTTGTAGTGAATTTTCAATATATCCTTCTGCAACAGCCGTGGATTTCCAACCACTCAGTCGTTTAATGGCTGAAAAGTCTGCACCATTGTCAGAAAGTATGGAGGCAGAAGAAGGTATTTTACAAAACTACATTTCAAATATTAAGCGTGACATTACTGACAGTGACAGATTGATGACAGGGCATCTTGATTCGGAAATTTAAATTTATGCGTATGTTTCACTAAAATCGTTTATTAATAGAAAATCATGAATTAATAGGGGTCATTAATAAACGATTTTGAATACATTAATTAACCTCGTTAATACACGGTCGACGGAAAAGTTTTATAGCAATTATATTTTTATTACTTTGATATGATATATTTATATAACTATTTTATAATTATTTTAAGGTTGCTTTTGCAACATCCTCTATAAATGGTTCTAAAATTTATTTTGTAATATGTTTTGAATATTATAGAAAAATATAAAATACACGTAGGGCCGGTTTTACAATCACAGTATAAGGGACGGATAAAATAAACCTGGTATAAACCAAGTATATCCTTATAAGGCTGTGGACAAGCAGATAAACAAAGCAAATAAGGATTGGTTAGAAATTTCAAGTGACATTTCACGCGAATTAACACCTAAATTCATAAGAATTATGCACGAGAGATTACAAGCGAGTTAGTTCTCTTTTCCGTCGTGTCAGTAAGGACCTAAGTCGAGTCACTTTTAACTTCTCTACAGTCCCACGAAGTACAGGATGGCCAACCAAGTATGGACGCCAGCTGTATCTCAGTAACTACTTATCGTATAACTTTGGGGAAAAAATACAAACAAGTAAATCGGCCAAGGGAAATGGCTGAAAATTATTTTCAAGTTCGAAAAATGGCCGCTAGAGGGCGCAATTGTTATGGCAAATCAGAAAACGGGATTTCACTCGAAAATATGCAGGTGAATAGGTATTTTAAATATTGGTATTATAATCACTGGAAAATTTGCAATTTTTTTTATATAACATATTTTGCCCTATCTCATAAATAAAGTGGTGGGAGAAGGTTAAACTTGTTTTTCTTAAAATGAGGATAACTCTAGTTTGGGTTAACGGAAGAGATTTTTAGAGATTTTGCCGTGGTAGCTAGAGGGCGCTGTTTGACATCGTAACAGTTATTGCGCATTTGCATAAAAATTTTAAATGGCAGACTATGTCTCTTTTTACATAGTTAATAAGACCACAATTTTTTTTTGTTATGTTATTACTTTCATTATGTTTTATGTTGTTATAATAACAGATATTAGAACATCTATTATTGCAGACAAATTTTTTATTTTCTCAAAACGAGTGAACTCACTTATTCAGTATTTGTTTATGTACATCATTTATATTTTACCAATTTTGTAATATTTTCAAGTAATTTGTTTACATGTAAATAAATTTTATTTTTGTTATTATAGGTAAACATGCATTTTATGTAAATATGTTGACACCAGTACGTGATTGAATCTTAGTCTACATATATATTTTTAACTGTTTTCAATGAATTTTCTATTTTTGAGCCATGACTTGAAATTCTGATCTGACCTGATATTCTTAGTTGAATATTTTTGTTATATATATATATATATATATATATATATATATATATATATATATATATATATATATATATATATATATATATATATATATATATATATATATATATATATAAAGGGTCCGCCAATAGGGACGCTCGATCTTTGACAGCTCATGGCGGCCATGTTGTTTGTGGTAGAGTTGGCAAACGTAGTTGTTATTATTCAGTGTATCTTCACAAATCACCATGAACCAATTCAGCCGCGAGCAACATGTGCAAATCGTTAAAACTTATTACGAAAATCATTCATCGGTTCGAGCAACGTTCCGCGCGCTCCGCCAATTTTACGGTGCAATTGATCGTCCTGCTGAGTCGACTATCCGTCGTTTGATTAACAAATTCGAGGCAACCGGTTCGGTGAACAATCAGCCAACACCGACGCGTCGTCGAAACGTCCGATCTGCCCAGAATGTCGCCGCTGTGCGCGATAGTGTGCGTGAAAATCCGCGACAGTCAATTTCACGTCGCGCACAGGAACTCCGCCTTTCGGAAACATCACTTCGCCGAATCTTGCATCTGGATTTGGGCATGCATCCGTACAAGATCCAGCTGACACAAGAGCTCAAAATAAACGACCATAGACAGCGCCGTATCTTCGCTGATTGGGCTTTAGAGCAGTTGGAAGTCGACCCCGATTTTGGTCGCAAAATCATCTTCAGCGATGAGGCACATTTTTGGTTAAATGGGAATGTCAACAAGCAGAATTGCCGTTATTGGGCCGAGAACAATCCACAGGAGGTCCACCAGGTCGCAATGCACCCAGCAAAGGTAACTGTTTGGTGTGGATTTTGG
Organism: Tetropium fuscum; assembly: GCA_964058915.1. Classification (NCBI taxonomy): domain Eukaryota; kingdom Metazoa; phylum Arthropoda; class Insecta; order Coleoptera; family Cerambycidae; genus Tetropium; species Tetropium fuscum. The sequence goes on along the minus strand of CAXKVY010018456.1, from coordinate 62,759 downwards.
GCCGGAGGCATCATCGGGCCGTATTTCTTCGAGAACGACGATGGTGTGTCCATCACGGTAAACGGCGAACGATACAGATCCATTATAACGAACTTTTTCTGGCATGAAATCGACAATATGGATGTCGAGGATATGTGGTTTCAGCAGGACGGCGCTACGAGCCACACAGCGCGCGCCACAATGGATCTTCTGCACGAGCGCTTCGGAGGAATGGTTATCTCGCGCGGAGGCGACATCAACTGGCCACCGAGATCGTGCGATTTAACCCCACTAGACTATTTCTTGTGGGGTTTTCTTAAATCACAGGTCTACGCAAACCAACCACAAAACACTGATGCCCTCAAAGTCAACATACGCCACGCCATCGATGAAATACAGCCCGATTTGTGCGCCAGAGTCATTGAAAATTGGACTTCTCGTATGCGCGCCACCCAGCGAAGCCGAGGTGGACATTTGACCGATATTATTTTCCATACATAATGCCTTCGAATACTCTTTCAAACAAAAAATAAATTTCATTTATACCTCTCACACAACTTGCTTTATTTCATTTTAAAGATCGAGCGCGCTTATTGGCGGACCCTATATATATATATATATATATATATATATATATATATATATATATATATATATATATATATATATATATATATATATTTTTGTAATTGTTTTTCTCCTTACTATAGGTATACATTTTGCTATGCAGTAAAACATATTTTTTATTGTGTGAGCTATATATTTATGTAGGTAAAAGCCTTCGATGTTTTTATTTGCTGAGGCTTCTTTTGATAGTCTATTGACCTTTTCGTTGTTAACAATATTGCAGTATCCTTTTAGTCATATTAAAGTCACACTTTTTGGGGTTTTCGGTAATTTTTATATTAATAATACAGCTCCATTTATTAAAATAAATGGAGTTTGATTTAGGTTTTGTTTTTTATTTTTTCTCGGCTGCTTTTGCTATCTGTGATTATTATCTCTTGTTGTTTATTGTTTATCTCTTGTTGACTATTATCTCTCTTGTTATTTTGGACAAATCTATGTTGTAGTGACTTCTACTATTGCGATCTTTCCTTTCCTGCAGAAAAATACTAACATTTGGGTTTAGTTTAATTTTTTATAGTAATAATTATTGTGTGCATCGAAATCGCACGTTAATAAAATATTTACATACTTTATAAAATATTTACATACATACAATTTTTTTTCGATATTTAATAATTTTGTTGTACAAACGTTTTTATTATAGTTATAAAACAATAATTTTATTTAATATAATATATGTGGGAGCTTGTATATAATAATATAATCTAACTATCTACTTGGAGAAAATTAATAATAGACGAAAAAAAATTAATAATCGACGAAAAAAAATTAATATAAATGCCTAAACTTAAAATTAGGACTAAGACTGTTTGAATGATAAAAGCCCACAGGTTTGGTAGAGTAGCAATATCTCGTTTCGTGGGTCGTAGTCGCCGACGGAGTTGCGTAACAGCTAGTTTTTGGGTTAATTCTATACATTCTGTGTATTTACTATATAAAGAGCAATCAGCATGTTTGGAACACGTGAAATACGGTCACATGTCAGCGACACGTGCAGTAGGGGGTGCCCTAGACGCGTCAGCTTTTGCAGAGCACTTTCGTCCTGACATAATTATATTCTCGCCGTCGCATTCCCAAACAAAACTTTTCATGTTTCGGAATACTCCAAATGAGGAAGATAGTTAATTGTTTTTAATTTTGAGACACCTCACAAAATATTCCCTTACTTTTTAGTGTTTCTTTAGTGGGTATAAAGAACATATACCTACACTGCGCAACTTATTTAACGCACAACCAAAAAGTTAAGTCAAATTTGTCGTTATGTATTTACGACAATTTTTGTTCGTTTTGGTCGATTTTTGTTTCAAATTGTAGGTTTTTCTCATAGGAATATCACTGTCTTAGTTGTTTTGGTAAAACGAATGATTTTGATATTACATCAGGTGCTATAAAAATGTTATGTTTTTTCCGAAATTTCAAAACGTCCTGTGGGCTATACAAGGTATTGCAAGTTATTGCAATTATAGCCAATTTAAAGCCTCATGTTTTTTCTACATTTTCTTTTTTTATTCATTTGTTTATCTCTGTTACTTCATAAAATATCCAATTTTTGAGTTGACGTGATTTTTATTAAATTTATTAACTTTCTTTTTTGTCAAGTGCTCATTATTTATTACTCATTATACTGGTTCAATGCCTCATTTTGCGTTCTGTTTTCCTTGATATCTTATAATTTATTGAGAGATGCAAGGTGTTTTAGAAGAGAAAAAGGTCTTAAAAGGACAAAAACTCAAAAAACATACCTAGCAAAATGGATTGCTTTAATCAATAAAACAACGAATAACAGGAAACAAAACAAAAGTAAATAGAGAATTAGTATCTGGTGTTTCCACCCCTTCCGCGAATGACCTCCCGACATCTTTGGTTCATACTTAAAACCAAAGTTCTGATTAGGTTCTGATCTAGGCCATTCCATAATTCGACTAGGCGTCCTTCCAATTCTTGTAAATTTTGGGGTTGTCGTCCCTCACTTCGTAACCGCCGACCGATAAAATCCCAAACATGTTCAATGGGGTTAAGGTCTGGGCTACGGGCTGGCCAGTCTATGTGATCAATTCCTACTTCTTCAAGATAATTTGTCACGATAAGACTCGTATGGGGACGCGCATTGTCTTGCATAAGTAAAAAATTGGGTCCTATATAGGGGGCATAAGGCAAAACATGTGCTTCAAGAATGTCTATGATGTATCTGTCAGAATTGAGATTTCCATTCACAGTTACCAAGTCCGTTCGTCCAGTCAAAGATATTCCGCCCCACACCATGACGAATCCACCTCCATATAAAGTTGTGTGCAAAAAATTGCATTGACTGTATCGCTCATCGGGTCTTCGGTAGACGCGATTACGTCTGTCACAATTATACAAACTGAACCTTGACTCATCAGTCCAAAGAATACGTTCCCAATCTGCTTTCATTCAATTAACATGCTCATCTGGCTCTTCGATGATCTACTGTTAATGCGGGTCCTCGAGCAGCAATCCTGGGTCTTAAATTTGCCTCCCTCAGTCGTCGGCGTACAGTTTGAACGCATATGAGTGGACCACCTGCGTCTTGAAGTTGTGCTCTTAAATGTGTTGCAGTTATAAATCGTTGCCTTACAGCATTTACTCTTAAAAAGCGATCCTGGATAGCAGAGGTAACACGAGATCTACCTTGACCGGCCCGTCTGGAATGTTCTCCTGTTTCCGCGTACCTTTGAATTGCTCTCGCTATAGTTGTGTGAGACACTCCCAACCTTCCAGCTATGCGGTTGTAACTCCACCCTTCACCATGTAATGTAGCTGCCCCAACACATTCATCACGAGTTAAATTTCTAGTTTGGCGTTCCATTATTCACTAATTATTGCTGCACTGTCAACAAAAAACTAATGACACAGTTGTCAGTTTATGACGTGTAATCTTCGATTTCCATAGCTTGCTAGCTGTTTGAGTTGTCCGATAAATGCATTTCATGTGAATAAAAGCATATGGTGTTTCAAAACGGTGTATTTCATGAAGTAACAGAGATAAACAAATGAATAAAAAAAGAAAATGTAGAAAAAACATGAGGCTTTAAATTGGCTATAATTGCAATAACTTGCAATACCTTGTATAGCCCACAGGACGTTTTGAAATTTCGGAAAAAAACATAACATTTTTATAGCACCTGGTATAATATCAAAATCATTCGTTTTACCAAAACAACTAAGACAGTGATATTCCTAAGAGAAAAACCTACAATTTGAAAAAAAAATCGACCAAAACGAACAAAAATTGTCGAAAATACATAACGTCAAATTTGAGTTAACTTTTTGGTTGTGCGTTAAATAAGTTGCGCAGTGTATATAAAAATTTGGAAAATCCAGAATTCCATATATCCGGTGCCATTTATTTGAAAAATATTTCTCAGCATGAGGAATACTGTATAAGGTACTTCTTTAAAATATGCTGCTTACCTAGGAATTTAGGACAATTATTCACCATATAACCATTATTTTTTTGTTACAGGTTCTTCTATTTATACCACTTCTCCTTTTATGCGTATCACTACAGATTCAACGGGCAGTATAGCAGTTTGGCATTAATGACATCCTGCTTATTCATAGTGGTAAGTGTAACTAATAGCCCAATCATATTATAGTCGAGGAAATAAAGCACTAAAAACTGCTTAACTATCGATTTTTTGAGCAGTAATATTGATTAATGCCATTTTGTGCGTTATATTCGTGAACGTCTATAAACGTCTGTGAACTAAATTGTTCAATTACTTTTGAAAAATTCATTTTTGCATATAAAATATGCATTTTAGAAGTGCATCTCGAGAAGATAATAAATTAAAAAGTTGCAACTCGGTAAACATTGATGAAATGAGTTCAGTTTTGCTACTCGGGGGTTTTTGGGGTCGCTAAACACGAATATCACGGTGTCCAGGGTGGATGGACAGTATAAACATCGCCTCCTAGAATGTTATGGGAATTCGTAACAAAGTCGAAATTCGTTACTTACTCGGTAGTATTTTGGGTCGCTGAACACGGATATCACGACGACAACGGTCCCCGAGGTACGTGGTGGCCAGGGTGGACAGTATGAACGTCGTCTCCACAGACTTATTTGTAGCAAATTTCATAAGGAATATTTTTATTGAGTATATATTTTTTTGTGAGATCGACTGTTTTCAAGAAAAACATGGAAAAAATGCCAGTGTACGTTTTGGGGTTTTTGGGGTGTAGCGACAAATTCGCAGCTTATCATCACGCTTTATTATTCGATACCACTTCTTTTATCTCATTTATGTCATTTTTTATTTGTAGAGCATACAAAATTTACAGGTGTCATTTTTTACAGTTGTCATTCTTTAGAAAACTACTAATAGAATTTAGTCTTGTACATAAGAAAGGAGAAGATTTAGAACAAATGTTTTGTTTACTGTTCGCAGAGTCTGTTTAATAAATAAATACTTATAAGATGTAGTGGTAAAACCACCCAGTGAATAAAAGCATGGTAGAATAACTCGGCATCTGTTTATTTACCCATCGTGCTCGGTATCTAGTGATTACCTACTGCCGATTAATGAATAATAATTAATGATTATTTGACATAGTTACGCTGGTATATACAATGTTTACCCAGGTCATTACAAACGGATGTACGTAACCTAGTACGCATTAGTTGTTTAATAAGCCGGCCTTGGTCTAGTCTCTATCTCAGCACTTATTGATTATTGTTTGCATATATGAGATAGTTTACCTTAAAATAATAACCCAATAAGAAATAAGATAACGATGGCAATATGGCAAATATGGCACTACAATTGGTCATTTAATAAAAAAATGAGAATCTTTCAGAAACGTGTTCCATTAATTTATTTGAGCCGTATATTATTAAAAACTTTCGAGGTACATAGAACTATAAATTTGATGTACAGTGCCGTTCAATTGAAAGTAAACGACTCTTATGAGAAATTTTGGAAATTTTCCCATTGTGAAGCATGCTTTTGTAAACAGATCACATTCAAAATTATTTTAGGTTGAAATATCTGTCAGTTAAAGGCTGACAGCATTTTATATATAGTATTTATTTAGGAAAATCTATATGTTAAGGACGTCTCTTGTAAAAAAATCCCTTAAATTAACAAACTAACTGAGAACTTAAGAAAATTACTATGAATTAATATTTGGTCCAAGCACCATTCGCGTTTATAACTTTTTGAAGCCTATTTCTCATAGACAATATTAGTGTCGTGATGTAATCCCCGCCAATATTTTCCCAGGCATTTTCAATCGCCAACCACAGTTCTTCTACGTTCGCTGGTCGGAAATTTCTGCTATACATTGTAACAGTCATAATTTCAGCACCCTGTATGCACTTACCTATATATATTAATTGCCTTTGTCACGCCGGTAAATACTCTCAAGGCCACTGTATTTGGTTTTAGCATATTTTACAGCTATTAATTTAAGGAGTGGTATTTATTCACACGGACAGACTAAGTACACAAATTATAACAATAAATAAGAGAGAGGGTTGTTTGAGAATTTACTTTATTAACAACTGCTTGAAGTAAGAAATAACATTTTATATTCAAATCTAGTAATTTTAATTATTTCAATTTGGCTAATCAGATCAGTTTTATCAAGGAGACAAAAAGAAGTCCGTTTTTTGTGTATAATTGGAAGCCATGACAGGATAGTGAATTTTAACAGCTATTTTCTACATTATCCTGGCTCAAAGTGTAAGGAGGCCTAATAAGAGCTAAGGTATGTAACAACTAATATCTCCGCTTTGTTTTGATATAAATTTCATATGTGAGAGACTGAAAAACGGAACATTTTCAGGCCTCTCGTCTCTTACTGTTTGTCCTTACTTTCTTCACGCCAAAATTGACTCTAGTAACACTTGACAAAAGCAGCGAGCATTGTACGGTGCACTCAACCACTGGTTTCATCTATTTTTGCAATTTCGAGCAGCTTGTTATAAAGTTTGAGGTCCATGAGGCGCAGCCTTTAGTTAGACCTGAAGAGAGCTGCGGTGGGTCAGAGAAGCCTGTAAGCCACCTTTACCCTTCACAGAGTGTATCGGAGCCCCTCAAAGTTGGACATTGGTTCGCTAGCAGTATTCTCTAGAGTGATATCCGAGAGCGGTCAAAGACGGTTTGTGTACTTAGTCCCAACTGTGAGTACCACTTTCTTTATTTATGATAGCGTTGTGGAGGACACCTTTGTCTCACGTTATGGTCACGACACTTCCAGGACAAAGTGTATGGGTGGTGATAAAATCCTTGTAACTTTAGTCATGCCTCTTACCGTAAGCTTTGCGTTTGTGATTATTTCATAATTTTTTGATTTTGTAAATTTAGGGACAGCTGTTTGTAAGGGCATTATACCTGTAAAAACTACAATTTAGATGGTGTGCCTCTAGCTTCTTTATTTGGTCATTTGTTGATCGGTGGCCTGATCACTACCTACTTTCCTAGGTAGTATATTGTATTAGTATTGTAGGTTTCACTATTACAAGTAAGATCACCATTTATATTAGATTTCCACTTGTCTCTGTTGTACATTGTAAAAGAGCGCGACTTGTAGGCATTTGTAGGTTAATATTAGTGTCAAACTCATCTGTCACCACAGATCTTCACACACTGTCTTAGTTGTTCCAAATTGTGATTTCGCTGTGTCACACAGTGCTGTGACACATTATTTGTCCGTGTTACATTTACCTTTATTTGTGTTTATACATATTTATATTTACAAATACCTTTATTCATATATCTCTATACCCATTTACATATTTTTACATTTATATATTAATATACTTGAATTCGGATACAGTGTGTTTTATTTGCACCTGCCACATATCTTGCCTGCTGTGTATTCATTCATCAATTTGGTTTTGCCGATTTCAGTAAAATCGGCGCCTGGGCTGGTTTATTTATGCGCAGAGAAGAATTAAATTGTCCGGAGTTTACTTTAAATACGAATTCCGAATTCACGACCGCTTCCGTAAAGACGAGCAGCCGGCCTCTGTGACATTGCCTGCAACACCTATTTAGTGTCACAACATGTCTTTTTCCATTTGTGCCGATACATTTTCTCTCGGATTTAAATCCGGCGACTTAGAGGGCCAAGGCAGAGTGTTAATATGGTTTGTATTCAGCCATTCAGTAACAACTCGTGATTTATGAATGGAGGAATTATCCTGAAATATAAATTTAATTGAAATATGGAAAAAGGAAAGTTCTCGGGATATAAAATGGAAACGGAAGGTAACATAACATATTCCAAAATGCGAGCGTAGCTTTGACCAGTAAGACGCTCTCTGATTCTCCAAGTAACACCTGCTCCTTTGCAACATATACATGCCCACACGTTGATAGAGAAGCGACCACTACGAGTTGTAGGATTTATATAGCGCTCTTCATATCGGCAATTTCTTGGGCCATCATAGCAGGACAGAGCCATCATAGCAGGACTGAAAACTTTTTCGTCTGAAAAAATTGTGTTGTCCCAAAAGTCCTGTGGCACACCGACAAATTGCTGTATGAAAAGGATTCTGTCGGAGGTGGTCAAGGACGAGTTGGTCTTCCTCCATAGTACTGAATTTCTGACGGCCCCCTCTATGGACGTACTCAACAGTTCCCTCTGCATTCCATTTTTGCTTAATTTTGTAAATGCAACCTTTACTCACAATCAAAGTATCTGCAACTGCTTGCATTGACCATCCGTTCTGCAGTAACATCACAGCTCTCATTTTTTGCGGTTCAGTTAAGCGCGGCATAATAATAATAACAATAATTATAAGGAAAACTTCAAAATATAGAATAATTCTTACTAAACTGACAAATAAAATTGAAAATCAAGTTTTTATTACCTGAAAGCCTGTTTCGCATTAGTTAAAAAAATCGTTTACTTTCAATTGAACGGCACTTATGTAAGTATAAGCAGTACTTATGTACTGCTTATGTACTACTTATGTACTTACTTAAGCAATGTTTTATCTTTTAACAGTTGGTATTCATGGGGCTGGTACAGTTTGGGCGCATTTGCAAATTGACAATCAATTATATTTTCTCTTACAGCATCCTAAGTATTTATTTTCAGCACACTATGAATGGCGTTTTATTCACAACTCAAGCAAATTCCGCTCATTTGTTCCTTCCTCAATATAACGACTCGACACCACTTTGTCTTTTTTATTTCGGCTTACTGGTTATGCACACAATAATATCTGGAAAAGTTTTGCGTCACTTTTTTAATTATTCGTCCCCGCCAGCTTCATTTCAGCCCTACACAATATCACGGCACTTACACGGCTTCCAGGGTTAACTCCATCACTACAAAAACAACCCGTTCCAGCAACATCGACATCGGAAACTTTTCAGTTCTTGTTAAAAATACTTTCTTAACGGATTTTTCCCCCGATATATATAGGGGTTTTAATTAAAATTACATCTTTGCAGAAATCCTCGCTGCTTCGATGCCTCTTAAAATAAAATTAACTACTTAATTGTTCAACGTGAATGATGCCATGAAATATCGAGAGAAGAATTATTCGAAGGAATCTGTAAGGTCTCCCTCGAATAGGTTCGTTTGGAAAATTTATTAAAGGTACATTTTGTTTGAGGATATAGGTGAAAATTTCAAAATCTCAGACACTATTAAAGATGGAGATATTAGTAATGGCTTACTCGAATGGTCCATCATGAAGTTTAACATTTCACTTCAGAAAAAAATATAGTGAGCTATAAATTGGTGCAAGTGTCCTCACTTATATTTTGAACCCTCATTTAACTCCCTTATCCAGTAAAACATCTTAAAATTTTATTTGCAAGTGTTGGAAAAGCAGTATTTTTGACTTAAATGGACACATTTGAGAAATTAAACTTTCCGACTAAAGTTTATACACTGTAACTTTTTTACTATTTATGCTATCATAACAAATAATGTAACAAATAAAAGCGAAGTGTGTTTTTTAGTTCTCTACAAAAAAGTATATTACATATCTCCCAAAAAATACACCGTTAACGAGTTATTTACAAAAAACCAAAAAATCCAAGATGGTGGCTAAGATTTTTGAAGATTCCCGCATTGGGAGACTTTGGGACTTTTAGTATGTTAATTAGGATGGTATTATATACCTATAAAAAATTGTAGCCTGTTAAAAATTATTATTATTAATAAATATGTATATAATTGATAAATAAAATTATTAATATTGGCCTACTGGATAGGGCTGGAACCTTTGATGCAACTATAGCACTCGTAGTAGTTTCCACAAACATCCAAACACTTTCACTTCGCTCGACGCGCGTTTCGCCAACCAAGTTGACGAAACGCGCGTCGAGTTGTCCAAGCGGAACATGTTTTTATCAATCAACGCGAAATTTATCAAAAAAATGTCTTCACAAAATAAAAAATTTAAAAAATTGACTACTAATGTACCAAAAAATGTTCCTCGGAAGGTCGTTAACATTGTGGAAAATCACTCGTCACACTCTTTTGATAAAGAAGAACTTGACCTTCTAAACAAGGGTTTAAACTTTGCTGTAGCCCCTTCTGATGAGATTTTGGATGATGTCGTGGCAGAGATTGAAAGTTCAATTCAATATCTGCCTGATTCATCCAAGGGTCTCGTCAGAGTGGCTTGCAGGAACCAAATTTCTAAAAATATAATGAATAACGTAGACAATAGATAGTCATGCTCAAAGAATCCTAGAAAGACTATCAAAAGATTTCGCGAGAAAGACTATTATGTACGGGTAAACAACCTAATTAGTAATGGTCCTTATAAAGAACTTACTAGAAATCCTTTACCAAGAATGACCACTGAAATAAAAAATGTCCTCAAATCATGTAACAACCTTATTACTCCACCTGTTAAGAATAGGTTACGTTTATCTAACCCTACTGTATCTATATTGTATTGTCTACCAAAAATTCAAAAGCCAGGGAAGTCGGTGCGTCCAATAGTATCGTCTATTGGATCTCCGACTTACCACTTATCAAAATGGTTGACTAAGGAATTTGAAAGTTTGCCCATTGCACAGCCTAGTTTTTCAGTTAAAAATTCGAATGTTTTCATTGATAAGGTCAAGAATATTCAATTACAAGAGGGTGAAATTTTGATTTCCTTTGATGTTTGTTCATTATTTCCGAGTGTACCAAATCCACAGACCTTGGACTACTTTGAGGATTTACTCGAATTAAACAACTATAGAAAATAAGTAATAGAAGAATATATAAACTAATGTGTTAATGTCTTCATGAGTCGATTTGAAACTGAAGCAAAAGAATAATTCGAGTATTTTCCTAGGATTTGGCTGAGGTATGTGGATGACATTTTTGCTGTGTTTGACACTAAGATTGCGAATGTATAAAACTTAATTTCCAAATTAAATAGTCGTTTCACTTCTGTAAAGTTTAGTAAAAACTTCCATTTTTAGATGTATTGGTAATTAAAAATAGTGACAATAGGTTAGAAGAGAGAGGGAGAGATAGAGGTATGGTACATATTGGTTTTATGGTAACTAAAGTGTGACACATATGCTCATTATTATAAATGGTGTAGATTTCTCGTGAATATAGCATCAATCGTTGTTCCTGATTTAGTCATGGCAATGTTCCGGTCGTAATTCATATCTAAACCGAATTTAATTTTTACTTCTACTTATTCAAGCTTGTTTTTAATAAAATTTACATGCAGACATAATGTATGACCTGCTAATTACAGAAAGCCCAACCAAAAATGGCCATTCTGAAAGTGGCCATTGGGTCCATAGTGCGTAGTGAGGTATTGAATATACCTGACAGCTATTACCTCAAACGAGGAGTTGTTAGGCCACATAACTTTCCGGAGAAGATGCCCACCATTCTACCTAAGACTTGATTCGGTTCCCAATACAACCATTATAAACGGCAAAAACATCGATGGAAAAACCCAACTTGACTAATTAGCAGATATTATAAATAAAGCTTAAGAAACAAAAATACTTAAAATGAAAATTATGTAATGTGACGTGAAAAATTGGCCAAATTTCGAAAAGCTGTATCTCTGAAACTCTTGGACGTACAATAACCGTTCAGGTCTCGTATTATTGCAAATTTAATATGCTTCAAGGATGATTATAACGGTCTTTGAAGAAAAGCCAGTAGTCCGTCCGGGTCAAAATCGACAAAAACTGAAATAGGTAAAAAATTTCGCGATTTTATTGATTTTTGACAATGACCCGGTCGTCTGCCGAGGTCTAAAACTTGGATTTAACATTTTTCTTTCATTATAAATAACGTACCAAAAAAGCAAAAATGCCTGATTAGATGCAGCGTTCATCCCCTTTTTAAGTTTAATTTGACATTATATTAGAATTTCTTGTTTTATTGCTTCATAAAGCCTGAATTTTGGAGTGGTATATATTTAAAAAATTATGTCAATTTTTTAGTTAGCAACTTCTCATTCAGAGAGGGGGGGGGAGAGAGAGAGAGGGGGGGGAGAGAGAGGGAGAGATAGAGGTATTATACATATTGGCTTTATGGTTACTGAAATGTGACACATATGCTCATTATTATAAATGATGTAGATTTCTCAAGAATATAGCATCAATCGTTGTTCCAGATGTAGTCATGTTCCGGTCGTAATTCATATCTAAACCGAATTTCTCACGAAGAAAGTGAAGTAGTGGCAAGGACGCATCCTCCGCAAAAAGATCATCATCCATTTGTATCAGATTCGAAAGCCCAATCCAGATATATCCAGCAGGATATGCATAATTAATATTGTTGTATTCTGGTTAATTCAGATTCTGTCACGATCGTTTATAAATTATATCAAAATTGCTTTCCGCTTTAGAACACTTGTGGGGATCGTTGCCCAAGTCAAAGCCGCATTCGCTATATCTGTTTCTTGTTATATCATAATTTATTTCCGCTTTAGAACACTTGTAGGGGTTGCCCAAGTCAAAGCTGCACTCGATATATCTGTTTCTCTCTCTCCCTCATATCTGTCATATGCTTTATCTTACTTGCGAGACGAAAATGTTATAAAATGTGTCGTGACGCGACCTTGAAACATCACTCTCATGCGAAAGAAGGATTCACTTCAAAAATGAGTTCTACAAACTGGCTTTTACAGAATTAAAATATCTCTATTCGTTTAGAATATATCCGACCTGGGAATTTTAATTGTATAGACGGATTCCTCGAGATTCAGCTGTTCGTTTTGCAACTCTTTTATACTACACACACAAAAATTAATCTCCATACTCCTTCGACGCCAGTGCCTATAAGGGCCCGGTATTCCTCGCGTACACACCGGATATTAAACGTATCAAAGACAGACGGGGGCCGCTACAATTTTAATCTGAGATGGAAGAAAGGGAATAAACAAATTTTTCGGATTCCGCGTATCGACCGAAAAACAATATCGGTACTTAAAACGTGACAATCGAATGCGTTTGTCAGATGCAAACTTGCGAATAACAATCGCAGCCGGGGGTAGGGCCTAAACGTTGACGTCCCTTAGATATCAATTCTGGCCTGCCGTCCTAAATTTGGGGGAGAGTCGGGAAACTTTTCGGGTCACATTTATTTCCACAAAACTATATTGTGCAGTAGAAATTGCCACATTCGTACTATTATATACACATTTATTTCCACAAAACTATATTGTGCAGTACAAATTGCCGCATTCGTACTACACTTTTTTACCATTAAGAGTTATCATTGGACGATGCGAACGGTAATTTTTCATGAAATGACGTGAAAAGCAAAAAAGAGAAAAAGCAAAAAAAGCCTGCTGAAGCGTCTTTAGAATACAAAAAGCGACAATCTGATCGAAAGTAATAGGCAATATCGCAAACTAACGGTTAGTTCTGATTTTTTAATATAATTTTAGGACCAGTAGTGTATATATATATCCAAGTTTGCAGCTTCGAAAGACCTGTGCTAAGTTCGTAGCACGCGAAAAATCGCGAAATTTTCGAGATTTTGAGGGCGTACAAAAATAAAGCAGTCTTTGTTATTGCGCAAGAACCATTCTCGATATCTCCTTTTGAAAATAAGTTTCGCAAGTTTTGCCTGAACTTTTCTCCTAGCGAATATTTCAATTGGACATAATAAATCCTTCATTTTCAATAAATACGTCTCTTATAATTGTTGATTAGTGTATATCGCATACTGTGGTCTGTTTGTTGGGTTTTGTGAGAACAACATGTACAAACTTGAATTTGTTTATACGACCTTCTGGTCCGATAATTTGTTGCAGTATATGAATAAAAACTACAGACGTATGCTCAAAACTGGAAATAACTTTCCCGTAGAAAACGAAAAAATAAAATCGAAAAAAAATAAATAAAATCGTAGTATTCTTGTAAAATAGTATTGTCCTTGCATAAAGCCATTAAAACGTTTTTTTAGGAATCGAAATTTTTGTTTTATAAAGTTTTGGTGTTTCAACTTGTTAGTGACAGAATATTTTCTGTCGCCCTCTTCTCAAATTAGCTTGAATTTCTTTAAATTCATCCCAGTATTCGCACTTGACGAACATCGAATTTGGGATTTCTTTTTTAAATAGTAAACATTTAACATCTTTCCAATACAAATTTGATAAATCCGTGGTCTTGTGAACATTAGGCATTTGAAAATTTTTGAACCTTTTAAAGGATAAAAAATCGTTATAGATCTGGTATGATACGATTTTTTAGCACGACAAACTTATGACTTTGCTTATCAAATTTAGATCATAAGACCAAAATGGCATTTTTTGTGGATCCACCCTTATGGCAGGAAACCCTTGATATGACCATCTTAAACATCTACCCGCCGTCACCACAAACTGATAAAAAATATTATTTGGACACTTAAGAACTGTGTAGTACAAACAGAAACAGGTATGACCATACCCGTACAGGCGATTGCTCGCAGAGAAATAACGGGCAAGACAATAAGAATCTGCACAAATAGTAGACAATCACTACTGGCCCTGAAAAACTACAAAATAACCACAGGGTCAACATGGGAATGTCACCAAGTACTTGTGAGAGCCTGTCAGATGAATAACATCTGCCTGTTGGGTCAAAAGACACTCACAATGCAACGGCAATAAAGAAGCTGGCAAACTGGCCAAGAAGGCAGCGAGCCTGAGAATCCTTGGGCCTGATCCTTCAAGTACACTACCAATTGCATCGAAACTCGAAATAATAAAGGAAAACACCCACAAGAAATTTAAGACGTTGTGGGATGAAACAAGTAGCTGTCAGATGGCCAGAAATCTCCTGAAATATCCCAGCGAAGAGACGGCGAGGAACTATTTGGGGAAAACTACCACTTGTAACAGGAATCCTAACCGGACACTGCAGGAAACGTCTATAACATGAGACAAAGTGACACGCCCATCTGCAGAGGATGTGAACAAGAAGGTGAAACGGTCGAGCATGTACTTTGTGAATATCCCGCCGTGTCATCGACCAGATAATCCGTATTGGGGGAACGTTGGCCTTCTATGGCAAATTTGAGGGAAATGTCCCTATACATCATCACCTTTTGTACAACACTAGGCTGGTCGATGGCCTAGGGAGACATTTTCTTCGCGGAGGAAGCACAAGGGGCCCAATGGGGCCTAAGTGCAGCAGTTCTCTGATCCGCACTCCGGTCAAATTACAGAATACAGAACTGTGTAACTAATCTAAAGACTAGAACAAGGCGGACTCTTTCTTACCTGCGCAAAGCGGTAGCACGCAATTGCATCTTAGCCTGAGAAAGCACATTGGTTGGGAAAGCACGAAGGCCAACCCCTGAGAAAGTACATTAGCTGAGAAAGTACGAAGACTGACGGAGACTGCCGAAGCCAATAAGTTGTGTCTGATATTTTCAATACGTCTTGCGTATGATACAAGACACATGCGTAGGATGCAAAGTCTGTGATTTTTTATGTTCAGGGTAGCTTTTAACATCGAATAGGTACCATAATGTTGAAGGCTTCATTTTCTTTGAAAGGTCGAAAAAATAGACAAGCGGCACATTTTCAGAGAAAGATCCTATATTTTTCTTCTGTCTATATTCCATGTCACATTCTTGACTTATCCGGCAATAGATTGAATTCTACATCTCGCGCCGGATCTCTATCTCACGTGATGTTAATGGTAATATCATCCTCACTTTCAATTAGATCCATTTCGAACAATTACTTGACATTTTTATACATACGAATAGTAAGAAAGAGCCAGTTACTTTTATTAAAATAATTTCAATATTTAGATATTGGTAATGCGCAATAATAAATATAAAAAAGAGTTGCATGGAATTGGAACAAATTTGGAGAAAAAATTATATGCTTCACACGGCAGAAAAGCAGATTTAATGCCTTGGCTGGTTTTCTTTAAATAAGGAGGTTATTTACGAAAAGTTTATAGATTCCAAGTTATAAGAAAAAAACACCCAAAAATAGGTCTTTTACCTTCTTTGCATTTTTTCAATGTTGCGTCAAGAAATTTTGTTAGCTAAGCTCAGATTCGGATTCAGCACTCCAAAAAAACATGTAGAATGGAAGATATCAAAACTACTCCAAAACTTTCTTGGTAAAAACACAGTTTGACTGGATTATATGGGTAAATAGAACAGGTTTAATTGTGCTGATGTGTCTTGAAAATAAATGTTTATTACGTGCAGAAGCTGAGAGATTATATACATTTTACTAAAAGATATCAGTTGCGGGCAATAATGCTTTATTGTTTTTTTCTTCCTGTGGTAAATAAAATATGTCCGTCCTGGCATCCATAAGAGAAAACTAAGACGGTATTAGAGGCATAGGGCGGATCCCACAGGACTTTTTCCGGTCAGCGATTTGAGACATTTTCTTATTTATTTGCCAGTTTAATTCCTTTCGCATTTCTCGTAATTCTCCGTCAGATTATTTTCACAATATACCTAGGACAGCGGGATCCACTTCTTCCTACGTTCCCGCGTATACGCTACACCTAAGATTCTCCATTTGTTTGCCCCAATTTGTTCCAGCGTACATTGCAGGGGTTTCTGTCGCCGTTTCCCCAAGTTTTAATCATCAAAAATTGAATTAACAAAAATAAGTAAACGCTGCTATGTGAAATGCATTAATAATGTACCTATTACATTATTAATGCATTGGCTTGAAAAAGAGTGAGAATACATTGTGGAAATAGGGGTGATTCGACGCTTCGCTTGCTCTACCTCACGAGTCGCCACTGCTTCTCATAAAAGTAAGCCAATATATTTCTTTCATGATTTCCAAACAGTTTTTTATATTTTCTTCACTGGCAAAATAATCTGCAACATTGTTCGTAATTTTCTCTTAACTTTGACGATGATAGATTAGATTTAGCTTCAGAAACTGCCTTTAAAATATCATAAAAATCATCGCCTTCTACCTAGGCAGGGATGTTAGAGGTCTGGAGTCTTACATAGCCATTAGAATGCTTAACAACATGTGCTGCGTCCGATTGAAAAATTTTAATACCTATTGCAACACTGTTAAGTTAAAAGCATACAGATCACAGCATACCGATCTTGATGAAAATTGCCATTGTCTTTGCCAATTGCAATTGCCAAAATTGACTTTTGAAGTCTCGTCTCGAGTCTCTCGCGAGAGTCTCGCAAAAGTATCGCAGTATCGCAAGACTGCTTAACAATCAAGTCGGAAAGCCAAGAACGTTGTTATTATAATATTATCACGTTTTAAAACCGAACCCAGATCACAGATGATGAATGGAAAATACTTGAAGAAGTAGGACATAAATTACTGATTAACTTCACAGTGTTGACAAAAAAACTGGAAGGAGAGAAATATGCGTCGCTACCGATGGTCGTAGTTTCAATAAATTTATTAATTGATAAACTAGAAAGTAAAATCCATGAATGGGACACTAATGCTGACCGAAATAAAGTTGTAGAACAGCTTAGGGATTTCAGGCAGCCCGCGATAAAATTTTAAAACACTATCAGAAAACTAATTGGATCTATATTTTGATTTTGGAGCCTCGGCATAAGTTAGAAACTTTCACCACGTGGGGCAATGAATTAAAGAAAACATCACTCACAAAATTTGAAGATATTTACAAAACTTATTTTTTTTAAATCTGAAGACGAAAGATCGAAAGAAAAAGAAGCGGCAATAAATTCTAAATCTGATACTGAGAAAGGCACTTCAGATTTAGATTTTGTAATAGATTTTGATGCTTTACATGAGACGGAGTCGCCATCGCCAAATGACAGAGGAGTAATGGAGGAAAATCAAAGATATATTTCATTGCCATAAGCCGACAGAACAACCAATATATTACAACGGTGCAAGGATCATGCTTCAAAAGTTCCAGTTTTAAGTGTGATGGTAAGGGATTTCCACGCCACGGCAGTACCGGTGGAAAGATAATGCTTCAGAAAGATATCTTTTGTGTCTTAATGACTGGGTTAAAAATAAAAAATTACCGAGGAAGTTTAATTAAAAAATCGAAAATATATTAGACGTTTGTTTAGCTAGGTTTGTTTGTTGACAACTTAGAATTTTAGTTTCGTTACATAATAATTTTAGGAAAACATCAAATCTTTATGGGTATCTACAACTGAAATTGCGTGTTATTTTTATTATGTTTTTATCTTCTTATGTGTTTGTTTACAATAATAAAAAGTTGGAATTAGGAGCTTTAAAGCTATAGGTTCCTATCCTTATATGTATATACATCGACCAAACTTTGCGAGACATTTACGAGACTCTCGCCCGAGACGCGTGGCGAGACGACACTTTTACTTGCGAGACGAGATTCGAGACGAGGCTTTTCGATTCGATTTTTCATGCGAGACAAAGTCTCGTCTCGAAAGATCTCGTGAGCACCACTAGAAAAAACACGAAAAATAATCGTAAACTTCGTATTTCCATGTTAAAATGCAAAATTGTAGGTTAAAAGCTTGATTGAGGGTAAAGTAAGCAACACAATCGGCTGACTGAGGCGGCTGAACGACCACGTGGCCGCATGTTTAAGCCCTACATTAAACAACGATTTTTTCACGAAAAAATGCTCGATTCACTATGAAAAATTATTTTTTACGTAAAATCATCCGCGGAACAATTTTTGTTTCAATCTTTTTTGTCTAAAATCATTACTTTTTCCATTATTGAGAGAAAAGTGACGTATTCAAAACTATTTGGCAATAAAAAACCATGACGCGTATCTCGCTAATTGTAACTTTTTTTAATGACTTACTGTGTACGTCAAGATCTTACATTTAAGCGGGTTCCGTCCAAAGTTCAAATTCACGATGTTTTTTTTCCGTGACCCCCTACTACTGATGCATTTTGCTAAATTAATACATAATTGATTGTTTACAATGTTTACTCGTCGTTATAATGTTTTGTTTCCACGGTAGTGTCTGAAATGTCACATTCACTTCCTTACTTGATTACTTTTAAATAATTTATTTAAGAATTTCTAATAATTAATACTTTTCCATTAAGAATACCAGAAAACAGCACGCTACGCTCGTGACGCAAGATATTTCCTCTCACTAGAAAACTAGCACTCACATATAAAACAATCTACTATTTTTTTTAGACCTAGTGATCTAAAATGTTATATAAACCGTATATTTGTATTAATGCTAAACAATTTGTAGATGTCAAACGTCATGTCAAATTTGTCTTGAAATTACTCAGAAGCAAAAGTGCCAACATATGAGCGATATAAGGTGAAAACATAAGAGAATTGTATGTAATTAAAAATTGAGGATCAGCTCTTTAGATCGGTGATAAGTTATTAATACATTTTGTGGTAGGTAACGTTATTAGCCTATCCCATTTAGTCATTAGCCTATTCATTTCGATTAGTGGCATTTTACAGAAGAATCTTTCATGCTCCAGATTATCACTATAATTACGTTCACATCGGATGACGTTTAGATCCAACCTTCACCGTAAATATTGTTTCTCTTGCAGCATTCTATGGTCTACTTTTTCCACCACTACGAGCTGCCGGTAATTCTACAACAGGCCCACTTCCAGCAGTTCCTTCTGCGAAATTCCCAGCAGCAAAGGGAGGCGGTCCCAGCGCCGCAACCTCCGGGTCCACACATTAGGACTAGGATCACGCAACTGATATCCATCGTGCGGCCTTCCGTCACCACCCAAACTTCCACTACTATTAGTCAGATTGCCACATCCACCTCGACAAATACGACAACACAATCGACTGTCGGCACCTCGGCGCAACCGGTGAGCTCGAGCCGGTCCAGCCAAACGGTAAGTGGGATTTTATATTATTTGGTATAGATTTATTTGCTGCGTGGTCCGGTGGTGGTGGTGGTTTGGTGAGTGTCACCTTAGGAATTTGCTGTTGGGTTCAAATAAAGAGATACTGAAGAGTCTTTCTTTCGATCCTCTTCTATAAATTCTCTCAAATTTTTTTGTCGGTCTTCATCCCATACTCATACAAAAACATACTTCGGTGATCTACTCAATAGGTCAGTCAATCAGTAGTCAGTAATTCTTCTTCCTCTCGTTCGTCTTCAACCTCAAAATTAAGATCATAACATTAACCGTAATGTTTGGTTTCACAGGGTAACATATTTGAACGGTTAACTACAGTGACTCTATACAAGACAGTGGCGTCTATAGGGACTAAGCCCATCCGCCATGTTGTGACAAATTTAAACACGTAATGCATAAGTTTTATAGAAAATAAATTAAGTATTTTTCTTATAAATTAATTTTATGCAGACAACCCCCGGAAGGTAATTTTAAATCATGAATGATGTAGAATCTCCTGTTCTAGTAATAGAGGACAAAGAAATAATAATAGCAACTATTGGTTTTTATTTTATAGGCCAAATAATTAAAATTAAGCGTACACTACAAAATGAAATTTGTTATGTTTACATTACAAGACAAAATACTTAATAGAGGTAATATGTAGTATTAGTTACAATAAATGTCCAGCATCACTTTTACTTGCAACTTTTGTTGATGATTTTTGGAGATACTGCAGTTTTCTTTGAAGTAATCATCAATGATGCGGATGGTAATTGAAATCCCTGATGTCACAATTCTTCATATCTGTTGATTCCACAACAAAATTTATTTCATTTGACCATCTTATGAGCTTATTTGTTGTTTTTTTCTCAGCCATTATTTGGTCTTTATTAAATATGTAATCGATTTAGTGAGACTTGATTAAGGGGCTGGGGAAAGACGCATCTTTTTCGATATTTTTCATTTTATTTTTAGTATCCCGAAGTTTCTTTATTATTCCTTATTTTCAGTTTTGGCTATTTCTTTGAAATACATTGTTTCGAATTTTTCGTGTCGGTCTAATATTTTTGATTCACTTTGAAAACCTTCAAATATTAAAGGCGATATATTTTCCACTACATTTTCTTCGATTGATGTAGACTGAGAGGTGAAGCACTGACTGTAACTAACTGGTAAATCTGGAGTGGAATTACATATACCACTACCACACGGCATAGTTTTCCAAAAAAGACGTAAATAAATGTACGCGGAGAAGATGATGAACAGCAGCATCTTCTGTAGGTGGCGGTCTCGAAATTTTTGATTAACTTTTGGCAGTTGTAATTTTTTCAATGAGAGATTATATCGTAGTAGGTTCTCAGAGTCTCTGTGTTTGGATTTCCACCATACGATGATACCAATGCTTTGGTCGTGCCAACATCTGTGATTTCCTTTCTGTTTGAATTTTCTTATCAAAATAGCACAAATGCCAAATTCCTCATATTTGCAAAAATTTCATCTCGAAATTTCAACGAAAAATTGCATCTCGACGGTCATAAACTGACTATATGCACCATAAAGTTCATGTGATATTAAAATAAAAAATTTTTAGTCAATATTAATTATTTTTGAACTATTATATTTGAAAAATTACCAAAAAATCAGAAAAAATATCAATGCATTAGCTTTTTTACATAAGAGTGCATTTAAATATGTCTTCAAGCCACAACTGTTCCCACGTACTATGATTTTATGGTTATTTACACCTCTGATGGAGAAAAAACTTCTCGAAAATCGTCCTCAAATAATTATTTCTGCTGGCCTACAAGGTCATTGCTGTTTTTACAACTGTGTCAGCATCATCCGTAGGATGCGTCACAGTGTGGCCATTCGCTTCTAAAATGTGTTTCCCAAGCATGGTTTTTTCGTCATTAGAAAGAAATGGTCCTTTGGCAATAGGAAGTGGAGAGATAATTTAAAGTGTTATTTAAAGAGAGCTATTTAAAGTAAATTTCACTGTTACTGATAATTGTTTTGTGCGTATCTGATTCACCATTAACTAGGTAATATGTCATCCGAAGTCCTTGTCAATACAAATAAACTGCTCTACTATTCAATATTGCTCTACTTCTTCAATATTGTATGTTTTCCTTCAAAAACTTGTTTTATTCATATTCTTCTGTTTTATTGATAGTCACTTCGTATAGAAACTTTGCTTTTATTAGAAACATTTTACTTCTAAAAACCATTATTATATTAATTGCCAGTGTAAAATGCCGTGTAATTTGTTACCACACATGAGTTTTTGATGTGTTTTTTAAGATGGAACATAAAAACCCGCACTTTTGCACTCCGTCTTTTCGGGAAATGGAACAATGGCAATGGGGGATTGTTACTTTTTGCATGTCGTTTTAAAATTCAATGTAACATCTGTTATATTGTTTAAAGCAGCGTGTATGTATATATATATATATTGAGTCTTGCCCGGATACATCAGAACCGTATAATAACATAGTAATAAGTGTTTTATGATCATGTGACAATTAGCCGAAGTCTTGTTGACAACCAGAAGCAATATCGTTATCGAAGTTGAAACCGGGGTGTTTTAGAATCACTTCACGCCTTTATCAAATGCCGGTGCTTCTTTTTCATCGTCACAGGCCATGGTGTGGTCTGCAAAATTATTTGCATGCGTTGCTGAAACAGGATAATCTTGTTTTTACCATCACTTTGTTCTTGTACGCCTTGGAAGTGTCCCAAAATACTCCAAGTCGCCTCCAACCGTGTTCTGTTAATCTCCTTCTCATACAACGGTTTGCGAAGGATCTGTTTAGACGATTTTTATGTAGTTGGTGCAATGCTGGCAATTGAAAGCGGTAAATTAAATTTCGGCGTGGTTTTAATAATACAAAAATATTTTGTTCTTTGTAGGTTCCTAGATCTGTGGAGACGGCGGAATCGCAGACCTCGGGTGGTCGTCCGTCCGTAGTGGCCTCCAGTCAGACCAGCGAGCATACGCTACCTCGGCATCCGGCAGGAGGCTCCGACCAACCGTGATCGAATCGATATTAATTCTTATTGAATTACCTGCAAAATTTGAAGAAACTGAATCAATCTACATTATAAAGACATTACATTACTTATATATTAATGATAGCTACTTATACAATATGTATATAATAGTGAGTCTTTATTTTTAATGCTTATAGAAGAAATGTATATATTGTTATTTTTGTTTATTAGGTGGATGTAGATCAAAATGAAATAAATAAAACACACCAGTCTACTGTTATTACTTTTTCCAATATGATAGCCCTATTATAACACAGCGGCGGCTCGTGCCGAATTAAACAGGTAGTGCCAAAACTGGCAAAGACGCATAATGAAGTGCGGAAATTTTTAAAATTTTCATTGTCACGGGTTTTCCTGGCACTTCAAAATTTCAATAAAATATCCATCTGAACAAAAATACAGACTTCCACACGAATAATTATTTTAGTTTATGATTACCATGGCCACCGGCTTTAAGGGTGAATTATTGTTTTGATTTTCAACAGACTCATTTATTTTATAGATAATTTTCAAAAAATAAATGGTCATAATGTATTAGTACAAAATAATTAATCATTATAAAGATTATAGAAGATTGCTCACCCACAGTGGTTGTAGATTACTTCTAACCTCCTGAGATATAATCCTATAAAGAACTCCTAAAACTACTTAATGTTTTTATGTCTATTTAAAAAAAAGTTATAAAATTAATTTAATTAACACACGCGATGAAAGTTTATGACGATAGTTTTAAAGTTTGCGGTATAAATTCACTCCATCCTTCTCTCTTTTTTGTTTGCAAAAGTTTCAATTACTTTATTATTAAAGTTGTCAATACTCGAGCTTTGAATATGTTTTTTAATTCTTCCAATTAAGTCCAATTCGGCGCTAAAATTTACCAGTTCCTTAAAAATGCCCCTATTTGCTGAACCTTCCTTTTAATCGTGACCCCTTAACGCTAATTCAAACGCACCACAAAACCGTATACAGCTAATTATTTGGTTTAAAACATATCTATTCTTATACACTTCATCATTATGTTTAATGAGAGCAGTCCGATAAAGCGAATTTAATTGTGTCTTTATATTTGACTTAGCCAGCATGGAAAAACTTAACACGTTGTTCATGTGAACTTTAGATTTTTCGTGAGTTTTCATTTTGTCCCATATATGAACAAGATCGTCCGTGCCATTTATCGACCAAGTTTCATCACCTCCAAACAGGACACATACAAAACAAAACAGTTTATTAATCTCTTCACAGCCAATTGTTTTTACCGTAGATAGTTTTATTAAATTTACGGGATCGAGATTTTTGTCCACTGCCACTTTGTTTTATAATATTTAAATCAGGCATTGGTCATCCTAACTCTTTAATTTTAAGTTTTTCTTTTTTAAGTGAAAAGTTACTAAAAGTTTTTAAATCGCCGATCTTATTCATGATTAATTTATTAAATACCTACTAAAAACTAAACACGAATATAAGTTTACTATTTATATAGAAAATATGTTTTAATGAAAGATACAGTTAATATTTATGTACTTTTACGAATAAATAAGGTGGTGCCATGGCTCCGTGGCACTACCTCACCAGCCGCCACTGTTATAACAGATAAGAGTGACCAAAACACGTTTCAGATATATCTGCAAGCGAAAGGTAAGATTTCCAATTAAATTCGTCAGTTATTTTAAATTAGTTTAATGCTTAAGCAACCGCCGTGGGTGTGGTGGTTTAGCATACTCTTTGTGCACTGTAGGTTTCGATGTCAAATCCCACAGATTTGCTATATTTTTTCTATTTTTTTTACTTAATGCCTTACCATTTCAGATATAAATACGACGTAATTATATTTTTATTGCCCTAAAATATAATTACTTTCGTCACAGGGTCGCCTGACTGATCAGATAATAAAGATACGTGTACACGGCACCCCGCAGCGGTTGCGTAGACACGCCCTAATATTCATGGTGCTCTTCATCTAAGTATCTTCAATTCATAGAAATGGCAAAGAACACAAGGTAAGGTATCAAAGTTAATATATATGTCAAATAAACAAAGATAATCTTGATATTGGAGCTTATACAAGGTGTACATCGACAAAGTATCACATTTGGATGGTTTATAACTCGAGAACGAAAAGATCTTAGATTTCACTGATCTTAGATTTCCTTCAAGTTTTTCTTGCTATGGTTACCAATTCTTAAACGCTGTCAGAAATTATGGGAAAAATGGCCTACTTTCATCCAGAATTATGAGATTTAGTCTGTAGACTATAAAACGGATCTAAAAGCCGCGACGATCGGCTGGCCTTTATATACTATTTTCAAGGTTTCTAGAAACTCAAAGAGTATTCCTTCCTATACTAGATTATACTGAAGGGTTCTCCCGATATCTACAGGGGGTAAACCACATGTTCTCATAACACAGCTATATCTCCGTTAATTTGAAGCCCTAGAGGGATCTAGAAGTCCCTTGCACCCACGGATGCAATGTTCCCACATCGTCGAGTGCCGTGTTGCCAGATTCAGATTTTCCCTAGATCTAGGGAATTTTCAGTATATCGTTAAGCAGACCGTATTCAACAGTAAAAGACGCTGACGAACAAAACGTGCCCTAGTAAAATAAATACAGAGCATAATACCACATAGTTTCAATGGCTATACGCTGATAGGTCAATCCTAATTATATTAATAACTAAATTAAAAATGGCTAAAACTATTAAAATTAATAGTTTCGACAAGTCATTTTACGATTTATCAGATATGTCTATTTATAATTATATATGTAATAGAGTATCCTCAGAAGTGAGAGTCGAGATTATTTAGCCTCGCACCAAGATATGAGTGTAACGTTGTCTAACCAAATGCATGGTAATACACGTGCATAATAGAAATGAAGTGAAAATAACTGTTCTAAGATTGCTAAATAAATATGTGTAGTGTTTTAAAATAGATTCTAAAGTGGAATTGTGAAAGGCAGAAATTATGACAATACGTGATTGGTTGGCAGTTAGCTACTATGTTAATAAATATGCGAGTAACTAAGGAAGTGTGTTTTGTTTCTGTGAGGAGACTTCCTTAGCGAAAGATAATAATGCAGAAGAAAGATCGTATTAGGCACTACAACCGGTAGCAGCGTTAAAATTTCGCTCAGAGAAAATTAAGTATTTAAATTGAAAAATCCATGTTAATGGTTGAAGTTTGGACACGATTGTAGTAATGATTATCATGTCTTCTCGAAACGTAGACTATTTTCCAGTTTTTTTTAGCATTGTTTCCGATTTTTAAATTTTCAATTCAAAAATGTTAATGTTAATTTTTTTAAGTGGCGTTTCGACGTGGAATAAATAATATCGCATTAAATCATTGTCTGAATGGTGACAAAGCATTCGCTTTCTTAAAGGAACAGGACCGGGCTTTATGATGGACGTAATAAATAGATGTTGTACCTCATAAAGTATGCTCATAATTTTGAATTAAAGTTGGCCATTTTTCCAATAATTTCTAACAATATTTAATAATTTGCAACAATGGCATGGATACCGCATATCGATAGCTCTTTCGTTCTCGAGGTATATTATATACTGTTGTTAAAATGTTATAGACGAACACCCTGTATAATGCAAAAATGTAACTCTAATGCCAAGTTGTTTCCTCTGCTTGATTTCCCTGGGCGGGGTTATGCAGGATATATTTTTAAAATAAGATCGAAACACTTTCACCGGGATAAGTGTCTGTATAATTTTCGTTTCCCTACCTCAAATTCGGTTGGGTTATTTGTTAAATTCGCCTCTGAATCTGTTCCAAATTGTTTAAATTCGTTTTGATCTGATTAAAGTTATCCGATTCGGGTGTTTGCATTATCAGCGGAGTATTTACACGAGAGACTCAATAGAGGGTTAGTATGACGTTCCCGTGCTATCGGTTTCCTGGAATTTTTATACAGCGCCTCCGGAAAGGGCACAACATCAACGAAATCCCGAATTTTAAGATAGTTTTCTAACGACATGTATATGTAAATGCTTTTAAATGTGTTTACTTACTTTGGTATTGGGTCAATTTTTTTATAGATAATGTGACAGTTTTCAGTCAGAATTTATAGAAGAGAAAAAGACATGAGGGAAAGGGAAGAGATGGGAGAGAAATATTGTAGCGCAGTATTTAATATCAAACAGATAGTCCAATCAATGTACACAAGCCCTCCCTGCAACAGGAAAAAACAAAGTCATGTAGATACAGATCTAAGGGGTGAACATTTTACTTTGGTAATTTTTATGCGCAAAACGTGTTCTGTTTAATTGTAGATTCACCGGTAAAATGTGTACTATTTATTTTGAAATCCGCCCTAGTATAATCAACAAACGCACAGAATCACAATAGACCTACCTACAAAATAAATACATGAGACCGTATGCTTAAGATAAAGAAGATGCTGGACTAAAATTATATGCCTAACAAAACAAAGGCAGTGCGTCTCACCGCATGGTCCACATAGCCACACGCTGACTGGGAGGCGGTATATTATTAATAACTAAATTAAAAATCACAACAAAAATCAGAATCGATCATAATAATACTTTAGACATATCATAATATATTATGATTTATTTAATATTAAAATATTAACGTCTCATTATAAATAAATATGCATTAATACGTCGCCGAAAGTGGTAGTCGAGGCTTTCAGTATCGAAGCAGGACACAGTGTTCGAACATATGCTCATTAAGCATATGTTCGAACACTTACGCTATTCACGTATTCACTATTGACAATGCGTAACGAGACAAAATAGTATTATACGTCAATAGTGAATATGAATTCACGTCAATAGTGAATATGTGAATTGTTTTAAAATATATTCCATACTGAAATTGCTGGTAACCAAGGAAGTATTTTGTTTCCGAGAAGGAGACTTCCTTAACCATAGATAATAGAGCATAAGCAGTTCGTAAAAGGCATTTTTATGTAAGAAGATTAAATAATTTTGTTCATAATATCAAGTCAATCATCATAATTTATGCATAATAGTAATTACTAGTGTTTCCAAATTATTCTGTGAAGAAAATTAGTGATATTAAGTAATAGTAGGTTAATTCAAGTCGCCTTAGAAGGTTTAGGTAGTATCCTAAATTGTTCTACTGCAGTTTTCTTCGCATCCTGATAAATGTTTCCAAGATATACATACATACAATTAACAAGTTAGTATATATTACGAAGTTCCAGTAGTTTTACGAGACGTCGTTCCTCATTTTGCCGTAAGAGTGGTTATAAAGGCAGTTCTTACAGAAAAATACAAGAAAAGAGTATTTTACTCTTCTTTTTCCATTTACTTTCTGCTGCCATTATTAAAAGAAAGTGGGAAAATACCCCATTTGGTTCTTTAATATTTAATATTATTTCCAAAACTGGCTGAAAAGGTAATTAATACCTACGACAACTGGACAATAATTCGAAAGATTATCCTTAAGAGTCCTTTTTATAAATTGGAATGACTTGAAATTTTTGAAACATCTGGAAAAATATTTTCTCTAATGGCGAACTTAACCTAAAAAAATGGTAAAAGTAAAAAAAAACTGTTTTTCGCTAACAAAAAACAAAATTGAGCTCGTTTTATATAGTTAGGGCAGTGGAATAACGGATGGCACGAAAGCTAAGCTTTTCTCAATAGAGGGTTAGTATGACGTTCCCGTGCTATCGATTTCCTGGAATTTTTATACAGCGCCTCCGGAAAGGGCACAACATCAACGAAATCCAGAATTTTAAGATAGTTTTCTAACGACATGTATATGTAAATGCTTTTAAATGTGTTTACTTACTTTGGTATTGGGCCAATTTTTTTATAGATAATTTGACAGTTTTCAGTCAGAATTTATAGAAGAGAAAAAGACATGAGGGAAAGGGAAGAGATGGGAGAGAAATATTGTAGCGCAGTATTTAATATCAAACAGATAGTCCAATCAATGTACACAAGCCCTCCCTGCAACCGGAAAAGACAAAGTCATGTAGATACAGATCTAAGGGGTGAACATTTTACTTAGGTAATTTTTATGCGCAAAACGTGTTCTGTTTAATTGTAGATTCACCGGTAAAATTTGTACTATTTATTTTGAAATCCGCCCTAGTATAATCAACAAACGCACAGAATCACAATATACCTACCTACAAAATAAATACATGAGACAGTATGCTTAAGATAAAGAAGATGCTGGACTAAAATTATATGCCTAACAAAACAAAGGCAGTGCGTCTCACCGCATGGTCCACATAGCCACACGCTGACTGGGAGGCGGTATATTATTAATAACTAAATTAAAAATCACAACAAAAATCAGAATCGATCATAATAATACTTTAGACATATCATAATATATTATGATTTATTTAATATTAAAATATTAACGTCTCATTATAAATAAATATGCATTAATACGTCGCCGAAAGTGGTAGTCGAGGCTTTCAGTATCGAAGCAGGACACAGTGTTCGAACATATGCTCATTAAGCATATGTTCGAACACTTACGCTATTCACGTATTCACTATTGACAATGCGTAACGAGACAAAATAGTATTATACGTCAATAGTGAATATGAATTCACGTCAATAGTGAATATGTGAATTGTTTTAAAATATATTCCATACTGAAATTGCTGGTAACCAAGGAAGTATTTTGTTTCCGAGAAGGAGACTTCCTTAACCATAGATAATAGAGCATAAGCAGTTCGTAAAAGGCATTTTTATGTAAGAAGATTAAATACTTTTGTTCATAATATCAAGTCAATCATCATAATTTATGCATAATAGTAATTACTAGTGTTTCCAAATTATTCTGTGAAGAAAATTAGTGATATTAAGTAATAGTAGGTTAATTCAAGTCGCCTTAGAAGGTTTAGGTAGTATCCTAAATTGTTCTACTGCAGTTTTCTTCGCATCCTGATAAATGTTTCCAAGATATACATACATACAATTAACAAGTTAGTATATATTACGAAGTTCCAGTAGTTTTACGAGACGTCGTTCCTCATTTTGCCGTAAGAGTGGTTATAAAGGCAGTTCTTACAGAAAAATACAAGAAAAGAGTATTTTACTCTTCTTTTTCCATTTACTTTCTGCTGCCATTATTAAAAGAAAGTGGGAAAATACCCCATTTGGTTCTTTAATATTTAATATGATTTCCAAAACTGGCTGAAAAGGTAATTAATACCTACGACAACTGGACAATAATTCGAAAGATTATCCTTAAGAGTCCTTTTTATAAATTGGAATGACTTGAAATTTTTAAAACATCTGGAAAAATATTTTCTCTAATGGCGAACTTAACCTAAAAAAATGGTAAAAGTAAAAAAAAAACTGTTTTTCGCTAACAAAAAACAAAATTGAGCTCGTTTTATATAGTTAGGGCAGTGGAATAACGGATGGCACGAAAGCTAAGCTTTTCTCAATAGAGGGTTAGTATGACGTTCCCGTGCTATCGATTTCCTGGAATTTTTATACAGCGCCTCCGGAAAGGGCACAACATCAACGAAATCCAGAATTTTAAGATAGTTTTCTAACGACATGTATATGTAAATGCTTTTAAATGTGTTTACTTACTTTGGTATTGGGCCAATTTTTTTATAGATAATTTGACAGTTTTCAGTCAGAATTTATAGAAGAGAAAAAGACATGAGGGAAAGGGAAGAGATGGGAGAGAAATATTGTAGCGCAGTATTTAATATCAAACAGATAGTCCAATCAATGTACACAAGCCCTCCCTGCAACCGGAAAAAACAAAGTCATGTAGATACAGATCTAAGGGGTGAACATTTTACTTAGGTAATTTTTATGCGCAAAACGTGTTCTGTTTAATTGTAGATTCACCGGTAAAATTTGTACTATTTATTTTGAAATCCGCCCTAGTATAATCAACAAACGCACAGAATCACAATATACCTACCTACAAAATAAATACATGAGACAGTATGCTTAAGATAAAGAAGATGCTGGACTAAAATTATATGCCTAACAAAACAAAGGCAGTGCGTCTCACCGCATGGTCCACATAGCCACACGCTGACTGGGAGGCGGTATATTATTAATAACTAAATTAAAAATCACAACAAAAATCAGAATCGATCATAATAATACTTTAGACATATCATAATATATTATGATTTATTTAATATTAAAATATTAACGTCTCATTATAAATAAATATGCATTAATACGTCGCCGAAAGTGGTAGTCGAGGCTTTCAGTATCGAAGCAGAACACAGTGTTCGAACGTATGCTCATTAAGCATATGTTCGAACACTTACGCTATTCACATATTCACTATTGACAATGCGTAACGAGACAAAATAGTATTATACGTCAATAGTGAATATGAATTCACGTCAATAGTGAATATGTGAATTGTTTTAAAATATATTCCATACTGAAATTGCTGGTAACCAAGGAAGTATTTTGTTTCCGAGAAGGAGACTTCCTTAACCATAGATAATAGAGCATAAGCAGTTCGTAAAAGGCATTTTTATGTAAGAAGATTAAATAATTTTGTTCGTAATATCAAGTAAATCATCATAATCCAAGATATACATACATACAATTAACAAGTTAGTATATATTACGAAGTTCCAGTAGTTTTACGAGACGTCGTTCCTCATTTTGCCGTAAGAGTGGTTATAAAGGCAGTTCTTACAGAAAAATACAAGAAAAGAGTATTTTACTCTTCTTTTTCCATTTACTTTCTGCTGCCATTATTAAAAGAAAGTGGGAAAATACCCCATTTGGTTCTTCAATATTTAATATTATTTCCAAAACTGGCTGAAAAGGTAATTAATACCTACGACAACTGGACAATAATTCGAAAGATTATCCTTAAGAGTCCTTTTTATAAATTGGAATGACTTGAAATTTTTGAAACATCTGGAAAAATATTTTCTCTAATGGCGAACTTAACCTAAAAAAATGGTAAAAGTAAAAAAAACTGTTTTTCGCTAACAAAAAACAAAATTGAGCTCGTTTTATATAGTTAGGGCAGTGGAATAACGGATGGCACGAAAGCTAAGCTTTTCTGCAAGAGAGATCATAAATTATCTGTTTTAAAGTACCTGAATACTCGCCGAGTACATTTACTGCCTTCTGATACATGTTATAGCTGTGAATAAGAGCGGAAACTTTAATAACGATATGACTAGACTTCACCTGCTTAGTTTAACGCGAGTATAACACACTGCATAATAGCGAGAAATATACGAATAATAAAACTAATATGTTCTGCTCTTCCCACCACTGGATTCCAATATTTTAATAATTAAATACATCAGTGATTTCCCACCCGGAACCTTCGCATTCAATTCTCATCTGCACTAGCAGCTAAGAGAAAGAATGGCAGCCTGCCCGCCCCGCAGCCTTTCATTACCTTTATGATTCGTCACCGGAGGAAACATCGAGCGCCATTGTTTGACTCTTGAGCCCGATGTTGTGGTATTTCCGGGCCCGGAGTGCTGCTTCCGGTTACGGGGATCAATTACATGATCGGCTTGTTTGTTTTGCCATTACTTGATGAAACCTACGCCGCCCGGCAGGTAAGTATTCGGAGCGCTATCTCCTTGAAAGAGGGGCAGGCCGAAAAGTTGCTTTTGCTTTTAAATCGATACGCGTATAAGTTGGCTATGGGTGATGATTTCTTTTAGTAGTTCAGTTCGCAAAGATGCATTGTTCGAAGAGAAACGCCATCAAGTGGCTTCGGTGCAGTCGAATGGTGAAATAAGCTTCTACAGCTTCGTTTGCAAACAGTTACACACGCAAATTTATTATTTTTATACATGCAGGCGCTCTTATATTTTCATTGTAATATCACAAAAAAGTGAGAATAAATTGGAAATAATTGGACCAACTTTCTTGTTGCCAGGCAATTATCGAACTATCGTGTGGTATTGTTATTATTTTTTATTGTTACAATCATAAACACATTTTCGGGGATAATATAACTAGTATAAGTGATTAACATCGGTGATAGCCTGAGTAAAAAAACCCATGAAATTTGACCAAGTGCGAAGCACGAGTGCGCCAAATGGGTTAGAGTTGTTGACCTATACACGCTTCTGTAGTGACATGACGCGGCGCGACGACCGCTGCACCATCTCGTGGCTCTGCGGCGTAGCCCAATCTATAAATCATTACCTATCTACTTATCATTAAGAAAGAAACCATTAAATATTAATTTTTCGATAAAAGTTACCACCAAAAAAGTGATACATTCCAACAATACTGAAGCACGGATGATAAATAGGAAATAGGTGTGACCGCAAATGACTCAAATCATTAAGGACCGAAAAAATGTTCAGCAAAATATTGAGATCTTATCAAAGAAAGGGTAGGTACTTATTATCTTACGCCGTCTTTATTGGTTAGGTAAATGCGTCCTTACGAAAGTATAAATGCATATACCTACTTATATATTTACCAGCATCTACTGCAATTATCGTAATGGTCCAATGCATATATTGCGGTAATTTTTTGCAGTGGGAAAACATTACATTGAAATTAGAACAATTTCTTGACCCCTAACAGCTAGGTACCAGAGACTACCTGCCAGGGTAATTATTCTTCTAAGGTACCTACTTACACTTCTTATTAGTAATAAAACTTTCATAATATTTCGTTGGTCTATAATATAATATACATACTTACTTACGGTTTATAATACTATTTTATATAGTTTTTATATTAACATTATTTTAAACTGCCTCAATACGTAATTATCCATACAAGTTTCTATATATTTTAGTAATGCAGTAACAAGTTTAGTAGCACTGTTTTTTAAATTAATACGACTCGATAAAGAAAAAAAAATACAGGTTATATTATTTTTACTGAAAATAGTACGCTGGCGGCCATTTGAAAGTGCACGATTTTTTTGATATTGTAATGTGATCTTTTTATATTTCATTTTGACACTTATTTGAAACTTCAAACAAATGTCAGTAATTAACTCCGTAATTTACAAACCACTTTATTAGTTTTCAAGTTTTAAAATGCCGCGGTTTCCTGCACCTGAAAAAATGCAAGCTGTTACATTGCTTGAAAATGATTGGTCATTATAGGCAGTTGCAGATGAGCTAAATGTGAGTAAGAGTTGTATATTCAAACTCAAACAAAAATGGAATGCAGTAGGAAACGTTCGCTACGTCCACGGAGGAGGGCGTCGTAAAATAAGCACTGTGAAGCAAGACAACCTCTTCCTAGACCATCTTAGAACGAATCCCTTTGAAACAGCAGTGACGGCTTGTTTCGAAACGGAGTTTCCTGGATCTGTGAGGTCTGCAAGGCGGCGGGTGAAGGGTTCAAAGTTACAAAATTATGCGGCAGCAAAGAAGGTATTGTTGGAGCCAAGGCATAAAGAACAACGTCTTAATTTTGCGAACCAGTTTGTCGGTAGGCCCGACGACTTTTGGAATAATGTCATATTTTCCGACGAAAAGGTCTTTCAGTCATGTCATGATGGTTCCATCCGCGTCTACCGACCTCATAATTCGAGGTATGAAGAGAGGTATATTAAACATACCGACCGGAGTGGACGTTTTTCCATCAATGTTTGGCCATGGATAAGTTCCCTAGGTCCCGAGGTTTGCTGGAGGATAGGAGAGCGCTTTACCGGACAGAGTTACATACGCATATTGGACAATATTCTGCTGCCGTCCGTCACTATGTTGTATCCTCAGAATGTTATTTTCCAGCAAGATAATTGCTCAATTCATACATCAAGAATTGTAACTAACTGGATTAATGAACCCAACATAAAAGTGCTACCTTGGCCCGTAAAGTCGCCCGACCTAAACCCAATTGTAAATGCATGGTCGATGATTGTTAAGAATATTTATAATAGACCTGGCAATAGACATTTCCGCCCAGCAAATGCCGAAGAATTGTGGAGAGCAATTGAAAATGCTTGGGACAATATCAACGTAGATTACACGAGGACACTTGTTTCATCAATGAGACGTCGATTGCAAGGTGTAATAGACTCAAATGGCGCCTGGACGAAATATTATACAGACCTACTCGCGTTATATATTTTGTACAGACCTACTCGCGTTGGAGTTTTGTAGTGTTAAGTTGCTTAATTTTTATAATTTAGTTTATTTTGAACATTTTTGGGATGTTCTTTTGATAAAATAATAATACACTTTTTTATTTTGATAAGTAATAATTGGACAATTGTGAATGTCATAATGACATATCACATGAACCTCAAATTTCAAAGTCAGTTTTACAAAGATAAATATAACGAAATCTGATATAAGAGTCGTGCACTTTCAAATGGCCGCCAGTGTACCTACCTAGTTAATTTAAGAAATATTAATATTATATTGTTGATTATTCCATTTTATACGTTTTATATTTGGCGCATTGCATCTAAGGTTTATGTAATCTCATTCTCAAAAAGGGCACTTTTGAAGAAGAAACATTTATATGGAATTTCAAAAATAGTATTTAAGCTTTAAAAATAAAGACTATCATCTACTTAACAAAAAAAGTATTATTGTTGTCGATCATCTATAAATTAATCTTTAGCCTATTTATTTCCTTTTAAGATTTTATAATAATATACAGAAATTTGAGCCGGGCCTGAAAAATCCGATGAGGCCTGATAGCACATCGCTAAAGCGCAAACAAGAATATTATGTTTGGCGCTCGGCGAAAAAAGAAAAGGTTGGAACGCTGTGTCACAGGTACCAGCGCCTGCTGGGACCTACCGATTCGCTGTTTCGATGACTCATGCTAGGCTAATCTTTTTGTACAAAATCCCCTCCTTAATGTTTGTGAGAAAATCGCAAATCGAAAAATTGTACCTTAGGGGGAGTTGTACATTGTACCTTGGGGAATCACATCTGGTAACTTTCAAATTTTATCCCGTTTGACATGGAGTGCACACATGTAATTTTTCAATTTTTCTAAATAAAAATAAGTGTAAAACGAACAACAATGATAGTTGAAGGAACTTTTGGTTTTCTACCCGCCGACACAAGGATTTTTCGTCGAAAAAGTTTGAGTATAGGGATGAAATTGCCCGAAAAGATGGCAAAGTAAAAAAGTAATTGGAACAGTTCTGAAAGAAACTCCAGATGCTCATTCCAGCAGAAAAAATGAAAATATATGCACTCCGGAAGTTCAGGTATTTCCTAAATTATAATAACAGTGGCTAACAGTGGTAAATACTTCTAATGTATTCGTAAACGTTAGAGTTTTTTTATGCAGCCCCAGTACGCCTGACCGTACAATTCTGAATCTGTAGGCAGGAAAAGGTTTTTTTGCAAACATTCTGCGGCGATTTGCATCCTTGTGGAGTGTGGAAAACACTTGTTCAAAAACAGATCAACCAAAGATTTGGAAACGGCAAGTGCAGCTCGACAAATATCATAAAGGATGCCGAATAGAAACACCATTTCCCTGCGAAAAAATAGAAGAAATGATGTGGTTTTCAAGTTCAACGATGTGCAAAACATTTCTGAGCAGAATTTACTTGAACACTCCCCACAGATTGAAATTATTAAGAAATACATCGAATCATTTAATGAAAGGGAAGAACGAGAACTTGAACAGGAGAAAAGAATTGTTGAATAAAAATGTTTCTCAGAAAATTATTTTTCCACAGAAGGACTCAAACTTTAAAACGTACAATTCTTATGAATGTTCGTTACCCAACCTTATTTGCAAATTTACAAAAATTTTGAAATCATCCGCTTCATACGCACGCTTTGGAAAGCAGTAAAATATCAATTCCGGGTTCTTATTCTCATGACCTGCATCCCGGTACACAACAAGCACGTCCGAAATTTCCTTCTGTACATTACTCATGATTTTTATACCATACTGTAGTAGTACTTCCGAATCTCCAATTTTTGTTTGGTGTCAGGAAGAACCTATTGGTACATTATCTTATCGTTTTATCATTAGTTTTAGAAACAATCGAACTGGACATAGATCAGGATCTACTGTATTTGTTATTTATATTTGCTATCACAAGTTTTGCCCCTCCCTGGTTCGTTTTGTTAAATACTGGATTGTATTCAGTTTGGTTATTTGAAGTGTCCAGAATTATCACTTTCTTGAAGTAAGATGCAAGCGCACCTTCCTTGTCACGCCATGTCAGTTCTTTAGCGTTTAGCGGCAATGTTTAAGAACTTTCTTTGAAGCCCTTTAGGCGTATTCTCATCCCAGACTATTTGCAGTTTGTTTGCATTCTTCTGGTGTAAAATCAACAGCAATAACCTTTCTTGTTTCTTATATTTTCTGCAGCTGCTTTAAAGTTTTGAACATAAAGAAGACCATTTTCTCTTAGGTTATTAATTAAATTTAAATTATGTTCATTGTCCAACTGTTCAAAAGAATTAGATTAATTGTGGCCCGATTTTTTTTATAATTTCCTGCTCATTGATATCTGCTTTGGCAAAATCAGACACCGCAGTTGATCGTGTGGTGGTTCGTAATTTTAATTTCTCTAATCCAGTCCTATCATGTTTGCGGATTCCTTTACTCACTGCGACATTATATTTACTACAATCGACATATTTTTATACCATCCTGAAGAATGGGGTTTATCCACAGACCTCATAAGTAGAGTAGAATGCTGAACTTCGCACCCCCATGCGAAGACGACTGTTTAGGGGTTATGTTACGGTGATATTTATTATTATGTTGGCTACACTTTTTTTAATGCATTCAACGTCAAGTATAAGGCAGCGGGAATTTTAAAAGATTAAAGTGTCGCCGACAGTTTGTTGTGATAACAGAGAGATTAAACTTAATAGTACCATAGACTATTATACGTTTACCATGTTAATATATATATTATTTGGGATTTAAATATAAGGAAATAGCTTGTTACATATTCTAATATCTATTTGTATGCAGGGTGTTCCTCAATACCGTGCTGATATTTCAGGATGTAATTCCTTAGGCCATTTTATGAAGAAAAGTCCGAATGAACATAAATGTCCGAAACGGCTTATTTTTTTTACTATACGGTGACGAATTTACTTTTTTTAATCGTTATTTTTCAATAGCACTGGAAGTATTTTAGATATTATTTTAAATTTTTGTGTGTTGATTTGCATTTAATCGTTTCAATTAAGAATCGTGCGTCTGATGAGAAGAACGCAGGAGACTGTTTTCATGTAGACCAGGCTAATAAAAGAAAATCTGACATGGATAAATGTCAGTGGCGTACCACTTTTTTGTTAGAAACATTTTGTAGGGAACTGGTGAAGCGATAAAATAAATTTTCTAACAAAAATATGTGGTTTAATATCCTATTAACAAAAACTGAAAAAAGTAATAGAAAATAACATCTAAAGTACCTTCAGAATATTAAAATATAACGATTTAAAAAATATCAAAATAATGCACTAGACTTTGAGGATCTTCTCCACCACCCCGTGTCAGCTCATAAGAGGCAATTGATCATTTCGGGATGGATGGCATAGGTCTGATGGGCATATGTCAATGTTGAGGTTGATTTTTATATTTTGGAAGTGGAAACAGTACTAAAATACCAAAATTCTGTGCCATTGTGGATTGGTTTAGGAACTGTGTTAAATTAAAATGATGTAATTTACTTAATTATTTACGACAATTTACTTATTTCGCAACAAAAATAACTTTCATCATGGCCGAATTGTCAAAATCAGGTGATCCAAAATGATCAATATGGTGGAACTTCGTTTGAAGTTTTTGATCTGCCACGTCAAATCTGAAATCAAAATTATACTTTGCCAGTCAATAAAAATAAAATACCTGAAATTATTCTCATGGCAATTCGGACTTCAACTAACCTCTAGCGGCCGAATGCTGAAATAATCTTTAGTACATTACATAATGACTCATTATCATTTTTTGCGACAATTTCAAAACTACCAAAAAGTAAAAATAATAGGAAATAAAATAAGGACTTGATATTATTTTCTATGGAAACGATGTACCGAAGATTAGTTTGTGAATATCCGTCGCGCTAAGATACTAATTTGAATTTGCAATAACGTAACTAGATTAGGCCCACTATAATAATAATAGGATTTTGATTGGTCAGAACGTACATAAACTGCTTAAATTGAAAGTTTCTATTGTTATTCAGGAACGTGAAAAATAATCTATATGATAAAAAATTGACTGAAACTCTTTTTATGGAGTTTCCTTGGTTAATGCAATATATCAATTTGGTGTTTACATTTCCATTGTCTGTCAGTAATTTTTCTGAATTTTCCTCTGCACTAGAACGAGTTTATTTCATGGGTCTATATTATTTTCGGCCCGTCACGTACACTATACAAATGTATCTAAATTTGTTTGTGTTAGGGAAACGCGACGGTTACTGGCCATTTTCTCGTGTCTAGGAGAAATATATATAAAATTGTAATACCGTTCTTTCTTGGGAGATTGTATATGGGATTTTCAGTACTTATTTCAACTGATATCTATTGATATATCATATTACTGTTGACCTAATTTAACTTTAAATCAAGATATTAGGTATATTATCTAATATACTTAGGTATTAATGAAAATGAGGATACAGAAAAAATACTATTAGAATTTTCAATGATTTACCACCATTTAGTCCAATCAATAGGTATTTTGAATAAAACTTCAACGCGAAAACTAAATATATGGTCGAATAGAAAAAAATATTCTAAGAAAGATAGCTTTTTTTGCCCTTTGTGTTTCAATTACGTTAACTTAACCTAAAAGTTGAAAAACGGTTTTTCGTAACTAAAAAATCAAAGCTATTAGCAAATAAAGTTAAATTAGCAAGTTATAAGATGATGTTTGGACTTGTATTTTTATGAGTAGCGATGCTATTATTTATTACTTTTCGAGATATACCGAAAATCGTAATTTTTGGCGTGCTGTGGGCTACAATTTGTTGCGTTAACTTTTCGCTAGTGACATGAATTGGTATTTGTGAGTTAAATTGTAGGTTCTTGGCTCTACGATACTATAAAAAGGTCACTAGGCGGGCCCTCTATTATTCGTGATTAGGACTCAGGTGTAGATTATTACAGATTTCTTTACGACATTATCGATTTACCATAGACCGTTAATGACACTAATGACAGTTCTTGGCGGGTATCAGTTGCGACCTAGTTGTGCTACTTTGATTCTTTGATCTCTATTTTCTATAGTTCTGTGACCCATAACTTGTGCGAGGCGGAACCAATGTTTTCGAGCTTCAGCTTTCCGGAGATCGAACGGCGCCATTTTCTTTTTTGATCAGCGTCCATTAGTTGGTTAATTTTCGATAATCCTTTGATTAAGAACTGCCTTGCATTAGTTCCCAGAGTCGGATGAAGAAGTATCTCGCCTGGGCTAACGCTCGAAGCCGTCAAACATCCATTGAGGCTTCTTCTTTCGATCGTGGCTTCAGGTCACCACTTCTTTCTTACCTCAAGTCTTCACTTCACATTTTGTTACTTGGAATCTTCGTTGGTTAGTACCCTTAGGATTTGGTGGTTAGCAAGTAGCAACTTTCAAGGCGTCAATTTGAGAAAAATACTGCAAAAACAAAAATAGTAAATTTTTGGCGTTTTTTCGATATATCTCGAAAAGTAATAGTAAACGATACTGATAAAAATATGAGTATGGAATATGAAAAATATATAAAATATAACATTTTTATAGATGTTTTAAAATATTGCACCACCACAAAGGGGGCTTAGATAGCTGCAGTGAAGAACTGTCTAAACCAGAGGTCAATGTGTTTCAAAGCTCAACAATAATAATTCACCTTCTATGGTGTTGTCTCTCATATGGTTACTGATATATTTTACGCATATCACTTGGTAAGTGGTGGAAACAATAGCGATTGCAGAAGAACCATTGAGCAAGCAGTAGCGATTATTAGCTAGTCTATTACAATCTTGTGGAAGGGAAATGGCAAAAATAAATTCAATTTTGTACTTGTTTTTATTGTTGCTATTTATTTTGAGTTAATACAGTATTGAACAAACACACTACTCATAAAAATAGGGGGAGGATCATTGAACAATATTACTGTTCCATTCCTGTTTTCTTTACTATCTTTACTATATTTAGCTGTCAATTAATAATAATAATAATAATAATAATAATAATAAAAGGCCTTTATTCCATATAAAAAAAAACAATAATAACAATAATAATAAATGAGGAGGCGAAGTTCAGTACCCAGGTACTGTTCTCCCACTTAACCCCC
The DNA here is from genome assembly GCA_964058915.1 of Tetropium fuscum. Lineage (NCBI taxonomy): Eukaryota > Metazoa > Arthropoda > Insecta > Coleoptera > Cerambycidae > Tetropium > Tetropium fuscum. The sequence goes on along the minus strand of CAXKVY010018456.1, from coordinate 21,668 downwards.
TGGATTTTTAAGTTCTACGTCCTAATATAATATTGTATACCTATTTTATTGTACACTTGCATTTTACACTTGCCCAAAAGTATGATAAAAACTATTGACCATTTAACAGTGAGTTACGCAATCGTATTTTAAATCCTTTTGTATTGCACGATTTGATACTAGCAGGTATTTTATTATAAATTTGTGAAATATTATAAGTAAAAGATCTTTGGAATAAAGCAGTTCTATGAGCAGGAGGAGTTATTAAAGATTTTCGTCTTATGTTAATGTTATGAACATCGGTTCTAAATCTAATTTTTTGATAGAGATATGGTGGTGATTTCGTGGAGACTATCTTGTGAAATAATATTGAGGAGTGAAGTAGACGTCTATTTGTCATATTTAACCATTTAATCTCAGAAATTTTGTGAGAAACATGTTCTCTGCGTGTAATACCACAAATTAATCTTACACACGAATTTTGCACCCTTTGAATTTTTTTTGAAGTGTCACAGTCCAAACAAGGTCCATATATTACATCACAGTATGCAAAATGAGACAGAACGAGAGAATCACACAATAATTTAATTGTACTTTTATTCAATAGCTGCTTACTAGCATATATCTTTTTAAGGCTGCAAAATGATTTTTTAATGCAGCTATTAACGTGAGTTTTAAATCTTAAATTCGTATCAATTACTAGCCCCAAGTTCTTTGCCTCGTTAACAAATTCAATTGATACATTATCAATTTCAATTTTTATATTATCACTAAAACTGTTGCGCAATTTGTTCTTTCCAAATAACATAACTGTCGACTTATTTGGATTTATACATAAACTGCGGTCTTCTGAGGTTTTTACCAAAGTCTGCAAATCAGCATTAATTGCATTTATGACATGTACCGTATCCGATGGAGGAAATGACTTATAGAGTTGTGTGTCATCTGCATAGCAGTGTATATTGCACGTTAATAGTTCCTTATGCATTTGACTGGTATATATTGAAAATAGTAATGGTCCTAGTATAGAACCCTGTGGTACTCCACGATCCAAAGTTACTTCATTAGATGATTCATTGTTTAACATTACCATTTGTTTGCGATTCATTAGATAATTTTGAATTAATTCTACTACATTGTTACTGAAGCCGATATAATGTAATATTGACAGCAAAATTTTATGATTAATACAGTCAAAAGCTTTTGAGTAGTCAAGCAGAATTAACACTGTTAATTCATCATTATCCGATGCCTTGAATATATCATCTAAAATGCTAGAAAGAGCAGTTGTGCAACTATGACCTTGCCTAAAGCCCGATTGAGTTTGTGGTAAAATGTGATATTTGTTTAAGTGACTTTTTATTTGATTTGACGTAATTTTTTCTAGAACTTTTGATAGCGGAGGAAGAATGCTAATAGGTCTCAAGTCTTTGAAGTTCTTAGGTTGTGAAATTTTAGGTAATGGTATTACCAAGGATGTTTTCCATAAACTTGGGAAATAATTTTCCAGCAAACACGAATTTAGAATATGAGTAATATAAGGGAGAATATACGGGCAACAATAATGTATCATGTTTATATTAATTTTATCTATTCCCAAAGCATTACTTTTAATTGATTTAATAGTGTCATAAATTTGTTCATTGGTAGCTAAAGTAAAATTAAATTGTTCAACAGAATCTATTAGAAGATTATGAGAATAAAATTTTATAGTATCTTGAACATTTCCAGCTGGCATATTTTTCACAGAATTTACAAAGAAACTATTAATTTCATTAACATTAGAGATGTCAGCCGGAATATCAGTAATATTTTTTTTGCGAGAATGAATATTAAGTTCATCAAGATCTTGCCATAGAGTTTTTGAAGTACCTGTTCGTATCCGTGAGTTTAGATAAGCCTTCTTTTCATTTCTTATTGCTTTGGTCGTGAGATTTTTTAAATTTTTGTAAGCCATTAAATGTTCCACTCTGCCAGAATTTTTATATTTCTGTAGAGTTTCATCCCTTATCTTCATCATTAATTTGACATTATCTGTTAACCACGGTGCCTTTGGTTTTGTACATCTAGCAGTTCTTAATGGAGCATGTTTATTAAATAAAGTGATTATTAAATTGTTAAAGTGCAAAAGCTTGTTTTCTATTTCAGGCATAAAAAACATATTATCCAATGCAAGAGATTCTAAATCTACATTAAATGCATCAAAATTAAAATATTTAAAATCTCGATACGTCTTAAATACTGGTAAGGGTTTTTCTCTGATATTTTTGAAGTTACAAAAAATTAATTCATGGTCTGTCTGTAAATTATTGTAATGATCTACACCACTAGTACAAATGTCAACCCCACCAGAACAGATTATAACATCAATTAAGGAAATTTTATTTATAGAAAAACGTGTGGGTTCACTTATTAGTTGGGAAAGTTCATAATCATTTAGCAAATTAGTAAATTGTACTGTACTATTACTCTGTAAATCCAATAAATTAATATTAATATCCCCCATACATATTATATCATCACAAATCGGTATAATATTTGAAATAGTATCCTCAAACAAATCCAGAAAATTTTTAAAGTTTGTATTGGGGGGATGATATAAAACTCCTACGCAATATATTTTTTTTGAGAAAGTCATTTTTAACCAAAGTTGTTCCAGTGTATCATTAACACTTACCTCAACTTTCTGATATTTAATATTACTTTTTATGTAAATACATACTCCTCCACCTCTGAAATCTCCTGGTCTATCCTCCCTCACAAGAGAGTATCCACGAATATTAACAACACCATTACGTACTTGACTACGCAACCAACTCTCACTGATTAGAAAGATGTCATAATTATTTATTTGAACCAGTTCGCTAAATTCCAAAAAACCTGCCATAAGAGATCGTGCATTAATATGTGCTATTTTAACAATATTCATGATACAAGTAATAATATGATAGTTATTTATTCTATTTTGATTAAAATGTAGAAGGAAGTAAATACAAATTTGAACACATTGTGTCCATCACTGTTAAATTAATCGAATTATATAGTTATTTAGTATATAAAGTCTGTTATTAAATTATATAATACAATATACTATAGAAAATGGTATGGTATATTTATACTGTATAAGTATAAATAAAATATATAAATATTATAAATATACTTAATATATTTGCAAATATGTAATTTTAACTATTATAGGGCAGTTACTATTTATAAAATGGGCAATATAATTAACAGTTAAGTATTACTTTAAATGAGAACGTAAACCTTTAGAATTTAATCAACCAAATTAACCTCAACCAAGCAACATTTGTTGAAGTTTGTCTCCTGTATCATTGTAATAGTAAGATACATAGCTAATAAACTATATACATTATTTATATGTGTGCAAAAACCCTAACATTGATAAATGATTTTTTTTAATAATTTTATTATAACCACGAATATTAAAATTCTTCAATGTGAACATAGCAAATGAATTTTCTGCTTTTAAATTGTTTAAACTTATATAAATTTAACCATTAGAAACAATTTACATTAAATACCTACTAAATAATGCAAACTTTCCGCAGGAACAATTAATTATTACGTGAACATAGCATTTTAATAAATAATAACGTGTTATCTAGTTTTAAGGTTTGTTATGTCACATAAATCATTAATTCTATGCACAGTGTTATTAAACTTCACATTAACATTTCCATTGTAACACCACACCGCCTCTTTGGGAAAATGCTTCTTTGCGGTATCCAATAAAAGCAGTCTATTTTTCGTCAGATCGTCTTGCATCGAGATACCAGTTGATTTAAGACACTTCCTATTTTTCATAACCTCCATACGCATAGTATCAGTAAAGAAACTTACCAGCACCGCTGGAGGTCGTGGCTTATCAGTATTGACATGTTTTGCCTGTACTCGATGGCACTTTTTTATATCACTATCTTTTATTCCTTTAATGTTCATTTTTTCACTAAATAGTTTTAACACAACCTGCTGGATATCTTCCTTACCACTTTCCTTCGGTATTCCAAATATTCTAATATTTAAACTCCTGGATAACTGTCCATGTTTGTCTAGCTCTTTCTCAAGCTTGGTATTGTCTCTTTTTATTACCACCATTTCATTTTTTAAGGTACTAATCAATTCATTCTGCTTTATAAACAATTCTTCATACTTATCATTAATTTTTTTATGAACGGATGCAGCAATTTTTGTTATGTATTCCTCATTATTAAATGAGGTGTAGATTTTCTCCTCTATGATTTTAGCGATGTCTTCCAGGTCTTTTTTAGTAAGAACCATCTTGAGATAGAACCAACTATATTTCTTATTTATGCCACAGTTTCACTAAACTTACTTAACTGTATATAACTATTTGTAGTGATGTTGTTGATTTAATTATTACCTTATAGGCATTGCTTTTTACGTGAAGCACGGATTTAATCACAGTTTGAGCACTATTTAGCTACTTTAACACAGGAGACAGTTTCATACGCGTGCTACTCGCTTGCCATTAACTGACTGACCTGTCAGCCTGTCAGCCTGACTGACTGTAGCTGTCATTATCTGGGTTTTGAGATGTTTTATATTCCGATACGGGTTTCGCCTGTAAGGTTGCTACAAAGTACTGGTAAATATTGTAATTTATGGTCCGAAGTGACTCAAAATCTGTATCAGAGGGTGTTTAGGCTAGCAGATCAAGATTTTTTCAAAATGAATGTTCAGTATGGCGGCTGCAAGATCGCGCACATTTTTGCCACTTATCGTTCGAATCGACCGAAAATAGGTATCTCGGGAATTTTGGGGTTGCCTAACATGATTTTTTCGTCAGAGTATATATTCAAAATGGCAGCTCGTAGGTGGCGGACATTTTTGCCATTTATTGTCCCCAATAAATATCAAAATTTTGCCGTTCACTCTCCGAATAGACTTCAGACCTTCAATAGATCGTGAATTTTTTATCAAAAAAATATTTACGATGGCGACTACAAGATGAGAGGATTTATTTTTCGTCGTGAATGCAACTTAATACCATTACATTTTTTTAAATACATATCTAGAATACATTCGTAAATCCCAATCAAATTCTCAAATCTCGTAAATTCGTAAACTAGTTGTGATTTACAAGCTAGAGCTGCATACTTCGTTTTATCACAATTTTATTAACTTCTATCCAATCTACGAATACCCTTCGTAGATTCCTATAGGATGATTCACATTTTATAATGTACCACTAGTTTGGTTGTAGTCGACTTGTTCCTTATGGTGATCCAATCTGCCTTTTACATATAAGTTTTTAAATCAAAGTAGTCGGTTGGACTGGGACGGAGACGAGTGCCAAGTTTCTCATTAATGTCGCTGGTAAACACACCAATCCCCGGTAAAAGCAGAATTTCTCGAGTGACTAATATTCACGAAAAAAGTTCAAATACATCTGTAATTTCCACTTTAATTTCCTTTAGGTTTTAAGCAAACTAAAGAAAAGTGGGAACCCGAGCCAAATTGTAGTAACCGGAGACACTCCTTTGTAATTCATGGGATTTCCCGGTTTATTTGTCATTCATCCTAGTCTTCTCCACGTATTTACCTTCTTCCTCCATCTTAAAAGCCAACACATCTAGCCTGCTCGTCTCGGCCTGCGCTCCGTTTAATCTCTCTCAGCTCCATTTGTCTCAATCTAAGGAACAATGTATTATTTAAAGATGCTACCCTATTCGGAATTTCAGTTTACTTTCCCCGGCCCGTGTTAAATATCCTGCAAAGTTTCTGTTATGCGCCACGGATATCGCACGATGCCATACTGAAAATTATATCTACCATTATCATGCTACCAAAGTCATTTAATCAATATTTAACTGTAATAACATATTTAACCCTGACAACAAATTTCACTATAATACTATAAATAATTTTTGAGAAAAATGCATTTTACAAAATTAAAAATTCACAAAACCTTATGCCTTAGCATAAAATTATGGAATTCTACAAGTGGGGAACCCCTCTATGGAAATGGATATATAATCTTAATTTCTAAAAGAGGGTTGCTCTAGTTCAGAATCTAGGATTTTGAAATCATGTAGAAGTAGCCAAAACATAACAGGATCTTCTTGTATTTTTTCTGGATATATTTCCTCTTTGTGCTGAACTTGGACGATATTAACACTAATTAAAATTTTTAAGTATACTACAATGCCTTGGAACATACGAGTATAGGCATTTGTAGTTAATAACGTATAAGACTGAGCGAGAAATTTTAATATGGGTTGTATTATATGTTAAAGTTTTAACCATTTTACTAAGCGCCCTGCGAGGACTTAATACAAATACAAGGTCTGGAATGGGTTACAGAGGAACTCGACATTGACGCCTCTAGAATTACGGTACAAAGAAGATCAGATTCGATTAAATTTAAATTTGCCTGACTACAAATAAGTTTAAAGTTCCTTGTGAACTTCATAAGGTAGTCGAACTCTGTTTATATGAACTGCTTTGAAGCTAGTTACCTCAATTTAGTGATACCAGGTGATCGTTGGAAGTGTAGATAAAGTAATTTATATTGAGAAGTCGGATTCTCATAAGTGCGGATTCATACGGATATATTTCCTAGGATTTTTTCTTGTTAAAAACATAATACCATTTCCTCATTCGAATATAATATTCACGTTTCGTTATGCTTTTGTCCGTGTCGTATATGATTTCTGTTCTGTGTAAATTGAATGCATTTCAGTGAAATGCATTCCTCGAAAGCATATCGTATTTTTCTTATTATCTTTGCATATTTCCATAATTGAAAATCTCTGAAAACTGATCAAGCGATGTAACCAGAAACTGCCTACGCCTAGAGTAACATATACTGATACACTGAGTTGCCAGTAACTACATAGACCCAGAAACGGGTCTGGTGTAGCTGCGTTTGTATTTTTAAAGCTGCATCCATCTTCCTAAAAAAATAATTGGAAAACCAATGTTTTCCACAGATTCAAATATAACAGAAAACTCAGACAATGCAATCTAAAATAACAATGTAGGAACACATTCTTATGGTCTTTTTGCAGCTATCTTGGCGTGTACATCATTACAATCGTAGTACAATACATGCCGTCGTTACAGCGCCCAACGCATACATATAAAGCTAGAGAAGAAACGTAACGTGTTCGTAGAAGAAAATGAAAAAAATAATGAAGAACCTGCTCGGAGAAACTATAGCTATTGTAAAATATAGACAACGTTTATTGTGATATTGAAACCTGTTATTTGATAGAAGCATTAGATAGGAAAAATATATGATAATAATTGAATTTCATCATCATCATCGTCATCGTTATCATGACCTTCAGATCTTGAACCCAAATTAAAAATTAACCGTTCACCGTCATCGTAACGTACTTCCCAATCTTTGTTTACAATATATTCTACATGTCTAACACAATTTTCCGAAATATCTGGAGTAAATTGATCCGAAGCCTTTTGCCACATCTCTAAAACTTGTTTGTCTCTATAACAAACCACCAATATATCGATCATAATAATCTTTACAAATGCCCCACACTAATTCTATTGGATTATATTGTCAATTGTAAGGTGGTAATCTCAATACTTGATGACCATGTTCTTTTTAGAAGTTATCCTATGGCATATCTTGGGGTCTGTTTGTGCTGATTGCATAAATTTAAAAGTTCAATCTTCTTCCGAAAATATTATGCGTTTACAAGAAATCCATTCTTCAGTCTTGTTCTATTCCATGAAGCAATAGGAATTGAATCATCCAGAAAACTATGGTATGACGCATTATCCATCACCACTATCGAGGGCTCGGTTAGATCCATTTCTTAAAGAAATTTTGGTCCATTGAATCGTGGTAGCCCGTTGACTTTGACTTCGTAGAAAAAGTAATGAAGCATTTTGAATGAATCCACGTCTAGTTCCAGCATGAAGCACAACAAAACGCTTACCATGTCCTGTGTGGCCTGTTTTACAGCTTTTTACACTGTTATCTTGTCACGTATTTCTTAAATCCTCCTTTCTCAAAAATCCATGTTTTGTCAAGGTACACAAATTGCGTCGGATATCGGCTTATAATTTCGTGGATACACTCTTATATTCTCGAAGAAAAGCTATCTTACTTGCGATATGAGGTTGCTCACAAAAGAAACGTCTCGTTATTTGCCTATGTAAAAGAAAGGCCAATATTCCTTTAAATTCCTTGTATTGCCTTATGAGACGTCAGTCGTTTATTGCATCAACATACGTCGCGTGCTGATGCTCCTAGAAATTGACCAAAAACAACAAACGTAACCAGTGAATTGATGCAAATACACGCCAAGGTAGAGTATCGTAGATTCCTATATGTTCAACGAAAGAAATAATTGCAGGAAAATGCTTTAAGACCAAATTACTTACTTGTTAAACTCGATAATATTGAACTATTTAGATTTTATTTCCTAACCTAAGATTAAATGGAAGGCACATATATTATGTGCGTGTTTATTTATAAGATTTTATCTGTATTTGGAGCTGAATATTGGTAAGTAAACTTTATATACATATTATTCATTGATATATAGTTTTACTATGATTCAAGTACTTTTTATTTCTGATCAGATATATGTTGTAAGGTATACCTTTTTATCATTGCGATGTTATTGTAGGTCTTGATTCCTCGCTGGGGGTGAAAACTATGGACTGCTTGCACACTATCCCACTGAATTATTTACATCTGCTGTCTCATAAAAGTTGTTACGGAGATCTGGAACCTCGTCTCTTCACTGCACATGTACCAAGTCCTCGTATATGTTCTTGTGAGTAGATATCTCCTTTTTTTCTTATTTTATCTACCTTTTTACGATGGAAAAACTGGAGAACACCAATTTACATGTTGCTTTTTTGAAACCAATTCGGTTGCTTATCAATAAAATTGTTTTTTATCACTTGTTTTAGTTCGTGGTAACCAAGAAATGCATACTTGTTTCCTGTTTATTCGTTCACTAGATTTTATTCACTGAAGAAGTTTTGATTTATGCTTTAACTTTATTTCCACTCGCTTTGTAATCTAATGTATGTTATAATGTGATTCATTTAATTTGTAATTACTATGTCAAGTTTTAATATGTTGTATGTAGTCGTACATGCTCAATGTTCGATTGAATCTTGGGTTACATGATATTTTGATCGAATTCTTACCGATGAATATCAAAATTGTTTATTTAATGATTAATTATATATATATATATATATATATATATATATATATATATATATATATATATATATATATATATATATATATATATATATATATATATATATATATATATATATATATATATATATATATATATATATATATATATATATATATATATATATATATATATATATATATACATATATATATATATATATATATATATATATATATATATATATATATATATATATATATGTATATATATATATATATATATATATATATATATATATATATATATATATATATATATATATATATATATATATATATATATATATATATATATATATAGGTTTTTAACTGTTATTGAATATCTTTGAATCCTTGAAAAAAGTTAAATGCAAAGGTTGTAGATAATTAAGAGAGCTACAAATTGTATTTCAACTATTTTTCAACAATCTCAAAACTATTGAGAATAACGCGAAAAACCTATTTTTTTATTTTTTTATTTTTATCTCCCAAAAAAATTATTCGACTTTAATGCAATTTGGTGAAAATATAAATGTTTATGTCTTAAATACCTAAGCTCTAATTTTTTTGAAGAAATATTTATTTTTTGATTTTATGCGAATTCAATTCGAAAAAGGGACCTAATTTTCAATGAAAGAAGTTGGCTAACAAAATTTTTATTTATGAAAATTTCAGGAAACCAAAACAAAGATCTTTTCAAGATCGATTTTTCCGTATGGCACGATTTTTTTATTGTTCATTGAAATGAAATGTTTACTCAATTTCACTCATTTCTATTATAGATGTTATTGGAACTAAATGAATAATTAATGACTACTCAGTTCTTATTTGTCATATACGTTCCACCAGCAACCTCTATTGCAAATTTCGAGCTGTTTCTTGATTTGTTTGGAGATATAATATCGCAGGAAAATAATGTGTTATTTGTTGGAGATGTTAACATAACTCACTTTAATAATGCTCTAGTTAAGGTTACATATTGTCAATTAATGAAACATTGCCTTGAATTTTGTGGTTTGGTTCAAGTAGATAATGTCATTAACGCAAATAACAGACTTATTGACTTGATTCTGTGAAACAAATTGTGAAGCTACTCGATAATACTATAATAATAACCCACTAGTTAAGGTTGATTCTCCTCTCCCCCCTTTTTTTCTTGATGTCAATATTAATATCAGCTCAGTGTCCAGGTTTTGTACTAATGTTGGAAATATTAAAGCATATAATTTTCGGAAAGCTGATTTTATCGGATTATATTAAGCTTTACTTAACACAGAACTTTTTAAATGAATTTACGGACGCTAATGAGGCATGCAAAGAGTTTTATTCTAAATTGTATACTCTATTCGATTCCCATGTGCCTTTGTTCCGGATGAAAAAGTATAGATATCCAGTATGGTATACTAAGGACATTATTTCACATATACATTTAAAAAATGTATCCACAAATTTAAAAAGCACAAAACTAACTACTATTATAGTAAATTTAAAGAAACTAGATCTACAATAAAACAACACATTACTACAGCTTATCAGTCTTATTTAAATAATGTCCAGTCTTCACTTATTAACTACAGTAAAACAATTTGGAACTACATTCGAAATAAAAATCACATCTAAAAATTCCCTCTCGAATGTTTGATGACGTTGCCATATATGATAAACCTAATTTAATAATAAATTCATTTCGCCAATATTTTAGTAGTACGTATACAACCAGTAATAATTTAGCCACGGGCGTCGCACCAAGTAATTTTCCTGAGTTGACAATAAACTCCATATCGATGTCTAATGTATTGTCATATATACGCACTCTTAAAAATAAGCCTACCTCCGGAGATGATCAAATACCCAGCTACTTAATAAAAGTCTGCAAGCATATATTATATGCCTATCCATTATTAATATTATTTAACTTGTCTGAAAACGACTACGTTTCAGGATTTGTGGAAGGCGGGAAAGGTGTGTCTTATTTTGAAGTCTGGTGTTCAATACAATACAAGTGCTAAAATAACAATACAAGTCATTGCATAACCTAATCTACCGATCTGTAAGCAATCGGATATCTCCAATCCAGCATGGTTTTATGGAGAGGAGGTCCTCTGCAACGAATATCGCATGTTTCACGCAATTTTTTTCTGAGGTGATTGATGAATAAGGTCAGGTAGAAGTAGTGTACACTGACTTTTCAAAGGCTTTTGACCGCATAGATCACAGAATTTTATTAAGTATATTAACTGAATTTGCTTTATGTAAGTCACTTATAGATCTATTTACGTCATATTTGAGTAACAGAATTCTATAGTTTGTCATATATATATCTTTGCGTGTGCGTCACAACAACTGTATGAATCAATCAGTTCAAGGTCATTAATTTCAGTGACGGCGGGAGTAAAATGAAAATGTGTTTTTATTTTCACTCATCACCAGACAACCAATTAAAAGTTAGAAAAAATGTTGGCTTCGTAAATACTCATGAAGTGACAATTTACTTTGTAAAATAATAATAGTTATTATTATTTACCACTGATCACGGTTATACAATTAAGATCAGAAATCTATTTTCATAAAATAATTTACCATAGCCTGCAATATTTTTGTATATATGATGTTGGCAACACGTTTCTTACTAAACCAGCTGTGATTTGACACTCGAGTGAGGTTATAATTATCTTGAAAGTTGAAAATATAGACGAAAATAGGTATAGCATCAGCAACACGCTGCAAAAAAGTTTTTAATAAGTATTGATAAGTATATTATTCTAGTTTTCCTCGTTTACCTCTTGAACGCCATTAACAGAAACTAAAGGGCCCATGTTCTCTTTTTCAGCCGCGAAATATTTAAGTAAATTGGCAACAAGTCCCCTTGCTTGCGAATTTAACCTTTTTCCAGGCATTTTTAGGTTATAGTTCTTAAAAGAACTGGTTTTATTTTCACTCTTTTAAGTCTCTGAGAAAAAGAACAATAAAAGGAAACAATTATATCCGTGATATAATCCACTTTACAACTTGTCTAATAGCACCACAAATAAATCAAAAGAGAACGAAAAAAGCAAAATTACAACAACACTATACCACTAAATATACCACTAAAAACAACACTATACCACAAAACAAGATGTTTTGTGAACGCTACTGAATTAAACTGTCAGAGTAATATTGACAAGCGCTACGACTACTATTCATATAGACGTCTCTTTTTAATTCCGTTTCAATTTATTCGATCGTATCGATCGCGTGTCTTAGCGGCTCGATGACATAGGTAACCACATAGCTTGCCTATATAATGCGTTTAGCAATCTCACGTATGTCCTAGCTAATTTCATACACACGCAAAGATTCATTATACAAACTATATATGTTTTCGTACAATGGTTATAGATCTGATAACTTTTTGGTAATATCTGGAGTACCCCAAGGCTCCAATTTAGGGCCACTTCTATTCCTGTTTTTTATAGATGACTTATGTTCCCTTATCAACTGTCAGTATTTAATGTTTTCTGATGACCTTAAAATGTTTTCCAATATTGAAACTATATCTGATTGTACGTACATATGAGAACAACTTATGTATGAATATTTCAAATTGTAAAGTATTAACCTACACACGAAAACAATACCTGATTCCTTTTTATTACACATAGACTCATGTCTGTTATAACGGTGTGAAACTGCTAAAGATTTAGGAGTCACTTTCTATAAGAATCTTAGTTTTTCAGATCACGTTGATGAAAGAATATTATCAGCATTTAAAATCTCGGGTTTTACGATTAGAAACTGTAACAGATTTAACATTGTTATAGCATTAAATACTCTTTATTTTTCAGATGTTAGATCGAGGCTTGAATACTGTAGTGTTGTGTGGTCTCCGATTTATAATATTTACAAACTAGGATACGAGAATGTGCAAAGATTTTTAAAATTTCTAAGTACAACAAACGGAATATATCCTCCTAGAGTCCTAGAGGATATGATCACCAGCTGCTTCTCTCTCAATTTCATATTCTCTTGACCTGCGTAGAACGCAACAAAGTTTAACGTTTCTTTATATCTTGTTACACAACAGAATTGACTCGATGGAATTATTGCAAAGGATGTTACATAACGTTACTCCATTTTCTACTCGTCGACTTGTTACTTTTCACCAACCACAGGCTCATTCAACTGTTTTAATTTGTGTTTAGTCTCTAAATGAAGGATATTTCATCAGATTAAAAAATCTAAGATTATTTTTTTACATAAGATCCATTATTTAAGAAATATTAATCCAATTATAATCCAAATAATCCAAAAGCTAAAGTTAATATCCAAAAAGTAAAAAAAATATCTTGGTTTTTCCCCCACCACGCAGAGAGCACAAGTGTTTCGAACTTGGTTTTATGCAGCTGATATAAATCTTAACAACATATTAAAAATCAGAATTACCGGATTTTTTGATAAGTTTGCCTCTTTTTTTTAGATGACGCCTATGTACTTATTTAAAAATGAAACTAGATATTTGTTATACAGGATATTAAGCTTTCTATTTAAATTACTTTCTAAATTTCATCCCTCACGATTACCGACAATAAATTTTAAATTCGGATTTCCCAAATAAAGCCAAATTGGGGTATAGAGGACACACTGGATATTTTATATCGAGGTTTTAAAATTCCTCACATTTTACCCCAAATCTTTATCGCTGTGGTCATCTATATTATAACTTTATTTGTTTGCATAACAATAACAAGTCACAACTTGTGGACAGTACACATTTGTACAGATGTTTACTATTTTCGATGAAAGAGCACTTTTTATCTACATATTCATTTATAGATGATAACTCAAACAGAAGAAATTGATAAAGAAAAATGTTAACGAGTGGGCCCATCACAGGTCCGCGGAAAACATTTAAAACTGGTGAGTTACAACTCTTACGATTTCAGTGAAGGCTGAACTGACAACCTGTGAGATTATGGGCTTACCTTTCTCAACACAAAACATATTCTCTAATATGTTCACGCTCAGCCTTTGTACCAAAGTGCAAACGGCTTGATTATATAAGCTTTCACGCTTTTATAAGCTCTCATGCATAAGCACTCTTCATTAATAAATCCTGGTACGTACATGATGTTAGAATAAGAATAATAACCCGGGCACTTTTCCACTTATTAGGACAATAACTACTGCTTGAACATTAATTATATACAACAGTTCTACCCAGAGACTTTTTAACATGGGGAGACCCGACAGGTCATAATAAAATTCGGCATTAAGTTTCTGTATGAGATTAAGTCATTTTGAAAATATGACACGGAAGCTTAGACTTTTAGTTATGTCCCCTATAAATTTATATGTTGATTTAGCTTTAGCTTTATTCTTGTAACACACATCTTTTTGAATTAGGCAGTGCTTTTTAATTTTTTTTGAAAAAAATTAAATATCAAAAAAGGTTAAGTTCACCTAAACATTGATGTAGAATCCAAAATTGCAATAATATACAGGGTGTTCCATTTAAAATAACGAAGAAGACGTCAACTTCCGGTATAACCAAAAGCGTTAGGTGGACGCTGTTATTTTAGTTGAGAATGGCATGTCCGAAAACAATATTTCCCAAATTTTTAATACTAAAATGGAAATTAAAGTAGTCTCTGAAATGTATCTAATGTCTCCGCCGGACACCCTGTATATTATGCACGATCGATAGCCATAGACATTTGTAAGTTGCATTTTTCATATTTTTCACTCCACCCTTATAAATTATAAATATTTATATTATATACTAAAATAAAACATTTCATGTATAACGCATAATATAAACACTTTATACTATGAATATATAAGAAAACGTTTATTATTCTATTTTTATTATACCATGTTGTAGAGAAATATTTTTTTCTCCGCCCTTAAATTGTAAATATTTATATGGTATATTAAAATAAAATATGTATGGCATTCTAAAATAAAACGTGTATATAGCTTTGAAGTTCTTTGCTATTCATATTTGTTTTGTGAAAAGTATGCTTTTATTATTAAAAAATAATAAAAAAATACACTCCCTCTTTGAATGCTTCAGAATTCTATTGTATATGTAATTCAATATTCTCTAGCACATAGCTAAAGAAAGTAGTTGTTTTCAGTAGGTTCTACAAGATTTTATACATTTTAATTTAACATCTTCTGGATAACTGTATGCCTAATGCTTTTATATATAATATGTTCAAATAGAACAAATATAAATAATAGACTAGGTTTGTGTATTCTAAGAATTTGAGTTCCGTCAAAAATTGATGTCATAAAACGTCACTACAAGTGTTGGAGTATTAATATTTTAAATTCAAGTATAAATTCAAGTTTCAATGATCAATGAAACAGGTCGTACACCACTCTGAAGATCCTCAATGAAGGTGAAAGAACTTGTACAACTTCTAA
Organism: Tetropium fuscum; assembly: GCA_964058915.1. Taxonomy (NCBI): domain Eukaryota; kingdom Metazoa; phylum Arthropoda; class Insecta; order Coleoptera; family Cerambycidae; genus Tetropium; species Tetropium fuscum. Next base: position 6,058 of record CAXKVY010018456.1, on the reverse strand, counting down.
GTGGTTGGTTTCCGTTTGTGTGTCCAGATATAGGACTGGTAAGTGATGTATCTTCCTTATTATTCGTCTATTTGCTTATTTCTCTATGTAATGAAATGCTACAAACCCAAGATTACCTTTCACAAAACAAATATGAATAGCAAAGAACTTCAAAGATAATATATATATATATATATATATATATATATATATATATATATATATATATATATATATATATATATATATATATATATATATATATATATATATATATATACAGGGTGGTCCAGTTTATAATACATTAATTTTAGGAGGTGATAGACAATCGAAAATGAAGGGAACTTAACAAGAACGTTTATTATTCCATTTTTATTATATGCTATATTGTAGATAAATATTTTTCACTTCACCCTTATAAATTATAAATATTGATATGGTATACTAAAATAAATCGTTTCATGGTGTACTAAAACTATGTATGGTATACTATGGTATCCTAAAATAAAATAAGTATGGCACACTAACATAAAACGTTTATATACTAAAATAGAACGGTCAAACCCTTTCCAAAAAAGTTGAACGCTGCCAATACCTTCCAAAAAAGTTGAACGCTGCCAATACCTGAGATAAAGTGCATTAAATAAATTACTATTGACTAGGTGAAAAGGGTTTACCCGTAAATGCACTGGTAATTTTGTTACATTAGCTCCTTCATCAATAAACAGACTTATTTCTTCAATAAATTGCCACTGTAAATTTACTTAAATTGAATTGTTGCCTAAAATTCCAATTAGGCACTTCGAATGGATTTGAGGTGCCCCTAAGATGTTGTTAGCGATGTCGAACATTATTCCTTCGGAATGGATATTTTATATAGTTACATGTCATGTAATTTTTTTTGTAAACTTGAAATAACTACAAAATAACTTTTAATATTATTATTATTATTAAGAAACCAATATAGCGATACCTACCTACTAGTACTAGTAATATAAATATGTAGGTAGGTATATACCCACCTACCGCTGAATTATCTGCTGTAATTCTTAAAGTGCTGGTATTGCCATATTTTTTTTAATAAGGTAAAAACGTAAACACTTATTCAAATAATAAACTATACCTAACCACTCTTGTTCTTGTTCACACAGTAAAGTTTTACTTTACAACTGCACATAACCACACTTTCATTTCAAATTTCAACAAATGGCGTGTTACATTATTAAACGATCCATCTAGCCACCCTTTTAAAATAAACGGGTTTTGGTTAATTTTAACATTAATGCAATTTAATTTGGGACAACGAGAATAGCGTTTCTGTTAAAATTTTCCGTTAATTTTTTTAACGGATTTTCTGGTCCCTTTATTTTTAACATTGCTAATGAGAATAGACCCGATTGTATACTAAAATGCAACGTGTATGATACTAAAATACAACGTTCATGAACATGAACTGGAACTCAACATTCGAACAATTAATGAACGTTATGGTAAACCAAATTTAAACGCATAGTATAAGAGAAAACGTTTATTATTCCATATTTATTATACTGTATTAGAGAGAAATATTTTTCACTCCACCCTGATAAATTATAAACATTTATATGGAACGTTTATTGGGTGGAAATTTGATTGATTCATAAATGTTATGGTAAGCCAAACTTAAACACATGGTATAAACTTTAAAAAAAAATATTACCTATACTATTTTTATTATACTATATTGGAGAAAGACGACCGGTCGTATTCTATATTTTACGTTCTCCACCTGATCATTGCTCATAATCGAATGCATTGTAGAATTGCTTCCATTTTTCGAGAAATTTGGTTTTTTCATTCTTTGATTTACTTACTACTTTTTATATGCCCAGACACCTTTGTTATCATAAATTTGAAAAAATATATGATGCATGATGGCTTTATTCTCTTTAGAGGGAAGCGTTCCTAATAAAATACGGGGCTAAATCTGATACGAATCATAAAGTTTAAATGTAAAGAATCCTGAGTTAAAATATAGGAAGCGTATTTATCTTTATTTTTATATTTGCATGCAGCTTCCGCATGCAACTTCTCTCGTTTATGTGGAACTTCCGCCTCAGAAGTTCACTGTAAATCGACAAAGAATATTATTTCCAGTAAAACATTTCTAAATTGGTATTAATAAGGTACACAAAATTTACTTTGTCCGATAAACATCAACTATTTACATTTTACTTTTAAAACATCAAACAACGCTACCTTTTGCAAGTCAGAGTTGAGTTTTTATATTTTTCATATTACATCTGGCTTGTTTGGAGCGTGTTTCAAGTTTAATATACAAAAAGTAGAATCATTACAACCTTTTGTGGCGCACTCTGCCCAGGGCGAATAAAGGTAAAATGAGAAATAGCCTAAATATGATTCGAAAACTTTTCATACGGATTCCTTTTATAAACGCGAAAAAATTGGCTCAATATATGTGATGTAATAAAAAAAAAGAGGCAAGTGACAAGGGCACGGGACCTCTATAATTGAATTTTCTTTCCAAACGGTGAGCTTAAAAACTAATTTTACGATGACACAACTTTATCCAAGGAAACCCCGTACGTCTATATCCGAGCGCTCACATGCATTGAAAAATGTTGAGCATATCCGCTACAATTTTATGGTAAAATAAAATTTGTTTTAGGATATTAAGGATAGACTTCCGCTTGCCAGTCATCACATTTCTAGTCATGGTAGTCATTCCATTGCACGTACCATATTTAGCATTAAAGCTGAGCCTCAATTTAATGCAATAAAAATATTGAAAAAATCTCATAGCCTTTTATTTCAATCGTAAGTTTTTTTTAATCAAAAAAATTAAATACATTTTGTCGGGAAAATATATTAGGTCTTTGCCGCGTCGGACATGACGTGGAAAAGTTATAACGTCATAAAACTTAGCCCCTCACGGCTGTAGCATCAAGTAGTAACATTGTCAAAAATATTTGTTTGGGAAATTCTGGACGCCCTTAAGGTAAGGGTTTCGTGCAATCCCTGTATTTACTACCTCATGTCGGATAAAAGTATAAGCGTGTAACATGTCTTATTTCCTGATCAGTGATGTAATCGTCCGACAAGAAAATATTTGGTCAAAACAATAGTCGAAGAAAAAAAGTATTTTTTAAAACACGTACATTATTTCCGTGTTTACTACGCAATCAATAGACAAAGTATTATTTATATTACATGTAAAATTTTATACAAAATTACTTATTATTTTAAAATAAAAAAATGTACAAATAGGTATATCCATTTATTATGATTTATATTAAAACAGTGCATTTTAAAGGCTTTTAAGTACATATTTAATAAACTGTGCTAGGCACCCAATCATGTGCGCCATCGTTGTTAGAATCTATAATGTAATATTAATATGCTATTGAAAAATTGTATTGTAATTCACTAATAATATGTTAATTATTTTTTTATTAAGCAATAAAAATTAAAAAAATGTATTTGTGGCAAAGAACAAACATAATTTAATATAAATTTAAAATTTATTTTGAAACGTATTTCATGAATTTTAGTATTGATTATTAAAGTTTCAATTATTATAAAATTTGATAAATATAACAATAAACGATTTTTCGACAAGGGGTGTCGATTTAAATATTGCAAAAAATTCTTATTCTAAATGTGAAAATAAGTGACACCCTGTTATTTAGTATACACTAAAAACATCGTTCTTCACTCCCGCAAAAAAGTTATTATAATAATAATAATTATTTTTTGATACAAGAAATTTATATTTTCTAAGAATAAGCTGAATTAAATTTTTCCCGAGTCAAAATTGCATAAAAAGAGAAAAATTGTAGGTCTCAAAAAAACGCTCCGCTGTCAACAATTTTCTTATGCAAGAAGTTGTACAAAACAAAGAACATATGTACAAAATCATAGCAAAATCATTTTTTTTTAGTCCTGGGCTCGAGGACAATTACTGTTCATACTTGCAGTTCCTGGAGATATATTTTCTCTTTTTTCAAGACTTATTTCACTCAACCCAAACCAAAACTGACGCAGTCGGTAGGAAGATATAAATGAATGGCTTCAGAACATTTCCAATTCAGTGAACACAGAGTAGCTGAATGAGGTCGCGGTACTGCATGGTCGAAAACTTGGTTTTGTATTAGGGCCTAAACCTAAACAGCATATAAGAAAATAAAATGGCCACACCTTTTACAAGCGAAATACCTTTTTTCTATCCTAAATGTCGAAAAACTTCTTATCCATATAAAATTTACCTTTAAACTTTAGACCCTTTATCTCGAAAACTAAGAACTTTTCACGTGTTAAACCAACAACACCTCTAATACAAGGACAAAGTGCTGCCTCGTGACGTCACCATCCGGAGGCCTACGAGATACTTATGTTATTACGGGCTTTATTTAGTTATTTAGGTAGGTATGTCTGAAATCGTTTTAATGTTGTTTTGGAGATCAATAAAAATATCAAACTAAACAAAGATATTACGGCATAAATCTATAGCAGTCTATGAAAAACACAGGTAAAGAATTTAAATGATTAACTGTTAACTGTTTCGAAATACAGTCAAGATTACATGTGTCTAATTATTAGAGTCTAGATGGTTAATTGTTTTAAGAAAACTGACAGACAAGTAATTCGTGATTAATTTTAGACACAGGAGCAACATGAACAACTTCTTCAAAATTTGAACAAATGCTAGTAATCATAAATGTATACGCAGATGTCGCTAACGAATCGTTATTATTTATTGCAGCTCCTACAACATTACCACCTTTATAATCTAAATATGGATCAATGTGAATATCATCCATTAAACTAACTATATTTGTCTTGGTCTTTTAAATATTTAAGATTTTTTGTGCATATTATTATGTTAAACAAGTTTTCTTCTCATCAATATAAGGATCAGTTAGAAAACCATTACAGACTCTTTTGATTGTTTCGGGATGGGGCAAAATTATAGGTCCACGATTTCGTAAATATCTATATGCATGAGGACTAATTGTATATAAAATTGAGCCTCTATTTTTGAGTTTTTAAGTACATTGGACATAAAGTTCACAACATGGTTAAGCTTTGACATGTCTGTATGTATGTCTAAAAATGTATTTCATGTAATTCTGTAAGTTTTTCGTCTGCTTTTTCGATACGATATTTTTTTTGACAAGTGTTTGGGACAGTTCGGAAATTTACTTGGTACGCTAGTTTCTTTTAACCGGGGTAAAACTAAAATAACTGAAACGATCTCACCAGTTTTTGTATCCTGTTGGAAAATTTTGTAAATATAATAAAAATCTTCCTTTTCAAAGTGGCACTCACACACTCGGGAGTTGTCACTCGGCACAAAACTTTCACGTGGAGCCATTTTCTGCGATCCTCTTCGTCTCGGGGAAAATGAAACACCCGAACTTTTCTACTGGTTTCGTAATTTCCTGTAAAACCGGGAGCACAACACTTTTGGAGCATTATGATATAATAACGCAACAAATAAACCGTTAAAAAAGATCAAGAATCGATTAGGAACTAGGCAAGCGCGCGAGCAATATCAATAACCCCTCTAGAGGTATTGTTGTTCTTATTGGCGCGTGGCGGCGTCCTATACTAAAACCCAAAACAAAACATCGTTAACAGGGTTGCCAAATTACAATTGACACGAGAGTTGTTAGTTGCTTGCTTCTTAATGACTTTTGCGGCCAATTTGATTCGATAATTGACTAATGAGAAAGCTACTTTATTTTGTTTACATTCTAATTTATTTACATTCTAAATACAGTACAACATATAGGCAGAGAAGCGTCGCACTGGACCTTAAAATAAGGTCCTCTATCGATTGGCGAAGTTCTACCAGTATAAACTAGGACACACTGTATACAAGTAAATAAACTAAACAAGTGAGCAAAAAAATGAGATTATTGTTGAGATTCCCTCGTACGATTGACAGAGAAAGCTAAAAATCTACCATATATTGACTTTCGGCTGTCAGAGTAGTCATCAACGAATTATGCATAGTTTACATTTTTTTTAATTAAACATCATCGTTATATCATTGGGTGATACCTCTTACAGGGCC